>JZKD02S0895640.1:0-14045 GCA_000966675.3 Picea glauca
TATTACAACAAAAACAAGCTTGCTTCTCAGATTTTCTTTCAACTCCAGAGTTGAAGCATGCTCACTTCTCTTCTCTAGATATTGTTTTCTCGACTCTGCTTCCTTCCAGATCTGTCTCTGTCCCCCAAATTACCTCCTTTCTTGCCTTCCTTAGCAAGGTTCCATGGGTTTGAATCCAAATTTGTGGTCAGGCCCGAAAGAATTACAGATGGGTACCCTTCCCCATCTCCTCATTAACCCTTGAGGATAGCCTTCGAACTACCATCTTGACTGGTAATTCATTTCTAGGTCAGAGGAATGTTGAGAAATTACACCCAGTAGGTACTGGTCTGGTGAGTGTAATCTCAACCATTCTTGGTTTCCCCTCACCATCTCTCTCATAGCATCCATGGTCTATCTTGGCAAACTTCCCTCCTTTTAGCAGTTGTGCAACACATATCTAATTTCTATTAATAATAGAAAATTCATACATTGACCCTTTTAAACAAAGGTTCATCAAATCAAAGATTCACACATATTTAGTTCACCATATTCTATTGGCCAGTTATAGTTATATTTACAAACTAGGGGAAAAATGGGTATTGCAATCCCCTCCCCCTTAAAGGAACATAGTCCTCAAGGTTCTATCTGCTGATGTTCTATGTATGTATAGAAGTAATAAAAAATGGATATGCCTGTCTCATGGAATCCTCCATTTCCCATGTAACTTCATCTGGGACAAAGTGTTTCCACTGCACCTTGACCTATGCAATGGTTCTATTCCCAAGTGGGGTTTCCTTCCTATCTATTATGCATTGAGGTTCTGGTACAAATTCTCCCTCGAGTTCCACCTGAATCACAGACCAGTCAATAATATGATTAGAATAATGTACATACTTCTTTAATAAAGAAACATGGATAAAATTAGGTGCCTTCACTATGGGAGGAAGTGCTAGCCGATAGGCTATTGGCCCCACTCTATCCAAAACTTCAAAGGGTCCACAATAGTGAGGTGATAGCTTGGCACAAGATTCCATCCTCAAAGAGATTTTCCTTGGTCTAACTCAGAGATACACATGATCCCCTTCTTTGAACTCTCTAGGAGTCCTTTTCATGTCTGCATAGCTCTTTTGTCTATCCTAGGCTATCTTTAGATTTTGTCTGATCTGAATTACTTGTTGTTGCATTTTCTTTAGCATATCTGGCTTGATTGTAACTTTGTCTACTGGGTTGTTCCAACTTATTTGAATGTTGCATTTCCTTCCATACAAGGCTTCAAAAGGGATCATTTTTAATGACTCTTGATAGCCATTGTTGTAGGCAAATTCTACCAGTGGTAGGTAGTCCTCCCACTTCTTGGGTTGATGCATTACATGCATCCTCAACATATATTCTAATACTTGGTTTACCCTCTCTGTCTTCCCATCAGTTGGAGTGTGATAGGCTATACTAAAGAGAAATTTTGTTTCAAAACCAACAAATAAAGATTTCCAAAAGTTTGAAGTAAACTTTGTATCTCTGTCGGATATAATTTCCTTAGGCATGCCATGTAGTCTAAATATCTCTTTCATGAAAATATTGGCAATATCTATTGCCTTGCAAGTTGAATTGATGGGTATGAAGTGAGCAACCTTGCTTAGTTTTTCCACAACTACCATGATGGCGTTGTTCTGCTTGGTTTATATTGGTAATCCCGTGATAAAATCCATGGAGATGGTTTCCCATTTCCATTCAGGAATTGGTAGAGGTTGCAACAACCCTGCTGGATGCCAGTGATCTACTTTGACTTGCTGACATTCTAGACACTTAGCTAAGTAATCAACTATGTCCTTTTTTAGTCCGGGCCAATAAACTAGTTTCCTAGTGTCCGTGATAATTTTCTGATAACCAGGATGACCAGTGTATGGTCTTTTGTGTAGTTCATCCATTATGAACCTATACAAGTCATCAAAATTTGGAATATACAAAATGACTTTGTAATTCAACAGGCCATCATTAAGCATCTGATAACCTTCATACTTCAGCCCTGTCAGCTCTTGCTTTAGGAATGATGCCACGATCTTGAAAAATGCATCTGTTTCTTGTGCACTTTTGAATCTCTCTTTGATGTCTAATTCATTGGCACATACAGCTGCCAAGTGAACCACTTTCATACTTCTACTAAGCGCATCAACCACTCTATTCTCCTTTCCCTTGATATGTTTCATTTCAAAATCAAACTCACTAAGGAGAGCCATCCACCTAGCTTGTCTCACATTTAGTTTTGGTTGGTCAAACAAATACCTCAATCCACTATGGTCTGTCATAAGTACAAATCTTCTACCTAAGAGGCAATGCCTCCACATTTTTAAAGCATGCACTATGGCAACCAATTCCATAACGTGGGTCACATAATTGACTTCATGCTCATTCGATTTTCTAGATTCGTAGCAAATGACATGTCCTTCTTGCATAAGGACTCCCTTGAGCCCTTCCTTTTAGGTATCTGTACACACAAGGAAGTCCTTGTTTGGGTCCGCAATCTTCAGTACAGGTGCATTGGTTAGAAGGTATTTCACCTCTTTAAATCTTTCTTCACATTCTGATGTCCAAATGAATTTAACCCCATTATTCTGAAGGAAGGTGATTGGGAAACCAATCTTTGAGAATCCCTTTATGAACCTCCTATAGTATCCTACTAGGCCCATAAAGGATATGATATCAAAGACATCCTTTGGGGTATGCCAATCCATGATGGATTTAATCTTGTCAAGATCAACTGCCAGTCCTTCATAAAAAATTTCATGGCCTAAGTAACTGACTTGTTTCTGGAAAAAGTCACACTTACTAAGCTTAGCATAGAGATGATGTTCTCTTAGTATCTGGAGTACTAGCTTGAGATTTTCTTCATGCTATTCCCTATTCTTGGAATAGATTAGAATATAATCAATGAAAACCAACACAAACCTATCCAAGAACTTTCTGAATATGTTATTCATTAAGCACATAAAAGTGGCTGGTGCATCGGTAAGCCCAAATGGCACCACCACAAATTCATAGTGACCATATCTTGTCCTAAAGGTTGTCTTGTGGTTGTATTCATCTTTAATTCAAACCTGATGGTATCCAAACCTCAAGTCAATCTTGGAGAATATTGTATCACCCCTTAATTGGTCAAATAAGTCATCGATCCTAGGTAAGGGATACTTATTCTTGATGGCCATCTTATTGCATTGTCTATAATCTAAGCACAATCTTAGTGTGCCATCTTTCTTTTTCACAAACAAGGATGGTGCTCTCCATTGAGACACACTAGTCCAAATGTAGCCTTTGCCCCACATCTCCTTCAGTTGTAGTTTGAGATCAACTAGATTTGGTGCACTCATTCTATAGGGTGTTCTAGACATTGGCACCACTCCTGGTACAAGTTCTATTGAAAAATCAATATCCTTCTTGGAGGTAGACCTGACACCTCTTCTGGGAATAAATCCTTATACTATCTTAATATGGGATGGTTCTCTAGGATGGATTTCTCATTCTCAAGAGAGTTTATTGCTTGTATTGCATACAAGGGAGATCCCTTTCTGCAATACTTCTTCACTTGGAGGGCTGATATTTGTCTCACTGAGACAACATTTTGAATCCCTTGTAGAGTTTCCCTTCTTCCTTATTCATTTTCACACTCCAAAAGTTTACTGTAACAGTCCAACTTGGTTTTGTGGGAAACCAACTAGTCCATGCTAATAAACAAGTCATAAGATCCTAAAGGAAGTATGTTCAGGTTCGCTTGGGTGGGAAACCCACTTATAATGAATTGACATGCTGGTATGACCTCTGTTACTTTTATTTTGGTTCTAGTGGCTAGTTGTACCAACCATGATTTAACATGTTTAACTTGTTGCAATTTACATTTCTCAACAGTTTGAGGGGAAACATAACTCAAATTAGAACCAGAGTCAATTAAAATGGAAACATGATGGTTGGCAATCGTACCTTCCATCTCCACCACTGAAGCTTGGTGGTTAGCTTGTCTATTATCCAAGGATGCATAAATTTGTGGCATAATCCTAGCCACATCATTGACTATGGTAGCCTCTTGGATGTTGTATACCCTCCCATTGTTCTGTTGCCTATGTGAACAATGCCTCAACTAATGTTCCTCTCCACAACCCCAACATTTCAAGGGTTCTCTCTTTGTGTTATCAGTCTTACTTGGAGCTGCTCCAAATGGTTTATTTCCACTCTAGGATGGAGAATTTTCCTGATACACACTTCTGGAAGGAAGGCTCATCTTAGAGCTCTTACCATGGTTCTTAAATCTCGAGGATTTATACCCCTTCTCCTTGAATCTCAAATTGTTTTTCTTCTTCCAGTCTTCATGGGGTTTTGTCTTATTCTTGAATTTCTCATAGCAATACCTTGCTTTTCGAAGAGTACTTCTAAAGTCTTTGGCTCATCAAACTCAATTATGTCATGGTAGGACTGAGGTAATCCATTAATAAATCATTGCATATTTACTTTTTCATCCTTTATGTAGGGAACATACCTCATCAACTCAAGGAATTTGTTGATATATTCATCTATGGTGAGTTGTCCCAGCTTGAGTTCATAGAACTCCTTGGTCTTCCCATCAAAGTACTTTTATGACAGGTACTTCTTCTTGAAGTATTTCTCAATTTGTTTCCATGACAAACCCTTCTCATGGATTCCTTTCACATTCCTAAGGTCCTCCCACCAAATGGAAGCTTTCCCATTCAGGTTGAAAATGGCTATCTGCGCCTTTAAGTTTTCAGAGTAGTCATGAAATCTGAAGTACTTCTTCAGGCAGAGTAGCCAAACTTCCGCTTCATCCCTTTCTTAATATCTCCATCGAAGTTGGGTGGTTTTCATTTCTTGAATTCTTCAAGGTCATGGCTCTTGGAAGGTTTCCTCTTCTTTCTTTTTGTCTAGGAATGGGAACTAGTTTTTCCACTGGAAGATCCTTTAATGTTGTCAGTGTCCTCACCAAAGAAATCTTCCATTGAGTGTCTCTTGGCTCCATGTTGGGCCTTTCTTGAGGCACTCCTCTTGGTGTGGCCACTCTCCGAACCATGCTTTTGTATCTTAGGTGGACTTGGATTTTTCTTAGTATGGTGCATGTCCACATGATTGATAGCTGGACCATGTTGCAGTTGCCTTTGTATATCTGATAGAATTTGCAGTAGGACTGCATTAATTTCAATCTACTTTTCTTGCTCCTTTATCAGGATTTCATTCTCAGCCTTACAACTCTGTAATTCTACCATGAGGATTCTTATAGTTTCGGCCAAATCTGGAGGGGTTTCCACTTCCCTCCTTTCATCAGATTCTTCCTCTCTATTGTGGGAGCTCTTCCCCAACTCATGGTGTGTCACCATCCATTTCTATGTAGTTTTCCTGTTGTTCATTGATTGCTTGAGTGCTGAAAAAACATTTTGTGTTAGTTACTAATACACTGATTCATGAACAACATATATCATTGCAATAATGAAGTCAACTTATTTATTTGGAAACATTAGCAACATACAATGCAGACTTCCAAAACATCTATTAACAATGGAAGGTTTCGTCCCTCTCTTCAGTAGAGGTTCATGTAAGTTTCATGTAAGGTAGGGTGTTACTCCATAAAGTTCTCCAAAATTGTTTTTATGTGATTTGTGCATGAGCCTAAGCAGGCCAAGTGTCGTTGCCATACTCTAATACCAATTTGTAACACACCTGACCCCTAAATACCCTTTCTAGGGATGGGTTATCAAATTTTTGTTCTTCCTAACTATCTCAAATCCTAATTCCGTGATATTCATTGGTTAATGCTCATTACAAGCTTTCTAACGGTCTCCACCGCACTAAAATCCAAGCTCTGGTCTGCAAGTTATGGTCTCCCGAAGTTACCCAAGCGTTGTTAGTTGGGGTATTTGGTGTTCGATGCTGAACACTCCTTTTTCCTAATCCTTGAAGTCCTGAAATCTCTCCATGTGGCCTTAGCCATTCAATGATCGATGCTTGACGTTTTAAGTGGAATGTCCCTTTTTCGGTGTTCGGTAGTTGACAATCGATGGTCGATGTCCTATGCTTTTTCTGTTTCAGAAATCGACGATCGTTGTTGAATGTTCGACGTTCAACGATCTTCGTTGAAAATCCATTTTACTATACTGTGCATAAATCTTCTGAACACCCAAAGCTATCCAGACTCCCGAAGTCCCAAGCATGTCACCAACCACGTTTGCGAGGAGGGCACTAACCAAAATCTGACACGTGACGAGGGCCAGGGGTGACACATGTCCTCATTAGGGGGTGACACATGTCATTCTCTAATAGGCATAAGGGGTCTATGAATCAACCATATTTGGGTTACAGATGGCACACGTAATGTGGGTCCATGTCACATCGAATGACCTCATCATGCCATGTCATCTTGGACTGATAACTACCCAACCCTTCAATCTCATGGTCAATAGGGATCCACGTGGATCCATAAATCTACGACTCTCATTACTTCATGACTCCAGACTTTAGAGCTTTCCAACTCCTCACATCACGAATTCCCTGAAGAGCCAAGTTTCCAGACTCTCTAATATGGTGCCAAGTGTCCTCATCCTACAAACAACCGAGATTCATTTCAGCATTCGCAACTTCAGAGGTTTTCATACTCTGTATATTCTTGGCTAGGTTCCTTTGGAGTACTAAGTCTCCGGACTATATGATCGCTTTCCATGTACCCTCTCATCAAATGACTCAGATTCGATGAACAATATTAGACATGGGACAAGTAGGGGCCATGTGTCACTCCACGACACATTCCCAGTTGGTTGGGCAGTCGAGGGTGGGTTCCTTAGATCGACGACTAAGGGGGATCCCGAAGGATCCGAAGATCAACGGTCCATGTCGCTTCATAAGTTCAACATTTGTGAGTTTGACGTGTATCTTTCGACTTCCTCTCCAGACCACGCCTAATCTATTGCCATGTGAACCTAACGTTCATGGCCAAGATTTACTCTGGCTTGCATATCTTTGGGGAAACTCGCACATCCTTATACCACTGAATACCCAAAATTCTAGATATCCGTTGATCTGTGGACACTTGTCCCTCCACTTTCAACGGTCCAGATTACTTCGCCACTCCAACATTCAGGAGTGTCAGCACTAGACCCCTCCTATTTTCTCGTAGTGGAACTTCGTCGAAGCACTTAACGCTACTCTTCTTAAGTCCGATCTAACAACTGAGAAAGATCTCCACTAGATCCCTAGATTGACAGACCCCATCAATTCATGACTTCAGCTGTTAGCACAGGGGAAAACCAAGGGTTCAACGCTTCAACAATGCACCAACAAAATCCTAACTATCGACCCTTTCAGCAACACTTTTGAAGCAGACGAAGTCTCACCTGAGGTAGAAGCAGGGGGGGTTAGAGGACTCAGGTGTATGTAACCAAGATGGGACACAAATCTATGATAATAACACTTTGAAGAGTATTCTAGCAACAATGGTTCACCCCAGTGTGGGGATACATCCACCAACTACTTCGTCTTCTTTATTATTCTTCAATCTCTTACATTCATCCGCTCCTGTGCAATAAGCCACAGAACCGAGCTTCACATAGAACATGAGATCTGTGCACTGAGAACCAAATCCTCCTTCCAAAACTAAGTCTAGGCATAGAGACAACTTCTTTATCGAGCACATAGCCTTAACACATACATTCCATGGCACAAAGCCGCTCAAGCTACTTGCACTTAGCTCCACAAACTATTGACTACTTTCTACAATACATTCTTACTTATTTATACTTTTACAATAATTCTCAATCATGGGTAAACCTATGGGCTGACATCCCATAACCCATTACAAAAACCCTAAAGACCCCTTTGCTAGGTCCACATAGCCTGAAAAATAAGCGAGGTCCACGATCTCAGCTCTGCCTGGGTACTCCATCTTCGACCAGCCCGTCGAAGTCCAAAAGTGGTCCAAAACTGACCAAGGTTTCCTCAAAACTTGGTCGAGGGCCA
Organism: Picea glauca; assembly: GCA_000966675.3. Classification (NCBI taxonomy): domain Eukaryota; kingdom Viridiplantae; phylum Streptophyta; class Pinopsida; order Pinales; family Pinaceae; genus Picea; species Picea glauca. The sequence continues at coordinate 7,984 of JZKD02S0895640.1, forward strand.
ACAGGCCTCCAACACTCACCTGTGACTCATCTCGAGTCACTTAGGTCTAGGCAATGTTGCTTCGAAGGCCTCAAGATTTACTCGAGCTCCATTGACTTGCTGCTTCACCTGAGCCTCCTGCTCAATGAGCTCTTGGATCATTTGCTCTATAAAAGGCCGTTCCAGGTGTTGTTCTACTGTTGCAACCACTTGGTCCAATTGCGAGCCTTTTCCTTCAATTTATTCAAACACCTTGTAGGATTCATCCTGCACAGGTTGTAGTTTTTGCGCGACTTCCATTACCCTTCCCTGGAGGGCAGTAATCTGTTGCTGTACTGCGCGCTGCTCCCGAGACCCCTTCATTCTTTCAACTTCGGTGAGCAGCTTCATCTGTGCATGCACGAAGAAAGCCTGTTGCTACGCCTCCTGTAACCGCACTTCCAGTTTCCTTAGCTATGGATATTCTGCGAGGAGTTCATATGTGTACACACTTCTATCGCTCAACTCTTTTCACTCTGAGGCAAGGGCCCTTATTCTTATTACTATGTTCTTAGCGGTTTCCTCCCTTTGGTCATGCACCTCCTGCGGGGTGCTCGGTACTACTTGGATCTCCAACTCTGTTATCCTCGCTTGAAGCTACTGGATGGTCTCAGCAAGATTCACTACTTGAACCTTGAATGACTCATGTTCCTCCTGTGCCAAGCCAGGCACAAAGCGACATACTTTATTTATCGCTTCTTTGACCATAGTTTGCTCTGTGAGAAACTGCTCCTTTTCTCTCCGTAGCTTCACTTTGTCCTCCTGGAGCATCGCCGAGAACTCTTCTCTCTCATTTTCATACGCGGTTACACCATACTGCGCTACTCGTAACTACTCTAAGACTTCATCTTTCTCTTGTTTCAAGGCTTCTGTAGCCTTCTTCTTTTCTTTCTGGATTCTCTGAAGTCGAGCCTCTGTCACATCTGCTAGTCTTCTCAATTGGGTTGGTTCATCCCCCAATTCTACAATCTGTGATGAGGAAGGCGTAGTAGGTACTGCGTGTACCAAACAAATAGCTTTCTATATTTCCTTCAGTTCCTTCTCGATTGTTCCATACAACTTGTCCTGCTTCACTCCATATCTATGCAAGATGTCCTCAGAAGCATCCTCCATGGCTCCACGGACCAAACTGATGTCGTCTTCCGTGAGCATGGCCTCTCACTGGGTTTTACTAGTGCGCATCTTCTTTCTTGTTGAAGGTTTCTGCGGGGAAACCTTTCTCTTATGCGGTGTTACTGTTTCAACAGGGGGATCTTTCAGTGGTGTAGCTTCACCTTCTCCTTGATTTTATCCTTCATCCCCTCCTCCTTGTCCATTTTCTTCGTCTCCTCTTCCTAGCGAGCCAAATCCATTTTCTTTAGAGGCGTTGTCCTCCTCATTAGTCTCTATATTCTAGACTTCTTCCTGCTTCTTCTTCTTCTTTATCCCATTGGAATGTTCGACATATTCGACCCGAGTGACAGGGGGCTTACTATGATTTCTATGTCAGAGAGTTCTACATCAACAATAGGTACAAGGAACTCCTCCGGCCACTCCTTCGTGATCTGCTCCATGTCTTCATCTATCAACGTGTAATATGAATGTAACTCTTCCTTTCTCTCATCTGTGCACGTAGTGATATAGATAAATTGCAGATCTGTGCAGAACTTGGCTACCGGTCTATACTGGTGCAAGGTGCACGGTGTCATGTGCAAAAATGAATCAATGGAAACCTTAAGTTGTTGATAATAGGCATGAAACAAATCGTTTGACTACCACTTGTTCGACATGTTATTGGTATACCATAAGGTAGAGAACCTAGTGGCCAACAACTCCGATGGTTCTATCTCTGTAAAGGTGGCTCCTTCAGGCATTTTCCAAGCAACAAATGTGATCAAAACGATCAACCAGCTGAAGTGGAATTCCTATCCCAGATCCTGAGCTTTTCCATAGTCTTCTCGAGTTCATTGACGAGGTAACTCGCCCAATTCATCTACATTCCTTCCACACATTTTCTTGCAAGGTCCACCATGAACCCGGTGACCTGTGTGGGGAGGTTCTTTCTTACGAGCTTTCCATCTATGAGTTGGCAGGTGAGGCACATTGCACCATCCTATATAGAGGATATCTTGTAGCCTCACTTTCCCTTTTTGACTTCGTCGTAAGATTCCTTGATGTGCTGTGCCAGGGAGCGGTTCGAGGCATTCCCTGGATAAAATTGCTGAGGGTCAAGTCCCTCCATGCTTAATCCTGTAATCAAGTGGATTAACACTGGATCCACAGTAATCCACCGGTCGAGCATTAGGTATCCACCATGATAGCATGACAAGAGGAGTTTAACACAAGTGTTAACCTCCTAGTGATGAAAAAAATGAGGAATCTTCATCACATTTAGCACGATGGATTACGCCAGCTCCTTAATCCATGGCTGGGAGACGAGGTGAGGCTTCTTCCCAGTTGTATTCTCCAAGTATCGGTGGGGTGCAAGCATAGCATAGTTCTTTTTGTCGCCTAGATTAAAGTCGTTGTTCTTCAGTAGGGGGATCTGTCCTAACTGACTCTCGACTATGCGTATTCCCTTCGGAATGTACGCAATGATCAGAGTGTACTCATAGTCCCGTGGGATGCTGTTGCAGTTAATCGTGCCAACCAAAGGTGGGATATATTATGGTAAGATCAAAGGGATCTGCTTCACATTAGCCAGATCACCATGATGCTTACTTCTTTGCTCAATCACGGGGTTAACATGACCAGAATGACATCCAATTGAAGGGGAAGCCTATAGTCCCCTAGTCGACGACGCCTGTACACCTTCAGATAATGGTTTATCAGCCATCAACTTCTTGAAGATATCCTCAACAGACTTCTCTAATTCAGTATGTTCACCCGACATTCTCACTATTAAATAGACAGGTCAGGGCAGGCGAATGGATAAGCAGGGTAGACAAACGGACAACGACATCTAGTTTCTGATAACACAACTCGACACATAATCAATTCTCTGTTAGCTCAGTTAATCACAGGTGGCAAAAAGTGGTCTTGGCACAGCGTCGAATAGGTTAAATAAGTGGGGCCTCGTAACAGATTCTTCCAACAGGCAGGAATGCTTTCATCAATGCGAATCTATCCGTTATGGCATGGTCTCAATGTTCCAACAATGGTCCATCCACCCATAAACACATTTCATAGCCGTTCTAGAGAATTGTTCTAATGGTCGGGGCACCTCCAATGGTCATATAGCTTCACGAGGGCGAAGTCCCATTCTGCGCGGTCCTGCTATTCCGACGAGGTTCAAATCCTGCGAACCTGCCTCCTGCGAGGTTCCAGTCTATGAAGTTTTCCATCTGTTCTCTGTAGCTTTTCTAACTTGACTTTATTTTTACTAAGATTCCTTGCCTTTTTCCCTATGATATGAGTCTCTCTAACTATTTCTAAATTCCTCTTTCCATTCTTATTCTTATCTTCTCCTAGCATAGTGACTTTGCACTGCTACTGTGCTCTCAAAGGGTCTGAAGTTAAAATCCCTTCTCTTAATACTTCTTGGGTGGATATACTTATTTCTTGCATAGATAGGTCCTTCAAACCTTCTTACATTCTTTCAACCTTGATAGCTAATTCTCTTGCTTTCTGTTCCTCCCATGTTGTTACTTTGTTCTGTTGCTTTGACTTATCCTTTCGTTCTTCTATTAGTCGATCTATTTTTCTGGATATGAAATCCCTTAGTTCTTTCTTTTTCTTTTCTGTAGATTCTTCCTCTGCTTTTCTTTTGATCTTATCCTTCTCAATCCAAGTCTTTCCCAAAAAAAGTGGGAAAGGGGTGGTGTTCTCAATAAACTTAATGACTTCAAATTCCTCTTCATTCAATGGTCCATGGATAATAATAAGTACATTAGTAACTCTTCCACATAGGGTTATCATCTTACCTTTAAACAAGCCTATCCTTCCCAATGAAGATACCACAGTAGGATTTCCCAAAATTTCCCAAGTGCCTTCTGTCATAATATTCAGTTGTGTGTCTTCATCCAAGACACAATCTATGTCGAAGTCTTCTATTCTTGTATTTATGCGCTGTTTTACTTTCAGGATCTCTGGTAAACTAACATCTTTGTGAACATCCATCGTTTCTTTCAACTGTCATAACATAGTCTGAGCTTTTTTCTAATTCTTTCTCTTTATGATTCTCTAACACGTTCTTAGTCTCTTGACTTCCTTCATAGTTTTCTTGTCTCATGTTCATTTCTTCAACTTTAGCAATCATCCTTGGACAATCCTCAACCTCATGGCAAACAATTTTACAACAAAGACAAATAGGACCTGTACCAGGGCATTCCTTAGAAATATGTCCCAGTCTTCTGTAGTTATAACATAGTGTCAATCCTCTCTTTCTCTTGTATGTTCCCCAACCTCTTATGTACTCCGCACTAGGATCGCAGTGTTGGACCTGCAATTTGCAAAAAATCTTTCTAGGTTCCTGCATCCACTTATTAGTCCAAAAATTATTTCTATGCATAGGAATAACATATCTTTCTTCATTTCTATTAGCTTTACTTAGGTCAAATATTTCTTCCAACTGTGCCCTAGCTTTCAGACTAGGATAGAATCTATTAAAAATACCTAGATTCATTCTTTCGAAACCAAAATTTTCAATTATCTTACTCTTATCAAAGCACAAAGCTTTACCTCTTTTAATATCTTACCTCTTTTCTTCAGATCGGTTTTCTCTCCTAGCACAGAGCTTCGCAAGTCAAGTAGAGTATTGTGCACTACAACAAAAAATCTACACACAGAGCTTCTCTTTTACTTAATTTCCCAGCAATCACACTTTTAGGTCTCGACAATAGAACCATTTGTTGGCATAGGGGTAGACCCAGGGTTCAAAGCTTCAACATCGCACCAACAAAACCCTAACTACCAACCCTTTTGGCAACACCTGTGAAGCAGGTGAAGTCTTACCTCAGGTAGAAGCAGGGGGGGGTTACATGACTCATGTGTTTGTAACCAATATGGGACATAGATCTCTGATAATAACACTTCGCAGAGTATTCTAGCAACAATGGTTCACCCCAGTGTTGGGCTACATCCACCAACTGCTTCGTCTTATTTATTATTCTTCAATCTCTTACATTCATCCGCTCCTGTGCACTAAGCCACCAGATCCTCCTTCCAAAACTAGGATAGGATAGGAGATCTATCCACTAAGCACCAGATCTTCCTTCCAAAACTAGGTCTAGGCACAAAGCCAACTTCTCTATCGATCAAAGAGCCGTAACACATACATTCCATGGCACAAAGCCATTTAAGCTACTTGCACTTAGCTCCACAAGCTATTGACTACTTTCTATAATACATTCTTACTTATTTATACTTTTACAATAAGGACTAATAATGGGTAAACCCATGGTCCGACATCCCATAACCCATTACAGAATCCCTAAAGACCGCTTTGTTGGGTCCTCATAGCCTGCAAAATAAGTGAGATCCACAATCTCAGCTCCGCCTAGGCACTCCATCTTCGACCAGCCCATCGAAGTCCAAAAGTGGTCCAAACCTGACCAAAGTTTCCTCAAAACTTGGCCAAGGGACAACATCGACCTTCGACTATTTTTTAGGATTGTGGAGTCATAAGTCCCAAAGTCCTGAAGCCGAAAGAGCTAGATCCTTTCGGACTAGGGCATGGTTCCTAGACCCTGTTCACTTGCGTCCTTTGGGAAATCTTGTGGGATAAGCGCTAATATTTTTAGAAGCACATGGGTTAAGGACATGGGCACGAACCCTCGTTCATATGGGTGGATAGCCTGAAGGGAACACCCTTTTCCCTTAAAGTTGAACTTGACATTCCCACTAAGGTAAACTTCAAAGGGTCAACAAGACTTAGACATTTAAGTCAATCCTTCCTCAATTCTCTTGTGGATTCACATCCCATGACTCTCTAGCAGCTAAATTGAGATAATCAAAGATCATATAGATATAACAGTTTACAGAAGCAAATGAGAATTTCTAATAACTATTCAAATACTGAAAGACTTAACCATAAACACATACATTCCATCATCACATCCAATATA
>JZKD02S0895651.1:39873-60288 GCA_000966675.3 Picea glauca
ACCTCTAATGAAATCCGGAAACCCTAAGAGTAAAATATCCCCAGTGGATTCGCCAATTCTGTTGTGGGGTATTCTACCCTACGGACTAACAAGCTAGGGCTTAAACTTGCATGCAAATCGTGACCCTTCATAAACTACTTTTAACCTTCTACCCCAACCTAAAACCCTTTTTCACAAGCAAACAAGGGAAGAACCAACTAACGTTTTTATCGACGGTTGGTGTAGATCCTCCGTTGAGCTTTATCTCCTTGCTTTTGCTGCTCCTTCCAAAAAATCGATCCTGCAATCAAGACAAAACTATGCAAGCATGCTATTGTTCTACTAGAGGGTTAGAGATTAAACACAAATCACATAAAACATATAAGACTCATGTATTTGGGACGGGAAAAGTATCTTTTTATTAATCTCAATATGAACCAACTTACAATGATTATAGAGACCGACCATCGTTCCTCGATCCTGATCCTGGGCTCCTCCTCTTCTTTTTCCTCCAACTGCTTTGCTTGAATTCTCCTAAATCTTGAGGAAAGGCTAAAGGGTTGGGACAAAACGGATTTGGCAATTGGGCAGAGTTTCTTTGCTATGATTTTTCCTCCCTTGAATAGTACCCCTACCCCTTATTTTATAAGCTAGAAGGAGCTAGGGTTTTAGATGAACTCTCGGCCATGCATGGCTGGGAGTTCCAGTTAACTGACCCAAAGCTTTTCATCCCGGTAGAAACTTTCTTGATTTTTTTCTTTGTTAGGTAAACGCTAGCTGTAGTGGGCCAGCCCGTGTTCCAACGCGTGCAGTATAAGGCCTGCTAGCGTTCCAACGCGCCCAGTGATAGGTTAGGGCGTGGGTTACTTAATTTAGGAGGTTTTTGAAGAGTCTGTTCAACATGGCTTTGGCAATGAAGGGCAATGAGTTGGCATGATGCCAGGTAAGCATGGATGGTGAAATTTAGGGTTATAACACTAAATTGATAGTACATCAGATTAAAAATCTTTATCAAACAAAGAATCCTAGGATTAGATCTTACAGAAATGAAGTATGGGATTTAGTGGACTGTTTTTTCTCTTCTTTTAATATATCATTCATTCCTAGAGAAGAGAATATTGTGGCGGATTCTTTGGCCATATCAGCAAGCAACTTCAGAATTCCTATACCACCAAAAATCAAGTATGATGTAGAAGTCAAATACAGGTCTTCTATATCGGACAATTTAAAATATTGGAAGGTGTTCGAAGATGATTTAGAACTTAAAATTTTTCTTGAGACTGTTGATGAATTTTCTGCATTGCACATTGATCAAGATCATGATCCAGAAATCACTCATGCTGATGTTTTCCTCAATAAAATTGCTAATCATCATATTGTGCAGCTGCCTAGCAATTATATACCAAAGGGACTAGCTCCTTTGGAAAGATTATTTGATGGGAATGATGTGGCATTGAAAGGGAAGGTATCCATTGATGATGCTTATATCACTAAGTGCAATGTGGGCACTGAAAAGGATCCAAAATATGTCAAACTGTCAAGAAACCTATCAGAAAAGTAGATGGTAGAATAGACTAAGTTGTTGAAAGAATTTGCTAATGTATTCACTTGGACTTATGAATATCTCAAAACTTATGACACAAGCATAATAGAGCACAAGATCCCATTAAAAGAAAACACCAAACCTTTCAGCCAAAAGTTGAGGCAAATCAATCCTATCTTATTTCCTATCATGGAGAAAGAAGATTTTAGATGAAAAAATTATCATTCCTTTGAGGTATTCTGAATGGGTAGCCAATTTTTTTCCAGTAAGAAAAAAGAATGGTGAAATCAGACTTTGTGTTGATTTCTAAAATCTGAACAGAAGCTCAAAGAAGGATAATTATTGTTTACCCAAGATGGAGAACATATTACAGAAGTTGACAGGAGCAGCCAGGATGTCTATGGTCGATGGATTTTCTAGATACAATCAAGTATTAATTTTTCCAGAAGACAAGGATAAGATGACCTTCACTACTCCCTGGGGGACATTTATGTACGCCAAGATGCCCTTTGGTTTGATAAATGTAGGGGAAACTTTTCAGCGATCTATGGACATGGAATTTATTGGATAAAAGGATAAGTTTGTTTTTATCTATTTGGATAACATAACTGTGTATTCTCAGTCTGATAAGGAACACTATGATCATTTAAGAAAGGTTTTCTTGAAATGCAGAAAATTTGGCTTCTCTTTGAATCTGAAAAAATCACTGTTTTCCATGAAAGAAGGAAAATTATTGGGGCATATCGTGTCAGCTGAAGGATTAAGGATTGATTCCAGTAGGGTTGAGGCTAGACAAACTTTTTCACTCCCTAGAACTAAAAATGAGGTACAATAGTTTCTGGGAAAAATAAACTTTTTGAGAATAATTGTGTCAAATTTTGACGAGTTAGTTAAGTATATCACAACCATGCCGAGGAAGGATAGTGAAATCAAATGGACTATTGACGCCCATGATTCTTTTGATCAAATAAAGAAAGCCTTGACATAAGCCCCAGTTCTTGTCAGCCCCGACTACTCTAAGGACTTTCTTATTTTTTATTTTTCTTCTTTTGATACAGTAGCAACAGTCTTATTGCAGAAGAATGTTGAAGGCTTAGAGAAACCCATTTCCTTTTTCAGTAGGGAATTGAGAGATGCAGAACTAAAGTGTGACATTATGGACAAATAAGCCTATGCATTGGTTAAATCTCTTAAGTCCTTCAGAGTTTATGTTTTGCATTCAAGAGTTATTGCTTATGTCCCATCAACTGTTGTAAAAGAAATTCTTATTCAGCCTGATATAGACGAAAAAAGAAGCAAGTGGATTTCTAAACTACTTGAATTTGATTTGGATATTAGGCCCACAAAATTGGTAAAAGGTCAGGGTTTGGCATGTTGAAATTACTAAGACAACTGAGAGGGGGGGGGTGAATCAATTTTTATTGTGCTTAAACAATCTTAAGACTATAAAAAAATTCTTAATCTTTCTTCAAATGATCATCAATATTATACAACATATGGACAACATAAATAATGAGCATCAATCATACATAAGATATACACACAGACACATTTTCACGAGGAAACCCATAAAGGGAGAAAGCCTCTTCTTCTTTGAAATGATAGGTAGTCTTTTAAGTTCTATACATCATATATAATTGAGCACCAACTCAATATGAGGCTACTACCTATGTTTTACAAGATCCAACTTGTTTGAGAGCACCAACTCTCTGGTTTCTCTAGCACCCACTAGAAGGAAGCACCAACTCCCTGGTTTCTTTAGCACCCACTAGAAGGAAGCATCAACTCCCTAAGTTTTCCAGCACCAACTAGATGGAAGCACCAACTTCCAGTCACACAGGCACCAACCAATATAACAGAGAACAACAGTTCTCCCTTGCACCACCCTGCCACCCTGGTTTTTTTTGCTGCAACTAGATGGAAGCTACAATTCCCTGTGTTCAAGAACCTACTTGAACATCTAAGGACAACATTCCTCCCTAGAACCTCCCTACCACCCTTATTACAAATAAATGATTGAATAACCAACAACACAGATAAATCAATTCTTACCACTTCTTCTATGTTCTGTAAATCTGGTCTGCTTCTAACTTTTTTGCAATTCTTCTCTTCCTCTGTCTGTTCTGCAATTCTTCTCTGCTTCAAGCTGTTCTACAATTCTTCTCTTGCTTATGTCTATTCCTCATCTGTTACTCATATCTGAGTTTTACCTCACACTGCGCATACTGTCGGTCTCACACTACACATACTGTAATTTTCCCTTTCTTACAGTTCAACTCATTTTTCATTCAGAACAACCAACCACACACAGTGACCGTGTGTATATTTTATGCACTACCACACCTTTAGTTACCCCTTAAATCCCTAGAACAACACTTCAGCAATAGAAACGCCAATCGTCCAAGAACCATGATTAGACTCTGCTAACTGAATCGTAACTGAACAATTAATCATAAAGATCAACAATATCCCTTCGATCATATGCTCAAATAACCAGCACCGTTGGATTAAATCTACACGGTCTTGCATTTATTTCTCCATTTCACATTTCAGCATTTCCACATTCCTGTGGTGAAGTGTTTCTACACTCCAACTCCTAGTATCCAAAGCCTACACCAAAAGGTGTTTTTTGCATTTCGGCATTTCGACATTTTGGCATTCCGACATTCCTGTGGTGAAGTGTTTCAACACTCCAACTCTCGGTATCTGAAACCTACACCAAAAGGTGTTTTTCGCATTTTGACATTTTGACATTTCGACATTCCGACATTCTTGTGGTGAAGTGTTTCAACACTCCAACTCCCTGTATCCGAAACCTACACCAAAAGGTGTTTTTCACATTTTGAAATTTCGGCATTTCGGCATTCTGACATTCCTGTGGTGAAGTGTTTTGACACTCCAACTCCCGGTATCTGAAACCTACACCAAAAGGTGTTTTTCACATTTCGACATTTTGACATTTCTTGATTTCGGAAATTCTTTTGATGAGATATCTTGGCGCTCCATCAGGCCTAAATAAAATGCCTTTCACATTTTGCATTTCTGCATTTCACAATTTCGCAACTTCAGGACTCTTGTGATGAAGAGTCTCGACTCTTGACTCCTCCAACTCCCGGTATCCGAAACTCCGAAATGGAGTCTTTGTTGATGTGCCTATTTCTAGATTTTGGTGTTTCACACTTTGCAACTTTGGGACTCCTGTGATGAAGAGTCTTGAGTCTTGACTCCTCCAACTCCCGGTATCCGAAACTCTGAAATAGAGTTTAGCTTTTGATACCCGAAATGGATTTTAGCTTTTGATCTCGCCATGCGATCAATGTTGTGCTACTGGTCGTGATCTTTTTCATCAATGATAAGCACACATACTCTTCCTCTGTCTAAAAACATGTCAACAATATGCCCCTTTGGCATTGATGGAAACCCCTTGAAGAACGTCCAACTATACCACTGTAGCATCATTGAAATTACCACACTTTCTCCCCCTTTGACATCAATGTCAAAAAAGAAACACACTCCCCCTGAGTTGTTGCAGTACATACTCCCCCTATCAACTATGAGCAGCTTAGAAATCCAACAGCTATTAAATAAGTACTCCCCCTAATCAGGTGAATTGATTAGATGAAAGAAGTTATATCCCCCAACTTTTGTCGAAGATATCCAAAAGGGGTCGCTGCTAACGGTTTAGTAAATATATCAACTGTTTGTTCTGTGGAAGGGATATAATTTAGCTGAACAATTCTTTTTGTGACTTTTTCTCTAAGAAAATGGTATTTTATTGGGATATGCTTAGTCTTGGAATGAATAATAGGATTCTTGGAGACATTAATGGCACTAGTGTTATCACAGTGAATTGTAATCAGATCAGTATAATTTACCTTCAAATATGTAAGAGTTTGAATCATCCATAAAATCTGAGTGCAACAAGTAGCAGTAGCAATGTACTCTGCCTCTGTAGTTGATAAGGAAATAGATCCCTTCTTCTTACTAATCCATGCTACCAACGAGTTACCCCAGGAAGAATGCACCTCCACTGGTGCTCTTTCTCTCATCCACACAATTTTCCCAATCTGCATCTGAATAAGAGGTTAACTAAAAATTCTATTTTCTTGGATACCACAGACCATAAGTCATTGTTCCCTTCAAGTATTTGAATATCCTTGTGACATCTACCAAATGACTTTGTTTAGGAGAAGACTGATAATGACCTACCATTCCAACATCTTGCATTATATTAGGACACAATGTTGTGATGTAAAAAAGACTACCTATCATTGATCAATATGTCCTTTGATCAACATCTGGTGAAATACAATCTTTATTGAGCTTGCAACCAACCACCATAGCTATGCTAACAGGAGAGGAATCCTCCATCTGAAATTTATTCAACATCTCTTTCAAATATTTTTCTTGAGAGATAAATATTCCTGCAGAACTTTGATTTACCTGTAAACCAAGAAAATATGATAGTTCTCCCATCATGGACATCTCAAATTATGTTTTCATAGAGTTAGAAAACCATTGGACAGATGATTCATTAGTGCAGCCAAAAATAATATAATCTACATAAACAAAAACAAGTAGTAAATTATCACCTTCAGAATTAATGTAGATATTGATGTCAACAATACCTTTTTTGAACCCTTTGTCTTGTAAACATTTGTCCAGTCTATAATACCATGCTCCTGGTGCTTGTTTTAGTCCATATAAGGCCTTCTTCAACTTGCAAACATAATTAGGATTATCTGTCAAGGGGAATCCTTCAGGTTTCTGCATATATACTTCTTCCTCTAGATCTCCATTAAGAAAAGATGACTTAACATCCATCTGATACACTTTAAAGTTCTTATGGCATGAATATGCAAGGAACATTATGATGGCTTCCAATATTGCCACTGGTGCAAAAGTTTCATCAAAGTCCTGACGTTCAACTTGTGCATACCCTTTACAGACCAATCTGGATTTATTTCTAACAACTTTTCCTTTTTCATTCATTTTATTCTTGAACACCCATTTGGAACCTATTACATTCTTATATTCAGGTCTAGGGACAAGATCCCAAGTATTGTTCTTCTCAATCTGATCAAGATCTTCATTCATAGCTCTAATCCAATCATCATGATGGCTAGCTTCATAAAAAAATTTAGGTTCAGTCATAGATAAAAAAGCAACATGAGATTGTTCAGAGTCTTTAATCAATTTCCTTCTTGTTTGAACTCCTTTATTTATATCTCCAATTATCTGATTTTTAGGATGATTCTTTCTAACAATTTTGAGAGGTGATTTTGCTTCTTTCTACTGATGTGTGTCAGTCAGAGTATTTGTATCTTCATCTGATTCAGATTCTTCTCTTTCTGATCCTTGGACCTGTTCATCTTCGTATTCAACTATATCTTCTGTGCTTGGATCAACACTGCTTACATTTCTGACTGAGATTTCGTCATCAGCTTTTATGTCTATACAATCAACTTTTATGTCTATACATCTGTACCCTTTACTATTTGTAGCATAACCCAAGAAGATACCTTCATCATCCCTATCATCATATTTTCTAATATTTTCATCATTGTTCTTGATATAACATTTACTCCCAAAGACCTTAAAATGCTTGATTGAAGTAGGTCTTCCAAACCATAGTTCATAAGGAGTCTTGTCACTGTGTGGTATGAGATGTGTTTTGTTAAGGATATGAACAACTGTATGAATTGATTCTACCCAATATGTCTGAGGTATGTTCCTTTCATTCATCATTGATCTTTCCATTTGTTGTACTGAACTATTCTGCCTCTCAACAACTCCATTTTGTTGTGGAGTTCTTGGAATAGTGTATTCTCCTTTGATCCCATGTTTATCACATAAATCTTTGAAGTTCCATGAACTAAACTCTCCTCCTCTATCAAACCTTACTGCCTTCAATCATTTTCCTGCTTGATTCTCAGTCAGATCCTTAAACACTTTGAATTTTTCAAATTCTTCAGATTTTTCCTTCTAAAAGGCAACCCACGTTAATCTAGAATAATCATCAATAATCAACATAAAATAGTTTTATTTTCTTATACCTTCTTTTCTTGATGGTCCACATAAATCCATATGTACTAACTTGAGAGGTTTTTCTGTTGAAGGAAATTTTTTAGATTTGAACTGAGTGTGAGTAAGATTTCCTATCTGGCAAGGTTTACAAATAGAGTCGTATGGCTTTGATATCTTCGGAAGATATTTTACCACCCCATTGTTTCTAAGCTTTATTATATGATCAAAATTTAGGTGTACAAGTCTCCTATACCACAACCAACTTTCATCATATTTTCTTAAGTGACATTCTTCTTTTTCTTCATTTAACACATAGACATTGTTTTCTGTTCTTATCCCTTTTGCAACCAGTTGTCCTGAACTCAAAGGTTTTATTTTACAGTCTTTAGAAGTAAAAAAAACTTCACATCCTTTGTCACAAACTTGACTGAAACTTAGTAGATTATGTTTTAGACCATCCACAAACAACACATATTGAGCTTTTCCTTTCATTACTCAAGCTTACCATTCCTTTACCTTTTATTTTTCCTGGTGCATCATTTCCAAAAGTTGCATTCCCTAATTTTCTTTCAATTAGAGTTAGAAACTTACTTTTGTCTCCAGTCATATGTTTGGAACATCCACTGTCAATATACCAAGGATTGTTTTGTCTTTGGGCTGATAACACTATTCCACACTTGTCATCTTCTTTCTTCTTCCAAAACTTGACATTTTTAGCAGTGGGGATCAAATCTGACTTGTAATTCCTTAAGCGACAATTTGCATCTTTATGTCCATAGTTATGACAGATGTAACATTCTACTTCACTAAATAGAAGATCATAGCAATTTTTATGATCATAACTATTTTTATGTTTAACCTGCATCCTTTCCCAGCCATTGCATGATTTATAGTCTGAGTTTGTTTGTTTCTTGGTTGTCTCGATCTTTGTTGTGGAAGATGATTATTCGCTGAATATCTTGATTGTTCATATCTAAATCTTAAAGAATAGTTTATAGATTTCTGACCAAAATTAGAGCAGAAAAAACAATAACCATAGAAAAAACCTTTGTACTTTGAAAAATTCTGTCTTCTTTGAGGAGGTCGATTTATTTCATGCCAATAATATCTCTGATCTACAGATTTGGTTCTGGTACTCTTTCTTTCATTCCTTCTTGGTGGATGATTTTCTTTCTTTGTTTCTGCAGAGTGATTGTTGTCAATGTTTGAGGATTTGACAAACTTGATAGGTTCTGTATTACTTGGATGATCACTACTTGATCCTTCTTCATACCCCAATCCAACTTTCAAATTTTGGTTTCTTTGCTGATTTAGAATTGAGGTTAATCCTTCCGAGGCTTTAATACTTGGCGGATTTTGGTGATACAATCCCTTAAACTTCTCCATTTATTTTTTGGTTTTTACTATCTCTTCTTCTAAGACTTCACACCTCTCTTTCTTCTTTGACAACTATTGTTTCAGTATGTCTTCTATTTTCTTTGCCTCTTCTAACTCCACTTTTAGTAGAGAAAAGTTTTCATTAGGTTTTTCACCATTCATTTTAAACTACTTCAACAACTATTTTTGTTTTCTATTCTTACATCTGAGTCTGTCAAATTCTTCCAAAGCACTGATTAATTCACCTTCAATATCCACCACAGCTTCTTCATCATCCATTTCACCTCCTGTGTGTTCATATTCAAGATTTCCCATAGCCATAAACATAAAATCATTCACTTTGTCTTCACATGAATCACTATCTATGTCTTCCGAGGAATTGTCATTATTTGCACACAACCTTTTATTCTTACTATATTTCTTGAATTTGTACTTCTTTTCATCATCAGAGTTCTGGTCCTTTTTCTGATGGGGACACTTAGATGAAAAATGACCTATCTTACCACAATTAAAACATTTTAAGGGAATCTTGCCATGATATTTTCTTGATCCTTTCTTTAACCTTCTCACAAATTTTACCTCAATATCATCTAAATATGAATCAGTATTCTTGTCTACTTTAAAATATGCTTCTCTTGTAATGGATTTATCTTTGTTGATTCTCATTTCATATGGAGTTAAAGTTCCTAGGAGTTGATCAATGGACAAAGTTTTAAGATCATTTAGTTCTTCTATTGCAGAGACTTTTGGATTAAATTTATCAAGCAAAGATCTTAAAAGCTTTTGAACTAAAATTGATTCTTCAGACTTCTCACCAAGACCCTTCATGGAATTCACAAGTTCTTAAACTCTTAAAAAATACTTGCTAACTGTTTCATCTTCATTCATCTTTAGTTGTTCAGACTTTAACCTAAATGTTTGAAGTTTGGCATCTTTTACTTTCTCATTTCCTTCATAGATTCTAATAAGTTTATCCCACATTTCTTTGGTATTTTGAAGATGCATCACCTTTACAAACTCGGCTTCTGTAAGTCCATTCAAGATAACATTCATTCCCTTAGCATTAAAGATAAATTTTAATTTATCATCCTTGGAAGCTAGCACAACAGGCTTTATGTATCTAGTCTCTACTACATCCCAAACATTAGCACCTAAGGACATTAGGTATGTTCTCATTCTAACCTTCGAAAAGGAAAAAAATGTTCCATCAAATAGAGGAGGCTTACTGGCTAAAGTACCTTCATGACTTGTCATGTTTAAGCTTACAGATCTACCTTTAAATAAAAGGAACCCACTCTGATACCAATTTTTGAAATTACTAAGACAACTGAGAGGGGGGGGGGTGAATTAGTTGTTATTGTGATTAAACAGTCTTAATTCTATTAAAACATTCTTAATATTTATTCAAGTGATCATCAATATTATACAACATATGGAAAACATAAATAATGAGCATCAGTCACACATAAGATATACACAGAGACAAAGTTTCACGAGGAAACCCATAAAGGGAGTGTTAGCGCTCTGTAATTTGCCTAAGGCCATGGAGGAAATCATAGAGGTAACCTCGAACCACTTGGAGTCTTGGATCTATCCCTCCAAGACTCAGAGAGGGATCTCTCTTTTAGATTTAACTTGGTTTGGAATAGGACAGATGTTAGGCTAGCTATGAAAGTATGGGGTTTTTTATTTTTAAATGGTTAGTTTGGGACAACAAGGAGGGCCATTGGGCAAATGGGGTTTGCGCTTAGAAATGTGATTGATTTCTCAGATCTAGACAAATATTTTCCACAGGGCAAGGTAGTGGAAGTGTTGGATCAAATTGAGTTTTAATGGTGTCGATTTTAGTAAGAAATAGGGGGGGGGGGAAGCCAAGCAAAGGAGTAGCTAAGAATTACTGAACTGAGCTTTAGCAGAAAACATAAAAATTATCAAATAATCAGATGCAGAATATCTGCTGATAAATTCTTCTCTATTACTATCATTTGATAATGAGAATTGAAAAACAAGTGGAAAGAGGACAGGAAAATACTTTAACGGAGGAAAAACGCCACCAATACATCCGCACATGAATCATGTGAAAAGCATGTCCTATTATTGATCAATCATTAAAAATTACATAAAAAGTTTTAGGCCAAACATAGCCCACTGTCCAGCAAAAAGGGAAAAGACTTCAGGTCCAGCCAAAAGAAAAACATTCTACTGCTGAAAACCCACTCATGCAGGTCGAAACCCTCTCCTCTCCTCTCAGCCCAGTCGAACCCCCTCTTTGTTTTTTACATCTGCATAAATACAAAAATTGATATCAGTCCCCCCAGACTTGTGCTTTAATTCTGCTTTCTAAAAATAGAGAAGCAGTTACAATCCTCTTGACATCTGTAGGCTGTCTCCTGTAACAAACAAGACAACAAATCCCAGGAAAGTCGAATGGGTAACTGTTGTTTGAACACCTGGAGTTTTTTAGGATTTGTTGGCAAACATACTTTAATAGCATCAAAAACCAATGAATGCTAAAGTCGTGGAGTGCTTGATCTTGTTGGAGACTGGCTGAAGGTTGTTAGGATCTACTAGCAGCTGGAGAATCGATATTCCAGCTACTACCTGAAAAATAGGGAAACTATGCCACTTGTTATCTAACTGCCAAGTGTTCACTGTAGATGAACTCCCTGTTTGCCATATGTTTCAGTCAATGACCAAAGTTGGGATATGTTGCCAACGAGGATATTTTTCCAACGAGCAGGGATCCTTCCAAACGACACTATGACACTTGTATAACAATTTTTAAGTGTACCCTCCATGGTATTATAGGAGTACAGAACTCGCCAAACCATACCCTACAACAATAAAATTTGACAGTCATTTACGGATAAACATTGATGTTCATCCCCTTCAACCATCCTACTTGATTTCATTTCCTCCAGTCTCCTCCTGCATGTCTGAAGTCCATAATGTGAGGTTATCACGAATCAACTACATAATCAAAGTGCTATCCTTGTAAGATTCTTCACCTAATGTATCGATCTCTGCAATTTCCTCATCAAATTCCTGCTTGGAAAGCGTACAGGCACGATCTGGTGAGTTCAAAATTTCATAATAGAATACGAAAAAGTTAAGGGCCAATCCCAATCTGATAGGGTGAGTTGGAGCCAACTCTACAATTGCAATGTCCTGGGCTGCCTTGTATGCCAACAATGTTCTTTCGGCAGCTTCCTCCCTCTGCCTTGGTTGCATCTGCCTCTATGTTAGCACCTGTGTTTCCTTCAACAACATTTCCCTTTGCAGTGTAATAATTTTGAGATTGAGTCCAACGCTGAGTAAAAGGATCATACCCTGCTTCAGCTACCTCAGAGGACTCAACCTTGCAGGCACTTTCATAACCTGTTAAAGTACCATTAACCTGAGTATTTAAAATAGAGAAGCCAACCTTGCAGACATTCAAATCAACTCTCACAGGGGTGTCAACAACAGAAACACTCTCGTCAATAGCCATGGGTTTTTCAAACATGCCGATGCTTTCATCTCTTGATCCAGGTTCATTATCATCGAAGACACTACCATTAATAGCCATTGTAGCCTCGACACTGGGGAAACCTTCATCAACTGCTATATTACAATCTAAATTGCATACACTCTTATCAATTGTAATGGTGTGGAAACAGTGCCCTTGTTCAATCCAAATTCCTCCCAAACAACCATGGCATCCTGATTAATGCCTTTTCTACCTTGCAGTTCCTTTTCTACCATCATATTCATTTCTGTATTGATACATAACTCATGAATCACAAATAACACTTGGCAGTGCAGGGAGAGAAGATAGCAAAACTGCACAGAAATACTATACAAAGAATTGTGATTATCAATGGTTTCTTTCTGTTGATATACTAGAGGCAATGTCATCTTCCATAGGTTTCATCAATTGCCCCATACAAGAAGGAGCAACTGACTCGAATAATTTCTCTATTTCAGGAGCACAGTGCGTGAATCCACGATTCCAAAGTTATAGCGTGGATTCTTTATAAGTTCAATGAAGTAATGAGTAGGCCCCATGGATGAGGTATTTTTACTATCAATCGTTCTAACAGTACTCTTGTTATATGTTCTTGGATAATCTCCTGATTTGCTTCTAGAAAAAGATAGAGCAACACACATGAAAAGTAATGGGTATGGTTATTTGGGTACCACAATTGATTGGCAACTGCGTTAAGAAACAAGTATCGACCTTCTGTATCCAGATCTAATATCAATCTCTGAAATATGTCCATTGGGGCACTATGAGTTATAGGTGTTGTTGGCACTGCAAGCTGTTGAGGTGTGGTTTTTCTCTGCAATTGTTGAATGGCCTACATTCCTACATAGAGCACCAAAGAATTAATTAAAGGAAAATTATATCATGTTCCAACAGATAGATCTTCATTTTGAGGAAGAAACACCCCCTGCTTCAAATCAATTATAAATATAGACATTGGTTGGCGTGTCTTTAGATATTCATTGACCTCTGATATCAAGAATCTGGTGCATCCCATATTCTATATATGGCTATGTCGAAATGATGAGCAGGCGGTCTGGTACATCCCTCAGACACCTGTGCAGTCACCTTGGCACACGATCTCCTACTATATATGACGCATCAAATCCTGGACCTGCACATGTTGAATGTCATCACCTAGCTATTACTTGACACATAACCCCTGGTTGACACCTGGGCGCATAGGGTAACTGTGTGTTTTTTAGTTTTAAAGTTTTGGGGGACTAATCCCACACACATGCGGTAAAATGAACTTGTGGCGTTTATATGAGCCAAGAGACACATGGTCTTTCGATGAAGTGAGCCTGAGGATTTGGGTTTAGGGTTTGGTGATGGCACTGGCTTGTTTTTTTTCTATTTGTGCATGAAATGGCGCTTATCCTTGGTGTTGATTATTCAGGGGGTAGGCCCATATAATATTTTGCTAAAAATATTGTCAAATTTTTGCATAAAACTCTGCATAAAGGTCGAGGGGCCACTTTTTTCTAAATTCACCAAACAAAGATTATAAAAACCCAAATTAGGCTAATAAACCCAACTTTGCATTTACCCCCCAAGAGTCAAATTTTTCCATTTCAAACCACTTCACAATTTTTTGCTAAAAATGCACCGGAATTCGCCTTGAAGCTCGCATTCAGGTACTCATCGTATGCTTGGACAGTGTCTCTTTTTCTTCGCCTTCACCATGCGTCATGAAAAAACAAATAATGCCTGAAAATAGATAAATAATATTCAGAATACTGATCCCCTATTATATAGGGTTCTAACAGGGAGAAAACCTCTTCTTCTTCGAAATGATAGGTGGTCTTTTAAGTTCTGTACATCAACTATAATTGAGAACCAACTCAATGTGAGGCTACTACCTCTATTTTACAAGCTCCAACTTGTTTGAGAGCACCAAATATTTGGTTTCTCTATCACCCACTAGAAGGAAGCACCAACTCCCTAATTGTTCCAACACCAACTGGATGGAAGCACCAACTTTCCAGTCACACAGACACCAACTTGTATAACAGAGAACAACAAATCTCCCTTGCACCACCCTGCCACCCTCATTTTTCTGGCTACAACCATATGGAAGCTACAACTCCCTATGTTTAAGCACCCACTTGAACCTCTAAGGACAAATGTCATCCCTAGAACCTCCGTACCACCCTTATTACAAATAAATGATTGAATTACCAACAACACAGATAAATCAGTTCTTACCACTTCTTCTTTATTCTGTAAATCTGGTATGCTTCTAACTGTTCTGCAATTCTTCTCTTCCTCTATCTGTTCTGCAATTCTGCTCTGCTTCAAGTTGTTATGCAATTCTTCTCTTTCTTCTGTCTATTCCTCATCTGTTACTCATCTCTAATATTTATCTCACATTGCGCATAAGTGTCGGTCTCACACTTCGCATACTGTAATTTTCCCTTTCTTACAGTTCAACTTATTTTTCATTCAAAATAGCCAACCACACACAGTCAATGCGTGTATCTATTATGCACTACCACACCTTTAGTTACCCCTCAAATCCCTAGAACAACTCTTCAGAAACTGAAATGCCAATCGTCCAAGAACCATGATTTGGTTTTGCTAACTGAATCATAACTAAACAGTTAATCATAAATATCAACAATAGCCCTTCAATCAGATGCTCAAATAACCATAACCGCTGGATTAAATGTGCAGGGTCTTGCATTTATTTCACCATTTCTCATTTCGACATTCCTGTGGTGAAGTGTTTCTACACTCCAACTCCTGGTATCTGAAACCTACACCAAAAGGTCTTTTTCGCATTTTGGCATTTCGACATTTCGACATTCCTGTGGTGAAGTGTTTCGACACTCCAAATCCCGATATCCGAAACCTACACCAAAAGGTGTTTTTCGCATTTCGACATTTCTACATTCTTGTGGTGAAGTGTTTTGACACTTCAACTCCCGGTGTCCGAAACCTACACCAAAAGGTGTTTTTTTCATTTCGGCATTTCGACATTTCAACATTCCGACATTGCTGTGGTGAAGTGTTTTGACACTCCAACCCCCAGTATCCAAAACCTACACCAAAAGGTGTTTTTCACATTTCAACATTTCAACATTTTGACAATTCTTGAGATGAGATATCTTGATTCTCCATCAGGCCTAAATAAAATGCCTTTTTCATTTCCCATTTCGGCATTTCGCAGTTTCGCAACTTTGGGACTCTTGTGATGAAGAGTCTCGACTGTTGACTCCTCCAACTCCCGATATCCAAAACTCTGAAATGGAGTCTTTGTTGATGTGTCTATTTCAGGATTTTGGCATTTCGCATTTTGCAACTTCAGGACTCCTGTGATGAAGAGTCTCGACTCTTGACTCCTCCAACTCCCGGTATCCAAAACTCTGAAATAGAGTTTATCTTCTGATACCCAAAATAGAGTTTAGCTTTTGATCTCGCCATGCAATCAATGTTGTGGTGATGGTTGTGATATTTTCCATCAATGACAAACACTCATATTCTACCTCGGTCTGAAAACATGCCCACATGGATAAGATTTTGGCTGAATCAAATTGCTCAGCACTGGGGCTGAATTTCATTCAATCATGTTCAGAAAATCAGCAGGTTGAGATGAATGATAAAGGCCCTCAAGTCATTTCTACATTGGAATATTGTAGCTGGTACAAAGACATTATATTTTTTCTGCAAAATTTACATCCCCCAAGTGGTATGGAAAGAAACAAGGTGAGGGCCTTAAAAATCAAATCAATAAAGTACTACTTTGTTGATCAAATTTTGTATTGGAAGGATCCATTAGGAGTGATTTTGAGATGCCTAGATCCCCATGAAGCCCAAACTATTATGTTTGATTTTCATGATAGTTTATGTGGGGGGAATCATTATTGGAGAACCACGACATACAAGATCTTCAGATTTGGCTACTTTTGGCCCAGTTTGTTCATGGATGTTTGTGATAAGATCAGGGCTTGTGCTATTATCAAGGGGAGATAGATCATATGATTAAGAAGATTCAACAGTTGGTTGAAGTGCAACCGACTCGGAAACAAATTGTAGATAAGGCATATGATCATCAACTAAATATCAAGTAGGCATTCGACAAGAAGGTAACCAAAGAGGATTTTCAACTGGGCGATCTGGTGCTCAAGTGGGATGCGCCAAGACAATATAAAGGCAAGCATGGTAAATTTGAAGCTTTATGGGTCATCCCTTTCAAAATATCTGAGGTATTCTCTAATAACACTTTCATGTTGCAAAATATGGATGATGAAAAGGTTTTTGGTGGCCCTGTCAATGGGTGTTTTCTGAAAAAGTACTTTGCTTGAGCCTTGAGAGGCTCTTCATGTCATTGTAAATATCATTCTCTTTTATTTTTGTTTCAATAACTGAACCCATAGCCCTAGGAAAAGGCACTGAGTCTACTCATTCTTCGCAGCCTGCAGGGGGCATGCCATCACCTGTGGAGTCAATGTTATCACACTAAATTGCCTTGGGTCTTTTAGTTTGTTTTTACCTTTTTTGAAGCCTTAGATTTTATTTATTTTTTAAACATTTTTTTCATCCTTTTAAAGTTATGTTTGTTAGGACCCCTTAGATGGCTTAACTTTTGAGTCATAGCTCATGTTTTGATCCTCAATTTAATTTTTGATCCTTGAACCCTTTTAGCTCATGGTTTATTCTTTTTGATCCCTTTCATGATTTTCCCATAGGTCGATACCTCCCATGATCAGGGTGATGTGATACACCTCTCTCCTCACTCATGACCTCAGAAGCATGCCTTATTGTCCTCGCTTACCTATCCAATCACATTTTTGAATTGGAAGCGTTGCCTACTCATCAGGGAGTTCCATAACACCTGTCACGTTTATCATATCGCCACCAAAATTCATGATTCCCATGACTGATACCATATCCCTTGTTTTCAATGCCAGAAGTCGATTAAAGTGCCTTCAAAAGATCTTTCATTTTTGTTCCTTGATAACGGTTTCTAATTTTGAAAACTCAACAGTGCTACGCTGTGTGAATTTGCCAGTTTTGATCAGGTGGCCACATGTCAACCAAATATTACTACTGTGCGAGATTCCAGGGCCAAAGTTTCCTCATTTTCATCCTATGATTGCGTTGAAGAGCTCAACAAGTGTCTACTACACAGGTATCCACTGTTACTTCCTCTGCGTATTAATCCTCACAGGAAATTTGTGATCAGGTTTTTGTTTTGCTAATTTTGCACAACAATAAAATATTCATCTTTGTATGATAGCCTCATCTCCTCTCTTTTTCAGACCTGTAAACCTCATGGCCCGTATATGAGTCAGATTTATATTGTATTCCTTAGCCCTTGAAGTTGCAAGCTTTAGACTAGTCTATCCTCCTCAATCACAAAGGGAAAGTTCTTTGTCACCTACCAGTGCTACCAAAGTTGGAACCAATAGGAAGAGAAAGGGAAGAGCCCCTATTCAAGTGTTAGAGGTCAAAAAATAGGTCACTGAAGCTGAAGAGGAAGTCTGTCCTTCTCCACATAGAGATTTTTCACCACCTCCTCCACCAGGGTTAGAAGAGGCGCCTCCTTCTACCAAAGCTACATCTAAGAGAGGGAAGAAGATTCTCTTTTCCCCTTCTCCTCCAGTAGTCAAAATGAAAGGTAAAAGACCTTTCACAAGGTCATAAATTCCTAAGGAGGATTATAGAGAGTAGTCCTTACCAGAGACCCCTATTCAAAAGAAGGGGAAGAATATTGAAAATCCTATAGAGCAGAAATTAGAAACCCTTGTACAAAAGAAGAAGGGTAAAGGTGCTAAAGGACCTTTGGAGAAAAAAGAGGAAACCCCTATGAAACACTTCGAGGAGCCTGTGGTAAGAAATGAAGAAACCACTGTGCAGAGAAAGAAGGGTAAAAGTAAGGCCACTAAGAAACTTGATGAGGTGGAAAAAAAACTTCCCATGCAGGAGGAAGAGGAGTCTGAGAAATGCTCTGCCCCTTCATAAACAGAAATGCTCTGCCCCTTCATAAACAATTGGAGAATCTTTACAAACAGAACAAAGGCTTTCAGTCTTAGAACAAGAAGTTAAAGGCAGAGATAAAACACGTTCAAGATGAGGTATCCTAAAGGAATTTACAGGTGTTGGTTGAGGCTACCATTGAGGATGATAAAACAACAACTAAGGGAAGCACAACTACACAGAAGAATCCAATCAATGCTAGGAAAAAAAATTCTGCTGTGCCAATTGAAGATCCTCTTTCTACCAGAAAGAGTGTGAGGCTAAGTGTTAAAATCACAAAATAGCTGGTAATGGTAAGCCCCATTTTTGAGAATTGTTCCTGTTGTTGGGAAAAATTCATTAATTCTCCTTAGGCTTGAGGAAAGGCTAAAGGGTTGGGACAATGGATTCAGCAAATGGGTAGAGTTTCTTCGCTTATAATTTTCCTCCTTTCAAATGGTACCCCTACCCCTTCATTTATAGGCTAGAAGGAGCTAGGGTTTTGGACGAACTCTCGACCATGCATGGATGGGAGTTTCAGCTAACTGACCCATAGTTTTTTGTCCTGTCAACAACTTTCCTATTTTTGTGTTTTGTTAGGTAAACACGGGCTGTAGTAGGCCTACCATCGTTCACATGCATGTAGTAGTGAGTTAGGGCGTGTGGGCCTTAACCCAAGAGGATTTTCAAAGAGGTTCTTCAACAGATGTTTTGGCAATGCAGGGATATGAGTTGGCCTGATGCCAAGTAAGCATGTGTGGTGCAATTTAGGGTTATAATGAATTCCCCATAATGTGTGAGGTCAGAAGAAAATCTGATGGCCGAAATAAATTACCAATCTATATTGATATGTTGAATGAGTGAGCCCAAGAATCAGGAATCAGGAGGTGCTTTCTGCAAAATAACAAATGTCTCACCAAGGCGGGCATACCCATGCTTGGGATAAGATAGAACCATGGATACCAATCAAATACACTGTAGATCCATGTCAAATAACTATAAAGAGTAGCCATGAATAATACATAGCGTAGCTACATCTCGAAATCCAAAAGATATACATATAGAGTATCCATCTCCCAGAAGCTTATTCGGCCTAATGGCTGTACTTCAGAGCTCAAGAAACAACTTCAAAATCTTCTAAAACTCATGTAGGAGTGTAATATGAGTGTACGACTACACTACTCAGAGGTCTTCGACGACTCATCGGTTATGGACTTGATAATCTTGATGATCGGACTGAAGGCTTCAGTTATTTCGAATAAAGACTTGATTGGACGTTCAGGATGGTCGGGTATGCGGACAAGAGACATATTGAAGGGGGGCCGACTCAGTGACAAACTTCCCTTGGATAATAGCACGACAAGTGATAAGACTCAGGCAGCCTATCTGTTAATCATAAGTCTACGAAGCAGGAGGCCACACCAACTCTCCATATGTATGGAAGAGTAACCAAATGGTGGAGGACACAACTCTATAAAGTGAGAAAAAGATTCCTAAGGTCGTACTACATCCCATAGTCTGATGATCAAACAGACATATGTGCTTTATCCAAGGGCGACTCATTATGCTACCAATAAAGAAAATACTTTTCCCATCCTCTTTTTGGGGTATATTTGATTTTTTTGTTCTTTTTGATGATTTTTGGAAAAGAATCAAAGAATTTTTATGTTACAATGGAGGAATGAGTACTGCAACCATACAAGCTCGAGGCACAAGGACAAGACTGATGTTCTGGTGAGATGATACTCGGGAAAAATCCTCCAGCGGCCAAAGGTGTTAAGACGCAGAAGAAAATTGTTACAAGGCTGATGGGTAAGGAATGCAAATGCAGTTGATAGAACACACAATGGTAACGTCCTTCGATGTAAGTTTAATGAGCCCAGAGAAGGTAAGCTCGGTGGTTTTTCATATTTAGAGAGTCAGAAAAAGCATAAAAGGAGACTCCACTGGGGTACCTTTTTCGAAAATAGTCTAGTCGGTTCAAAAAAGGGATAAACTAGCA
>JZKD02S0895651.1:61196-76559 GCA_000966675.3 Picea glauca
GTGATGAAAAAGAAAATAAAAAAAATCATTGACCCTCCTCTACCTTGTTGTGTTGGCAGGATGTATGTCCAGTGGAGGAAAAGGGAGCACGAGGCCTCCAATGAGTTAGTGGTTGCAGATCCGAATGTTGTGGCCGTGCTGATGTAGTGCGGTTTGCTAAAATTATTTTTATGTCTGTTCATGCACACGCAACCAAGGCTATTGAACACCTTGATTGATTCTTGGCACCCTGACGTAGAGGCGTTTATGCTAGAGGGTCAATCCTTGGTGCCCACCACCGAGGATATTTACTTTCTGACTGGCCTCTCAAGGAGAGGGGAACCAGTCAACTTTCAAACTTTTCCTGCGGGGCCGAGCAAGGTCTTGGAGCTGATAGATGAGTACTGTGAGGCTGGGACCGATCATAGAGGTTCCTCGGTACCTGTTAGCAAGATTACCAGACTTGCACTATAAACTATCCTGTTTATTATTGGGTGGATTACCGGCTCAGTAGCCGTGCATCAGGCTTCCCGTGCACAGATGAACTGTGATATCCAGTGCATGAATGCACAAATTTTTTATTGGAGTACCACACTGTTGGAATGTATGAAGAGGCAATTGACAGATTGCCGACAGTGGACACATAGGAACTTCAGGTTTGGGACCATCTTGTGTTCGTTATTTTTCGAGAGTGTTCCGTGCTTCAGTCCTCGGCTAACAGTACGAGGACATCTGGCCACTTTCCCCGTAGTATGTAGATGGGCAATGTTACTGCCGCGACAGGGTGGTGGAAGGTCTGTGGAGGCCTTCAACGACGAATTTTTTTCTTGGCTGTCACGACAGATCCCTGCTATAGAGGACTACCCATATGTGGGGATCGACTTCTCCAGAGATCTAGAAATACCAATGCCTCCCGGTGAGGAGCGAGGGGAGATGGGTAAGTCTCCACCTGTATAATTTTTTTTTGTTTGCATATGTAATTTTTATGTCTTTTTTTTTATATATATCATTGTTTGTATGCCAGAGTATTTGATGGGTGAATGTTTATTGCATGTAGATGTGGGACCCATGCGACCTACCGATTATGCACGGAACAAGCGTCGCCCACGACCAGAAGCCACAGCTACCGCTGTTGGAGGAGCAGTAGTAGCAGGGAACCTCCTTCCAGGAGAGGTCGAGAGGGTCCTGAGGTGAATTGAGCGGAACTTCACTGAGCTCACTTGCACTGTCCCAATGGCAGAGATAGAGGACCTGCCACTGTCCATGAAGACTCATGTTGTGGGGGAACCTCGGACATGGGTCCGATTGTTTAGGAGTTTAGCCCATGCAGTAGATGATTACAACAGGGCCCATAGGCCTTGACCAGACTTTTAGACTTTTTGTGTGCCACGAGCACCTTGTTGTATATATTTTTTGAGGGCATAAGGCCGGTGACTCGTTACTGTTCCCACTTTTGAGGCACTTTCGCCCATCTATGTACTCTGAGGATTTTATGATGTTGATATATGGTTTTTATCTCTTTTTGTGTCTTATGGATTATGTGTGCAAAAATTTATTTACATGTTTATGTGCATGATATTTTTATATGTGGGAAATATATCAAACAAAAATGTGATTAGCTAGAGTATCTATGATTTTGTTTAATCTCCTAGGAACATGAAAATATGTAATATAATCAAAGTTGCATTCCAAGAGACGTACCCTAAGGAATCGTTGATGTAAAGTTGGGTCATGAACCCGGTATATTCTGTTTAGCTGCGACAAACCAGTTGAGCGTCTAGATAGACCTAGAGATGAGAGATACCCAATGACAAAGCGTCATGAAGTAACTCAATAACTACACTATACTCAACAACATTATTTGTGGTGTCACCTAAGCATATACCTCCGAAAGATAACAACTGACCCTGTGGTGTAAAGATTACCCAAGCTGCGGAGGCAAGCCTCCGCGTGTGTCGACTAGCACCGTCCGCATACCCAATGAACACCTCAGACTCACTTGCCATCTCCCATATTGACGAAAGATAACATCAATGACACGTCCATAACACGTTTTTTAAAAGAAATGTAAAAAGTAATAGTACAAAGACTATACATATGTTACAAAAAGTTACCCACAGTGACCTTTCTATGAGTAATACTTCTTGAGGTAGAGCCCATTTCTAGGCTCCGCCAAAGCATTCCCTTCAAAATTGACCAAATGATAAGCGCCCTTTTTTAATACCTCTTTGATAATGAAGGGTTCGAACCACATGGGTTTAAACTTTCCTGCCCCCAGGGGGTCCTTATCTTGGTCATAGACCAGAACAAGGTCGCCCTCAGAAAAAATCCGAGGAAGAATGGACCTATCATATTGACACTTGACCTTATGTTTATGAGCCTCATTGGCCAGGGCCACATTGCGACGCTACTCATCAAGCTTCTCAAGGTGTACTAACCTCTCTTCAAGTGGAGAAGAGTCTGGAAATAACCGTATTGCCAATTTCAGAGATGGGATTTGACATTCGATGAGCAAGACTGCCTCCAGCCCATAGATGAGCTGGAAAGGTGAGAAACCATTTGCAGTCTTAACAGATGTTCGGTAAGCCCATAATGCCTAGTATAACATCAAATTCCAATTTGACTTGGCTGAGTTGATAGTTCGTTGTAGAATAGTCTTAAGAGTTTTGTTTACAGCTTCCACCTTCCCATTGGCTTGGGGGTAGTAAGGTGATGAATGTTCCTACCGTAACCCAAGATTTGATGTTAATTCGGACATCATTTGGTTCTAAAATTGACTACCATGTTCAGTGACAATCTCTCTCAGGGCACCGAACCGTGCTATAATCTAGTTGAATAAGAAGAGAGTTGCAGTCTCTCCATCATCTTTAAACATTGGCATAGCTTCGACCCACTTAGTGAAGTAGTCGACAACTACGATGATATAGCGGTGCCCCCTTGTGGATGGGGGGTTGCATGTAGTGTAATCAATCCCCCACTTAGTGAAGGGACCAATTGTGATGACAGGAAACATAGGAGCTGGATGTGAGCTCATCTTCCGAGAGAAGATTTGGCACAAATGGCACTTCTTGACCGACTTGATACAATCTTTGATAAGTGTGGGCCAGAAGTAACCTGCTCGTAAAATATTTTGGGTTGTTGCCAACCTAGACAAATGACCGCCACAAGCTCCTATATGACAATCGTTGAGCACTATGATGGCCTCCTCATGAGTGAGACATCGACGCAAGATGCAGTCTACACCTCTCCGATACAACATATCATTGAGTATGAGATAATTCTTAGCCTGATGGCATATCCACCGACGCTCGTCACGAGAAGCAGAGGTGGGGCACTTCAAAGTATGGAGATACATCAGTATATATCCATACCAGGGGTCTGAAGATTCAATCAAAAACATATCCCCCCAGATAGGCGATTCCTTAGGCACAACGTCACCTGACTCAACTGGAAGCTCCAAACTATGTTCTGCGAAGACCAATGACTTATTGGACTTTGCTGAAATGAAGTCTAAGTCAAATTATTGGAGGATGACCATCCATCTAATGATTTTTCCACCGATAACGCATCGTTTCAACATGTATTGGAATGGATTCACGACAACGACGATGGTGGCCTTGCGAAACAGAACATAGTGACAGAACCGTTGAACAACATGAACTGTTGCCAACGCAAGTTTTTTGAGATGGGAATAATTAAGTTTCGGTCCTACGAGGCCTTGGCTTAGGTAATAGATCACGTATTATGAAAATGAATCATATTCCTGAACTAAAACCATGCCTATAGTTGACTCTGTGGCAGCCAGATATAATAAGAAATCTTTGTTATAATTTGGTGGTCATAGCAGAGGTGTGGTTGTGAGGGCGTGTTTTAATGCATCAAAAGAGCGGTGAGAGGCTTCGTCCCAGAAAAAGGGAACATCTTTCTTCATTAAACGCATAAAGCCCTTGGTGATTTCGACATAGTTGGCGATGAAGCGTCGTAAGAAGTTCGCCTTGCCTTGAAGACTTTGAAGTTGTAAGATTGTGCATGGGGGGGAAACTGGATTATTGCCTCCACCTTAAGAGGATCAACCATGATCCCTATTGTTGACACGATGAAACCTAACAAATTTCTTGACGTAACGCAAAAGATGCACTTGTTGGGATTCAAGCGAATCCTGAAGTAGAGACAACGTTCAAAGATTAGTCTGAGGTGCGTAGGATGATCCTTTCGCTTGTGAGAGCGTGATGCTAAATCATCTAGATAGGCCTCGACTATATGTTTGAGGTCGTGAAACGCAAAAGACATGGCCCACTGGAAAGTGGCTCCAGCGTTCTTGAGGCCAAAAGGCATCTTACGATAAGCGAATGTACCCCACGAACAAATGAATGTCATTTTGTGTTGGTCTTCAGGTTTGATTTGAATTTGATTATATCCCGAAAAACCATCCATGAATGAAAATGCTTCACAACTGGCACATTCATCAATGATCTAGTCAATGAATGGGGTTGGAAAATTATCTTTGGGGCATGCCTTGTTCAAATCATGGAAATCGGTACATACACGAATCGTGCCTTGTTTTTTATTGACCGACACGGGGTTTGAAACCCATTGAGTCAAATGAATAGGGTAAATGAACCCTTCCTTGAGAAATTTCTCAACCTCAAGCTTAATGGCTACCGCTTTCTTAGGATTAAATGGACGAAGTTTTTGTCGAACAGGCTTAGCATCAGGATAAGTTTTGATTTCATGTTCAACTATTTTCGGATCGATACCTGGCATTTCCTCATAAGACTAGGCAAAAATGTTGCGAAATTATTTGAAAAGATCCGTGTAAATCTGAATCTCTTCGGGGGAGCAATCCACTCCGGTGAAGACATTCTCCATGATGCCAGGGTTTCAGGAGATATTGATAGGTATAGTTTCAGCGATTGTCGCCATATTTCCCTCAGCATAAATTTCATGTGTAGCTAAGAGGTTAATAAGACATGGCTGATCTCCTGTCATGGTGATAGTGAATTATCCTGCCTCGATTCAGCTTAACTCTGGGAGGAAATATGATTTGTGATGAAGATATTCCCAAGGTTTGTCTGTACTAGTCATCTCTTTGATTACTGCTTCGTCAAAAGGAAAGACTAATTCTAACGAATCGGTGTTGGCGAGAGAACCTTGAGCCCATATAGGCTCTAGAGGTGGATCCAAGTCTTGTGCGGGAGTCGGATCAAGGTTAGCTAAAGCTTACTGGACTAAAGAGTATGCTACTTCAGCGGCTGACAAGGGCATGGACATGCCAGAGTGCCCTGTCTCATCCATCGTGGCTGATGGGGAAGGAAGAATCCATGGATCCTCAAAGTAAGTCGTGCGAAACGACGAAACATGAAAAATATCAGCCTTGTGGTGACTCAATATAAACTTGACATCATCATGAGGAGGTGGGTAATCAAAAGTACCCATCAAGGATGGGCACAAACCAACTCCTACATTAATGACATCGAGTTGAGGGTTATCAATCATGGGAACCGTGGATGCCCCCAAAACTGGTTCAGGTCTAGAGAAGGACAATTGATCGATGGTCACTATCCGGCCTTCATGTGGAAACAAAAAGACTCGAAAAAATGTAGCAACCACAGCTTGCATAGCATAAGTCCAAATCCGACCTAACAAGAGTTTATAGTCGAGGGGAGCATTGACTACCTCTACTTCGATGCACATGGTCTTCCCTCCTAACTGCACAGGGAAAGAAGGAATGATTCCATGTGGTCAGAAAGAAAGACCGTCGAATGCAGTGAGGAGAGTAGGTGATGGATACAAAGAGGGTTGGCCAATGGCCTTCCAACATGCTAACGACATAACGCATGTCGAGGAGCCCTCGTCAACCACCGTGCAGAAGATATTGCGTGTAAAAGTTTTCATGGGATGAGCCACCACTATTTGAAACGTGACATGGTAAGGCAGACGAGGTTTTAAGTCGGTCGTATCTAGCATGATGGTACCCGGGTTACAAATCTCAGTAGAGCCTAAAGCAGTCAGCAAGGCTTTCCTCTGAGTAGGGAAACTTTGGAGGACCTCCAAAGCAGACATTTCACAAGGGGTTTGTGATAAATCTTCCACCACAGAGTAATTCTGGGCAGCCCTTGCATTTGGGTTATGAGAATCTTTCTTAAATGCACCCTTTGGAATGCGTGTTATCATTTCTCCCAACATCTTCTCAATCTGTAGAGGAAGAGATGGGAGTTCGGCTTCCTTACCCTTCTCAGAGGCGCTTGGTTTACTATAGTTGTGTGCTCTAGTCTTTATTAAAGCATCAACCCTAACCATATATACATTCGCGGATGAGGAGTTATTTGGAGGAGGGCAGGTGTCTTGGCTTCCCCTTTCCGCACTTGTAGAGGCTTGAGTTAAATTTTTCCCATGCTGAAAGGGATTAGTCAACACAGCTTGTTGTTGCTGTGTGACAAAAATTTGGGCCTCTGTAAGTTGAGGACATAGATGGGTTGGGTGGTCTTCCGCACACAAGTTGCACGGATACCTCACCTTCCATTTTTCCGTGGTGCCCTCGCCAACATTATTAGTGGGTCTTTTCTCCCCCTTACCCTTCTTTCGTTGTTTTTTCTTCCCTTCAGGCTACTGGGTGGCCTTTGGGTTGGTTGTCTGCATGGAGTGTACTTCTGACGTTTGGGTAGGAGGAACAACCAAAGAAGTAGTCTGGCTGGCCGCTGAGTGTTGTATAGATAATTGTTGCAATTGCTTTGTCAATTTCTCAGCGGGCTTAGTTTGTGTTGAACCAACAATACCATCGACATGTGGTCCAACTCTCTGTCTAGTTTTATCCAGTATAGATCACGGTGCATCCGGTAGGATGTTGTACAATAAACCAGACTGAGAATAGATGAGCTCAAACTGTTGAGCCCTCATGATGACATCTTCTTCGAAGAAAACTTCTGAAGTCGCGACGTCTTTGGATAATTGTGGGACTAAAGACTTAAGGAACCACTCAAGAAGGAATGTTGGTGGGACTGGTACTTTGATGAGACTCTTCCGACATCTCCACTCTCGGATATGATCAGAGATATGGTCTGCTGTTGTCTATTCGAAATTGGAAAGCAACTCTGTGCCCGTGTCGTATCTCACAGGTAACTGGAAATGGTTAAGGAAGGCCATCACCAGTTCTCCAAAGGAAGAGTATCTTGAGCGGTCGAGCTTGATGTACCATTTTGTGGCACTCCCGATAAGAGTGCGTTGAAACAATCGCAACTGTACGGAGTCATCTTTCAACGAGTTAGATGAACACCAAAGATGGAAGGTAGTCACGTGATCACCTGGATCTTCATTAGGCTTGGCCTTGAACTTTGGAATGTCCGAAGGAAACTTCATTGGCATAGTAGGCCAATGTGGATCGTGAGAAATAGGATCATTTAACAACCTTTTCAAATATGGCAAGTGTAACGTCGTCAGGAATGGTAGTTTGGGTTGCTGCTGATAGCCTGGGAAAAAGGGTCCTGGAGTTTGACTGACACCAGGTTGATAGGAAAAGTTTGGCTGCTAGCCTGGATTCTGGTAGAAACCATGGCCCTGACCAGCGTAAGGATTTTGCATCTGTGGAGACATCATTGGCTGATTCCCCATAAAGGACATCAGATGTTGGGCATGCATCGTGTTTGAAGGACTTTGGGAAGGATTACCCCATGCTGGTCTTGATGGAAGAGGCATAGTAGTATGTCCAGGGTTCCATTGACTATGGAAAGGATTACCCCAGAACGAAATTCCTGAGGAAGGAATGGATCCTTGTCCTGAGTTCCAAGGTCCTACTATATGTGCCCCCGGCGCAGGAATAGTACCATGCACCGGAGTAGACTGTCCAAAGATGGGAGTGCCCCCATATGGGAAAGCAGTGGATGCGAAAGTTCTGTAACCAAATGTCTCGTTCCAAACAAATGGTGATGAACCTACCGACATAGTTTGCGCAGGTGTTCCTTGACTCCCGGCTCCAAATGAACTAGTGTGTGTAGGCTGCCCGACGGACTGCTGATGCAGACCACCAAGTGAAGGGGACAAAGGAGAGATATGACCTCCAGCGTAAGGAAAAGTGTTAAAAGGGACATGAATGCCCCCAAGTTGACCTTACAGAGGAGTGCTAGCGCTCCCTGCCCCCAGACCCAAAGTCTGTAAAGTGGAGTAAGTGAGTGCAGGACTTGTACCTGAACTGGGCATCCCGTATGAAAACGGAGGGCCTGTCGCAGTAGGTGTGAAGGGAGTTGTGGCTGTTGTGATAGAGGGGGTCGGTCCACTGTGCGACGTAGTTGCGGCTGAAACTATGGTGGTTCGGACCGATGATGGAAAGTTAGGAGATGCTTCTCGTGTGGTAGCAATGGTGGTGGGAATGGAAGAATTCCTAGAGGAAGTAACAACGTTTGTTTCCATAGCTGTGTGAGGCACTGACAGGCGTTCGTAAAACTGGATTGGTACACTGACCGATGGCCAAGTATCAGTGGTTGGGGTTTCAACCGAGTCAATATTGGCAGTTGATTCCTCCAGAATTTGTTCAGGCACAATGGTTTGTAACCCGGTTTCTTCGAAAGACCCTTTTTGGTCTAGCTTCCGCCTCAATGGTGGTGGGGGTGGCTCCAGTATAACCGACGACAGGCCTAGAAGCCTTTGTGACTGGTGGAGCTCAGGATCCTCCACTGTGTGAGAAGATCCAAGACATGCTAAGGTATTCTACACGTTCAAACAGTAACACACACTAAAAATAATCCCCTAAGAGATAATACAAGAAATCACTAACTATTTTTAAGAACAATTACAACAACCAACACTAGAGAAACTTATCGGTGCAAGTGCAACTCGAATACGGAAACACCCTCTGGGTATACTCTACAAAGAATGGCCCAATGTCTGTCCTAGGTACCATGTTATACCCCCGCAGTCACCTGTGTATGTCCCTAAAAAGATTGGAAACTAGTTTGCCAGCACGCGAACAGTCACCAGGCGGGTACAGTCGATAGTCGGGTAGACCACAATGAGCAGGGTATCAAGCCCGAAAACTGTCAAGGGTATCGAGAGAAAATGTTCTGGAAGACAACTGAGGACCTCGAACGGATTCAAGACCCATGAAGCCCTGTGGAAAATGCAAACAATGAAATCCCAAAATAAATCCTCGATATGTGTTCTCCACTACGCTTGGTATGGCTTTGGAGGGGTTATCTCTGCTACCTTTCCTCATGCGACCTCGTGTTTATCCCCTGTGTTAGAGGGGGGTCCCGGATAACCTCCACGAAACTGGACTTCTACACTCCCTATAACAGACTCCAATGTTTGGTTTTGAGTGGCCTTGGAGAGTTTCCTCTCCAACCTAATCCAAGGCCCTAGTCCTGAACTAGTTTGTGAACCCTACAAACAAAAAGTCTAATAGATTTTAAATTAGCGTTGCTTTTATGGTATTTTTTACGTCACGGGTATGAAGGTGAAACTGCTGATGTGTAAAGACTTAAAGCAAAAATGAATGAAAAAAGATGGAAACAAAAGACTTTTACTAAATGCAAAAATCAACAACTTTTCACAAATAAAGACTTCTTTTTCTTTTCAATTTTTCTAAGATTTCATGCAGCAAACGTAAATAAATTTCGCTTGACTATGAGCTACTTATGATCTAAATGCACTGCAAAAAACTTATGAACAAAAAGACTTCTCCCTAGCTATTGATGCAGAAACACAATCTTCAAACAAAGAAGACAATGAAAATAAATTTTTTTCTCTTTTTTTTTTATTTACGTGCTAATCAAGCAACAAAGGGAAAATACCGACAAGCCTAAAACCAAGAAAAAACAATTCTGTCTTAAAGCGCAGATCACAAAGAATCAAAGCAAAGACACCCAATGAAAATCAAGAAATCAAAGACTCTTATGCTTGTCTAAAAACCATAAAACAAAATTTGTCTTTTTAACTTTTCTACCAACTATCAACTAAGAAAAAGCAGGCTAAGGGTAACCTGACCTAACCTACTGACTGGTCAACCCTAGACTTAAACACCTGAGATAAATACTTCTCACCAAAAGAGGGGATGACTGCCCCACCTTGATAAAAAAACAGCCTGTCAAGCATGCTATTGTCACTGAAACAACACGCGTGCGAATGCGTGTTGAGCTGAAACAGGACGCGTGTACCCACGGTCTGACCTTGTACAGGCCATGTGTATGTATAATTTCTAAGACAAAAAATAAAAAAAGGCAGCCCAGACCCAGAAGAGGCCTCTGGTATTGACAACCAGGGTCCCTTGAAGGGTTGGATGCTTCTTCTAACAGAAAAGAAAAAACAATTTGCAAGGAATAACAAAACGCAATAAAGAAAACTGAGACAAGACTATGAACCATCAAGACTCAGACAGGATCCAGAGAGCCCCCTGAGGATGTATAATTCTGACAGGGAAGAGGAGGACTGCCTCTCAAGCTCTCTGACTCCTACACGCTACTGAAACATCTACAACTAGTGTTCACACGCGTGTTGTATGAGGTTAGGGTGCGGGTACACACATGCAGGCCTTCTGTAGGCCGTGTGTACCTCTGTGTGTCCCAATAATTACTGTCAAGCAACATTCAAGGAAGAAATGGTATAAAGAACCAGGTTCCCTGCTAGCTCAACCTAACAGAAAATAGACAGGCAAAGAAATAGAAGATCCAATCCTTTAAACTACCCAAAAACCTAACTAAATTCGGAAACCCTAAAGAGTATTCTCCCCAGTATGGTTGCCAATTCTATTGTTAGGAAAAATACCCTGCAGACTAGCAAACTAGGGTCAGACTTGCATGCAGATTTTGACCGTAAAGAAATTACTTTTTAACCTACAACCCCAAAACTTAAACCCCTCTTTCACAATACATGCATGGAGAATAATTACTAACCTTTTTACTGATGTTTGGTGTAGATCCTCCGTTGCGCCTTGCCAGCTTACTTGTGCTGCTCCTTCCAAAGATAATCTTGCAATCAAGACAAACCACTACGCATGCATGCTACTTTTCTACTTGAGGGTTAGAAATTAAGCATAAATTAAACAAATCATAGATAACTCATGGATTGGGATGGGAAAAGTATTCTTTTATTATTTTCAAAATGAATAAACTTACAATCAAAGTCGAGACTGACCACCGCTCCTTGATCCTGATCCTGGGCTCCTCCTCTTATTTTGTCCTCCAACTGCTTTGCATTAATTTTCCTTAGGCTTGAGGAAAGGATAAAGGGTTGGGACAATGGATTCGGCAAATGGGCAGAGTTTCTTCGCTTATAATTTTCCTCCTTTCAAATGGTACCTCTACCCCTTCTTCTATAGGCTAGAAAGAGCTAGGGTTTTGGAAGAACTCTCGGCCATGCATTGCCGAGAGTTTCAGTTAACTGACCCATATCTTTTTGTCCTGTCGACAACTTTCCTATTTTTGTGTTTTGTTAGGTAAACATGGGCTGTAGTAGGCCTGCCAGCGTTCACATGTGTGCAGTAGTGAGTTAGGGCGCGTGGGCCTTGACCCAAGAGGATTTTCAAAGAGGTTCTTCAACAGATGTTTTGGCAATGAAAGGATATGAGTTGGTCTGATGCCAAGTAAGCATGTGTGGTGCAATTTAGGATTATAACGGTTCCTTTTTGGGAGGGTTAACTGATATGCACATACTAGCTGTGGCATCTATACAGGATTCCAAGCATTTAGCTATATGGACTTTGAGTTTTGCTAAGTGATAGATTCACGCAGTGGTAAAAGGAATTACCTATGGTACAGTCAAGGCACCTAAGTAAAATGGTTATGTCATCATGAAAGGACACACGCTCCTCTGTACATATTCAAGATTAAAAGGCGCTACATTTTTCCAATGCTACCCAAACCTGTAAGAGATGCAGCGTAAGTGATGCTACGTAAAGGTGCTACGTAATATTCCATAGAGAACATAATCAACATACGGGTGAAACACGGTGGTGCTACCCACATGCGCTACGTAATATTTGGCAGGGAGCAGGTTTACACACAAGCACAACACAGGGGCGCTACCAAATATTTCAACAGAGGACCAATGTTGGCACATATATGAAGCACCGTCGCACTACCTAATCTCCTTGTTCTGTTTTACAGTTTGCTACCCAATGTTGCTAAGCAAGGAAATTGCCAACAAACACCAAAAATCTAGGAGGACTAGGCCAACAAATTTTTGGATAAGTTGATGATGGAGAAAGTTACAGAAGTAGCAACATGCATTTTGAAGACAACTACAGGCTCCAAAGGGACAAATGGAAAAACAACAGCTGATAAGCAAAAGAGGATCAAAGCAGTTAAAATCATGATTAGATAAGTCACCAACATTTCCCTGTTTTATAGCATAGGCTGTTATTCTAGTTGTTAGAACAAA
The DNA here is from genome assembly GCA_000966675.3 of Picea glauca. Classification (NCBI taxonomy): domain Eukaryota; kingdom Viridiplantae; phylum Streptophyta; class Pinopsida; order Pinales; family Pinaceae; genus Picea; species Picea glauca. The sequence goes on from JZKD02S0895651.1 coordinate 73,542, forward strand.
TAAATGTTTAGAGATTTTCAAGGGAAACAGGCTAGCTCATACCTCTAGTTGTTGCCTCCCTTTCTTGTTATATATATATATATAGATAGATCAATTTCTTTAGTGGGTTCAGATGGTTGAGTAGGGATCCCTTGACTTGTAATATTTTGATGAGGTGACTATTATCTAGTGATGTACTAGACTTAAGACTTTTTGGCTAATAGAAATTAGCTTCTCTTTCAGTCTATTTTCTTCTGATGCTAAATTTTCATGCTTTGAATGATTCAAATGAATTATTGTGGTGATTTTATGGTGGATGTTTGACCATTATATTATCATATGTTTATTTATATTCTTTAGTTTCTGATGTCAAGAAGATCTTGTGATTAGAAACTTTCTTCCTTAGACTGGTGTAGACCTGATGTTTGCAGTAGTCCCTACACTCCTCTCACTCAAGTCTTCCCTCTATTCATACTTACTCCCAAAATACTGATAGAAGTTAGACAAGACCCTAATTTCCGATGCATGCTAGCCCTATTGTCTAAGTTAAAACATTACCATTTGATTCCTTTTCCATTTGACACTTTAAAACACTCTTTCATTCAGGTATAACTTGATGGGTACTGGGCTTTCCTTCCATGCAATCTGAAGGTGACTCCTAGTGCTAACATTATTCACACCATTGCCGAGGATGATTTGAAGACTTTTCCCTAGGATTAAAATGACACAGTATTCTAATTCCAAAGGTGCTCTAGAATTTAGTAGTTCGAAGATTGCAGACTGCACCTGGTGACTCCATTGTTTCAGCTTTGGCACCTAAAGGAAAACATACAATATCGAATCCACAACTACCTTTGGTACCAATTGAGGCTGACCCAGAGAAGATAATCAAGAAGGGAAAAACTTCCCAAATTTTTTTTTTCGCCGCTACTACGAGTGCTTCTGGTCAGTTGCCTGATTCTACTCTTGGTACTCCAACTGTTTTATCAAGTAAGATTCCTTTATCTTCTACTGAAGTATCTAAAAAGATTGATTTTGAAGAGTTTCCTGTTGAATACTCTTCCTTTGAGACTGAATTGAAAGAGGAAAACATTGATATATTTTCTTCCCCTGATATTGAGAAGTGTTTCAGTCTTGATAGTTTTAAAGATTTCCCTACTTTAGGTTTTTCTACACCTCTTTCTGTTAAAACATTTGCTGTCAAAGAAGTAGGAACTTCATCCCCCTCTCAGACCTAACCATCCTCTTAAAAAAATATGCCTCCTATTGTGAAAACTGAAACCCTCCCTTCACCCATTCCTTCCTCTCCCACTCTACATACAGTCAAGTCTCCTTCTCCTTCTTATTCACCAAGAATCCAAAATCAAATGGCAGTTGTCAACCCTCCTTCTAATAGGATGGATGCCATAGTGGCTACAAGATATGCTCCTCTAATTTTACCTCAAATAATGAATGCTCTTCCCCCTGGATATTATTGAATTACATGCCTAAGTTTATGGGAGAAGAAGATGTAACAATTGAGGAAGATCTTACTGCTTTCTACAACTATGCAGATAACCAAAATATTGAAAATGAAGATGTTTGGATGAGGGTTTTCATCCAAATCTTGTTTGGTGAGGCTAGGAAGTGGTTCAGGGGTTTGGCGCCTGGATCCATTACTGGTATTGAGGCATTGGATGAAGCCTTATTGAGGCATTGGGGTGACAAAAAGGACTTTTTTTACTACATCACCGAATTGGATATTTGAAAAGGAAAGAAGGAGAGTCCATCTATAACTTTTCTAAAAGATTTAAAAAATGTAGAAGAAGATCCCTGATGAGATCAAACCCACTGAAACCATGGAAAAAATAACTTATGCTAGTGCTTTTTCTTTCGAATTATGCCACTTTTTGAGAGAAAGAAGGTCAACTTATTTCGTTCATATGAAATATGCCTCCTTAGAGGTATAATCCAACATAGTGGCATTATATAAACGCAGGGGGAAATCTGACAGGGATAGGAGAAAAAACAAAGTTAAATCTTCAACTTTTGATTCCTCTGTTGTCAATTCTCAAGTAGATGAGCTGACCAAATTAGTAAAATCTCTCTCCACTGAAATTGAGAAATTAAAATCAGAAGGGAAACATACATATAAATGCTCAAAACAATGAAAATAGAGGTAACTATAGGAGACCAAATAATGCTCCCCAAATATTTCCTAGGGATCCTAGAAACAGAGAGAGAGATGATCAAAGGGTACAAGCTCCTTTGCAAAATAATTTAGTGGCAGATGAAGAAGAAGAGGAAGTTGAAGCTGATCCTAAGATTCACTGTTTAGGTGTGTTATCCATAAATTTGGTCATTGTGATGATGTCATGATGATATCATGATGATGGAAAATCAAACTCATTACCAAGAACACTTTCCTAAGAAAAGTTACAGTTGTCTTTTTCAAGAATTCACACTCTGAAACATGTTCGTAGGCTGCTTATATGTTCACTTGCGGGAATCCAAGTTTCTCGCAGTCTGCTTTAGCTTGGGGTGTGAACTTCTCGCACTGTACTCATGGTTAGGGTGCGAACATTATTTTACAAAGGAAAAAGAAAAAGATCTCGAACCTTCTAGAAGGGGTGAGTTGGCTTTCGAGTGGTTACTCAAGTACTGTCATTCCAGATATCTTGGGATCATTCCCTATCCAAGTAACTAATCTACCTTTTCCTATATATTGAGGGGATTGCTCATGGAAAGGGTTAATAGAAGTTCAGTTAGCAGCAAGTTAGCAAGATATTGATTAGAGAATTGGTGCAAGACTGTATGGAGGATAGATGCTACATTAGCAAGAGACAATAGAAAGATCATCACATGTGGTATACTTTATTCATACATGAGCAATTGTGTGTGTCAGAGCCGGAAGCTGTCGAAAGGAGACCTATGACATCAAGGACCAGGTTGTAAGTTTCACTTTCTATTGAATTAATACAACAATATGTCCCTTTCCCATAAAGATGATGTCATTTTATTACATAATTCCTTGATCATATGTATAGACTAGTCGTTGAA
>JZKD02S0895651.1:85268-97867 GCA_000966675.3 Picea glauca
TGCCAACCATTCGAACTCCAACTCACCCTTCTAGAAGATTCCTTCTAGAAGGATCGAGAACTTATTCATTTTCCTCCTTTAGAAACATGTCTGCACCCTAACCATTAACACAGTGCGGAAAGTCCACAGTCAAGCTGAATGCAGCATGTGGAAATTAAGGATTTCCGCAGGAGAGTATATATGCAGCCTGCGAACTATTCCCAAAAATGTGATTTTGAGAAAATGATAAATGTAACCTTCTTCTGGAAAATGTTCTTAATGAAGAGTTTGATCTTCCATTATCATGACATAATCATAGTATCATCTCGATAACCAAAAATGTGGATAACACTCGTGTCTTCTCTGAAGGAGATCTTGTTCTTCTATATGAACAAGATAAAGATGTTTTAGGAGCTAGGAAATTCGAACCAATGTGGCGTGGGCCTTATATTGTTAGTAAAGTTTTGGCAAAAGGAGCGTATGAGCTAGTGGACTATGATGGTGTGCCTTTGAGTGAACCCAGGAATGGGTTGTACTTGAAGAAGTAATACGCATGAGTCATTTGTGCATAAGTACTTGTATTTTTATGTATCATACTGAGTGAGTGTGTTACTTTAGTTTTGCTTTTGATGTTATTTGGTTTCTGCCCTTACGTGACATTGTGTTTGATTAACAGATGTCGGAGTATTCTCTACCTTATATTGGCTTCGCCGACGGTGATAGTCGTAGTACTCGGAACCTAGTTTCCGCTTCTTGGGCAATCTATGCCCCGACAAATGAACTCATATCTGTACGAGGTATATGTCTTGGCCGAGCAACCAACAACATTGCAGAGTACAGCGCTGTGGTTGAATTATTGGTTGATGCTATCTCTCTTGGGATTCGTTATTTGGTTGTTTGTCTTGACTCGTAGTTGGTAGTGCTACAACTCAGTAACGTATATTCTATTCGAAGTCCTACTTTATTAAGGATATTTTTGCGGATTCACCTCTTGGAGAGACATTTTGATTACATAGAATATCAACACATTCCGAGAAGTCTTAACACATTGACAGACGCTTTAGCTAATTATGTGCTAGACAGACATTTAAATCACTTATAAAATCAAACACATTAAAATGTACACAATTGTAAAGTAAGCCGGTGGAACCCATGTATATATATATATATAACGGTCAAAAGTTTTTTTTTACAAAATATGTCCGAAGACCAAAATATCAAAAAATGAAGCTCATGAATTCTAAAAAGTGACATCACTAATGATGTTCACGATAGCATGCTAAATTCCTGGCTACTCTATGGAGTAAACGACCCATAGAGGCAGAGACTCCCACGGTGTGACGCTGATCGCGTCGTGGGATCTCCTCTAGAGGCATCTCTAGAACATCAGACATAAGGCCCTCTAAGTTTTGCTCTATGGTAAGGTAGTCCTCGGCAAACTAGGGGACTGAAACTACTACTTCTCCTTGACACTGAACAGGAGAGCTACCGGCAGGTCTATATGCCCCAACATCTGTGTTATCAATAAGTTTTGGTGTTAGTCTTCGGATAAAATCATAAAAAAAAAAACATTTAATATGATGAAAATAAAAAAACATCTAAAAAGTTAAAAAGTTGGTTTTTCTTACCAATATCTCCCCACTGCACGTCTTCAGGAAGGGCAAGCTCAGGATCACCGCAAAAGTCCAAGCCAACGTACGCATAATCCTCGATCATCAAGACCTGGCCTTGGAGCCAGTCAAAAAAGAGATCGTCATACCGAACGATTGGTCCTGTCACATGCCTAGCCATAATTTGGCACCATCGTAGCATCTGCGGATCCCTAGGACCCGAAAAGAGCCAATCAGCCTGAAGCCTATACACTGGAACCCTCTCGCAGAAGAAAGACACCAACAACGATCCATAACCAAACTGCTTTAGATTTCCCTGCCTGCATTTGGTCAGTTGTTTCTAGAGGTTGCGCAACACTGCATCAGCCCAGTTGAAGACATGGGGCTCAACACACTCGAGGGCATATTGGAAATATCTCTGTAGAGCCATATGCGGAGCTGCACTCCCCGCCATCCGAGCTATGGTGAAGAGAATGGTCTGGAGAGTTATATCAGTGACTCCCCAAATAGCCACCTTTCCCTTTTGTCTTTCTGCCTCTGGCACGCAATACTCTCAGCAGTACTCACTCATTTTCATGCCTCCTCGGCGGTTACCAGTCAAGCTAACATATGAACCCCATCTTGACAACCCAGTCAAGAAATAGATATCTTCTATATCAATCGTCAATGTGTGAGCACCCACATTGAAGACCTGCTGATCCAGATCCCACATCCAGATTAAATGTTCCAACAATCGAACCTGGGCTCTCATGCCCGGTATACGAAAATACTTTAGGAGACCATAGTCTCTTAAAGAGGCAATGGTTTGTGCGTGGTTTTCGGCAGTTGCGTTATCATCTTCGTGTTCCCTTTCTCTCTATTCGAGTACTATTGTGTGACTATTAACCTGCATGGAAATGAGGTAAATATAGTTAATGATCTAAACATGAGGAAAAAATGGTTTTATTGACTAAACGTTATGCAAAATTTTTGACCTTTGCGTTGTTCGCAGGTGGGTTTTGAGCACAGTGCGAACTTCTCGCACTGTAACTCAAGCTCACCTGCGAGAATGAAGACTTCTCGCATGCCCCGTATGGGCAGCCTGCGAGAATATTCATTCACGCATAGGGTTTCAATACCAAGCTTAAAACTTAAATTTTAACCAATAAAATCATAAAATAAAACCATGAAAGGCTAGGGAATTGAGCACTTACCAGTTTGATCCAGAAAGTGCGTGAAATGATGCTCTGAAGCTCCCGGAAATTGACGGTGAAGATTGGAGGTAAAATGGAAATTTTTGCACTAAAATGGTGAATGGATAAAAACATATGGTAAAAATGAGTTGTAAAATTGTTTTATTTACTTTTTACCATAGTGAAAGTGGTTTTTTTCATATTTATTCGCTGTTTTACCCTAATTACTAATGCAAAAGTGAGTAAATGACTTGCAGGCACCTAACGAGACGATTATGGACTCAAAAACTTTTGAAGTATGGTGTGTTTATTTGGTTTTCTATGATTTTGATCTAAAAACCTCAAGTGCCTTTTATCCGTTCTAGCACTTGTGAAAAACTTAGAACGTGATCGAGCGTTATTTTATCTCTTTTCCGGGCTCAATGTGGTTACACGAAAAAGGAACCCCCCTGGAGTTGACTTTAATCCCTTTTCACGACTCCCTAAACATGAAAAGATTGCCGAGCGACCTTGCTATTTTCACGCTCATTAAAGTATGTGAACTTACGCATCCTCCGAGCGATAGTTTAACCATTTTTCGGTCTCGTTGGACTATTGTACGAAAAAGGCACTGAGATAGTTCTGTTTTAAGTGTTTTTCCAAACTCTATAATCCTGAAAAACCTTCAAGTTTTCTATCTCTGGACTCGTTAAACAAACATTGACTGACCCATGATGGGACCGAACCACTCCTTAGGGTTCGTTAAAAATACTCCGAGGGACTCATCCAAAGGATGAGATTATATCAACAAGCATATGTGATCCTCTTCAAGCTTGCATAAAAATAAAGAGGTACTTGCCAGAAATGGTGGGGGAAAATTTGGGAAAGGGATATATTTCGTTTTTGTGTTAATTGGCAGTAAGTGTCGCTCTTGAACATGACACCCTCTTTTTATCATTTGAAGCCGGTTTGGGAAAATCCATCTGTCTCTCATTCGATTCAATAAAAAGGTCTTTCCATGTGTCGTCTTTGAGTCAATGCTGCCAAATCATTGGTCATGTCGTCCATATGTTCAAGAGCAGTCCCAACCTCTTTTGAGTCGGCCATCTGCAGTTATACTTTCATTCCATATCGGTCTTCCCTGTGTCCAGAAGTCCAATTGTCACATGCTCTGTTTCACTTTCAAACTCTATTACTCATTTCGTGTCACTGATGTGGGATACCTCAAGGCCCTCCTGTGACGAGTCGTGTTTTTTCAACTTCAGCACATTATCCAGAATCGAGACTTAGAAATTATTGAGTACCTTGAAGCTTGCATGCCTCAATGGCAAGTTTCTCGCTTTTGACAGTGGGTTTTCATCATTGACCCCTGATTAAGAGATTCCATTGAGTGTTCGACATCAACTCATTTATTCACAGTGATGGATTGTACTATAGTACCTTGGGATTCATTGACATTACTGGTGATTTCCCTCGCACTTGTTAACGGTATACATCAATGACCGGTAATCAAGTGGTTTCTACCATGATTCGACTTCAACACATTTAATCGCATGGTCAGATTCGTACTTTGGGCGACAATATTGAAGACCCTGGATATTATCTTTGTGATCTAGGTTGCGATGGAGTATGTATATTTTGCGACACATAGCTCCACTGTTTATGTTTCGTGGCTATGTCGTCTTGACTGAAAATTTGTCACACAGATCCATAGTGTATTCAGGTGGCTGTGTTATATAGTTACGACATGGATCCACAGTGTATGATTGGTGGCCATGACCTTGGTTTATGATGCTATCAGTCTATGATCTGAGTATGGGAATGCCTACCTCGGAATTGGTATATATGATATTCTGTTGATGCTGAGATGTTTGCAGGTCTCTGATTAGACGTGCTTTTGGTTCTTGACACACACATGCAGCTTACAAAGTCTATCGACTGTCACTGGTTCCACTCTCATACTTTGGGGGGCATTCTGTTATCCATAAATTTGGTCATTGTGATGATTTCATGATGATATCATGATGATGGAAAATCAAACTCATTATCAAGAACACTTTCCTGAGAAAAGTTACAGTTGTCTTTTTCAAGAATTCAAACTCTGAAACATGTTCACAGGTTGCTTATATGTTCACTTGCGGGAATCCAAGTTTCTCGCAGTCTGCTTTAGCTTGGGGTGCGAACTTCTCACACTGTACTCATGGTTAGGGTGCGAACATTATTTTACAAAGGAAAAAGATAAAGATCTCGAACCTTCTAGAAGGGGTGAGTTGGCTTTCGAGTGGTTACTCAAGTACTGTCATTCCAGATATCTTGGGATCATTCCCTATCCAAGTAACTAATCTACCTTTTCCTATATATTGAGGGGATTTCTCATGGAAAGGATTAATAGAAGTTCAGTTAGCAGCAAGTTAGCAAGAGATTGATTAGAGAATTGGTGCAAGATTGTATGGAGGATATATGCTACATCAGCAAGAGACAATAGCAAGATCATCACATGTGGTAGACTTTCTTCATACATGAGCAAGTGTGTGTGTCAGAGCCGGAAGCCATCGAAAGGAGACCTATGACATCAAGGCTCAGGTTGTAATTTTCACTTTCTATTGAATTAATACAACAATATGTCCTTTTCCCATAAAGATGATGTCATTTTATTACATAATTCCTTGATCATATGTATAGACTAGTCGTTGAATATCTTAACTTTTCTTTACTTCAATTGGTTCATTTTTTTTTTATCTGGATGGGACGAGAGAATTGAAGCAAAGATTGGAACAATAGATACATAAGGAAAGCGATTACAAGTTATGTCCATAACCCTTACCTCTTATTTCATTCAATAGGCTAGATCTAGGGAAAGTGTAGTATTATGTTCTGTTTTGTTCTAGATGCCAGGTGGATCTAGGGAGGTCGGTTAGTGTCCGCACCTACGGACTTATCCTATAACAAGGTGATACTTCCCCATCCATACACTTGACTCAATCCTCTTATGAGCAATATTTAAGGAAAATCCTAGTAGATATAATCTGAAATCTAAGAAGAATGTAGAAAACATTGATGCCCCTAATCAACCTTTTCAGAAAGAAGATTCTGTCAAGGTTGTGACAGTGAGTAGCAAGGAAAAGGACTCTCAAAACCCATAAGTTCTGATCAAAGATCCTCATCCAGAAATCAAAGAGGTCTTGAATCCTTCCCCTTCCTTCAGTTTTGAGAATGAGATCCAGAAAATAAATATCCCTGTACCTTTTTTGGAATTGATAAAAAATGAGGATTTAAAAAAATATTTATCCAAAATGTTACAACCAAATATCCAAGTTCCACTGATTCCATAAATATACAATATGAAAAACCATCAGTGATTTTAGGTCCTTTCATATAAGACAAAGATGACTCATCCCCGCCTTTCTATACTTCACTGAATACACATGATAAGGTGCTACACAATTGTCTCATGGATTCAGAGGCATCCCACAATCTTATGCCAAAATATTGTATGGATGAACTTGGGTTAGAATTCAAAAAGACCTATCATGACTTATATTATTTTGACTCCAAAAAAGTCAACTAAAGTGTATACTTATGCATATCATAGTTGTTGATGTTCCCCCCAAGTTTGGTATGCTCTTGTCAAGATCTTGGATAAAAAGACTTGGGGGAACCATGCAGATGGATCTCTCATATGCTAATGTTCATGTTTTTGGGGGAGAGCATAGAAGACCTTACAGGGAAGCTCAATTAGCTTACATCATTAGTGATGAAGAAAACCCCACCAATCACCCTATTTTTTCTTTTGATACAGATTTGGGATCTAGTATTTTGTAGCTCACCGATGCCTCGAAATCCCCTTTAGAAATCAGAAAAAAGTCCATCAACTTTTCTAAAGAGCCTCCTCTAACTACTTCTGTCTAGAATATGTTCTTTGATGGAGCCTCTTCCAAGGAAGGTGTTGGTGCTGGGGTGATCTTTGTCTCACCAACTCAAGAAACTATATATTTGTCATATAAACTAGAATTTGAGACTACTAATAATGTGGCAGAGTATGAGGCTCTTGTATTGGGTTTGAGAGCAAAAAAATACATGGGGATAGAGGAGTTGTCAGTATTTGGGGATGTTGAATTGATAGTACACCAGGTTAAAAATCTTGATCAAACAAAGCATCCTAGGCTTAGATCTTACATAAATGAAGTATGGGATTTAGCGGAATTTTTTTTCTCTGATTTTAATATATCATTCATCCCTGGAGAAGAGAATACTGTGGTTGATTCTTTGGCTGTATCAACAAGCAACTTTAGAATTCCTATACCACCAAAAATCAAGTATGATGTAGAACTCAAATATAGGCCTTCTATACCTAACAATGTAAAATAGTGGAAGGTGTTATAAGATGATTTATAACTTAAAATTTTTCTTGAGACTATTGATGAATTTTCTACATTGCACATTGATCAAGATCATGATCCAAAAATCACTCCTCATGCTAATGTTTTCCTCAATAAAATTGTGAATCATCATATCGTGCAACTGCCTAGCAATCATATACCAAAGGGACTAGTTCCTTTGGAAATAATGTGGCATTGAAAGGGAAGGTATCCACTGATGATGCTAATATCATTGAGTGCAATGTGGGCACTGAAAAGGATCCAAAATATGTGAAAATTTCAAGCAGCCTATCATAAAAGAAGAGGGAAGAATACACTAAGTTGTTGAAAGAATTTGTTGATGTATTCGCTTGGACTTATGAAGACCTCATAAATTATGACACAAGAATAATAGAGCACAAGATCCCATTAAAATAAAACACCAAAAATTTTAGGCAAACATTGAGGAAAGTCAATCCTATGTTGTTGTCTGTCATGGAGAAAGAAGTTAAGAAGATTTTAGATGAAAAAATTATCATTCCTTTGAGGTATTTTGAATGGGTAGCCAATTTGGTCCCAGTAAGAAAAAAGAATGGGGAAATCAGAGTTTGTGTTGATTTCCAAAATCTGAACAGAAGCTCAAAGAAGGATAATTATCCTTTACCCAAGATGGAGCACATATTACAGAAGGTGACAGGAGAAACCAAGATGTCTATGGTTGATGGATTTTCTGGATACAATCAGGTATCTGTTTTTTTAGAAGACATGGAGAAAATGACCTTCACCACTCCCTGGGGGGCATTTATGTATGCCGATATTCCCTTTGGTTTGATGAACGCAGGGGAAACTTTTCAGCGAGCTATGGACATAGCATATATTGGAGAAAAGGATAACTTTGTCATTATCTATTTGGATGACATAACTATGTATTTTCATTCTGATAAGGAACACTGTGATCATTTAAGAAAGGTTTTCTTGAAATGCAAAAAAATTGGCCTCTCTTTGAATCCGAAAAAATCATTGTTTTCCATAAAAGAAGGAAAATTATTGGGGCATATTGTGTCAGCTAAAGGAGTAAGGATTGATTCCAACAAGGTTGAGGCTATACAAACTTTGTCACTTCCTATATCTAAAAAAGAGGTACAATATTTTCTAGGAAAAATCAACTTTTTGAGAAGATTTGTGTCAAATTTTGTTGAGTTAGTTAAGTATATCAAAGATATGCTAAGGAAGCATAGTGAAATCAAATGGACTACTGAGGTCCATGATTATTTTGATCAAATAAATAAATCCTTGACAGAAGCCCTAGTTCTTGTCAGCCCCAACTACTCCAAGGACTTTCTTATTTTTTATTTTTCCTCTTTTGATACAATAACAACAATCTTATTGTAGAATAATTATGAAGGCATAGAGAAACCCATTGCCTTTTTTAGTAGGGCATTGAGAGATGCAAAACTAAAGTATGACATTATGGAAAAACAAGCCTATGCATTGGTTAAAGATCTTAAGTCCTTCAGATTTTATGTTATGCATTCAAGAGTTATTTTTTATGTCTCATCAACTGTTGTAAAAGAAATTCTTATTCAGCTTGATATAGATGGTAAAAGAAGAAAGTGGATTTATAAACTACTTGAATTTGATTTGGATATTAGGCCCACAAAATTGGTAAAAGGTCAGGGTTTGGCCAAGCTTTTTGCTTAATCAAATTGCTCAGCACTGGGGGTGAATTTCATTCACTCATGTTTAGAAAATAAACAGGCTGAGATGAATGATAAAGGCCCTCAAGTCATTTCTACATTGGAAGTGTCACATACCCATTACGGAAATCGATTTTTTCGTCGATTTCTCAATGATCAGACCCCCTAAATGTATATGGAGGTCTAGCATAAGCTAGCTCTTCCCTCGTTTCTTCCCATAGGATAGTGGGTCACAACCATGGGTCGAACAAATATGGCATCCTTTCACTCTTCATGACTCAGCACTACCAGAGCATCGAGTCTTTCGACTCTGCAAACCCCGAAGCTCGAATCAACGAAATGCCGAACCCCAACAAGGTTAATGAATGGCCAATTTTCCCTCCAAAGGGAGATCGATGGCCATAAGCCTCTCCTAATTCAATGGTATGGATCCTTTCAGGGTTTCACTATTTAGGAGTTCGAAATGCAATGACTCCAAGACTCTTCGTCATTCAAATCTCGGAATTCCGTTATGGGAATTCGTGTAAGAGATCGACGACTCTTAGGAGTGTGGATCCAACGGTCCACGAGATTTCAGGACTTTTCCCTGAACTCTGATCGCTCACCACGCGTCTTATTTGATGGACAGTCTAGATTCCATCGGTATTTCTATTTTCTATTACCAAGCACGTCGAGATTTTGGGTATCGAGATTTTGTGATTTTCAAAGGCAAGGTTTCTTTCCCTTTGGTTTCCTGGATGCCAAAATGCTGAAATGTCAACCAAAAACCACGTGTCCTTTCGATGGATGATGATGAACTTCAACCAAGAACAACAGTCATGATCTTTTTGGGATGATAAATGGTCATGATCAAATCCCGTCTTTCCTTAATCTCATTCACATCTCACGCCATTTTGGGGTTTTGGTGATCGGGATTTCATGACTCGCGAAGACAAGGGTTCTTGACCTTCTTGTTTCCCGGGTGCCGAAATGCCGAAGCGCTTACCAACAACCACGTGTTCTCTATAGATGGACAGTCCAGGTACTTCCATAGACCATGGGGTCTATGATCCTGATTCCTTCATCTATTGCAAGGGAAAGAGGGTCGTGGAATTAATGCCTGCGTCTCTTCCTCAAATCTAATGGTCATTATAGACCTTGGATCCTTCGATGGGATCATGTTTGTGCGTTTCTTCCAAAGGCAGATAGGGGTCAAGGAACTATCATCCACGTTCCCTCCCCAAATCTAATGGTTGTTACAGACCTTGGATCCTTCGAGAGGACCTCATCTGTTAATCGAGACTTAAACATATGTTAACATTTTGGGAGTTCACCAGTCGAAGTTTCAGGACTTATCAATCACGAGAGTTAGATCTCTTGTCAATGGGACTCCCAAACTCCCGATTTGCGAAATCTTGATGGGATCTTTCTTTCAGGATTCTCCTGAGATACTGGATTACTACCACGTATCCTCCCACAGATGGACGGTCCTCGTTGTTTCACGATTTCACGACTTGCGACCCCCAGTGATGCAAATCCTTTGTCAACTCGAATCCCCGCTATCCAAAATACCAATGGAATCTCGATCTCTGCCACGTGTCCTTCACGGATGGATGGTACAGATATATATCGGTACTTTCACCATGGAGTGTCCTGATCTCATGTCATCAGGACTCTCGAAATCCCAAACTCCGAATCCCTAATACCGACCCCTCTCTCGAGACTTTCTCCCTTGTTATCGAGGGCTTAACCCTCATGCATCTCCTAGCAGATCCAACGACTATTGGGTTTTCTAGATAAGATCTGACGACTCATATCTATCCCACGCCGTGTACCGACTCCTCTTTCGGGACCTTCACCCGTGTTCATGAGGGCTTAACCCTCCAACATCTCCTAACATATCCAATGACTATCAGGTTTTCTAGCTAAGATCCGATGGCTCAGACCTGTCCTACACCATGCACTCTCCCATTGCTCTCTGGATGTGGAAAAACCAACAATCCATATACTCCCACAGACATTGGGGATCTATGGTCCCGATTTCCTCATTACTCACAAAGATAGAAGAAAAGGGGTAAGGCATGTAATGCCCTTGTTTCTTCCGTCGATCTAACGGTCATGAATGACCGCAGATCTTTCGACAGGATATCATCTGTCAATCGATACCTATCCCTATGCTGCTACTCCAGGATTTCAAGAGGATCATTCTTCCTCGTACAGGGTTGCTAATAATTACGCATTCAGGTCCTTTTTCTAGGCTCTTGGTAAACTTTTCCAAGAAGGGTATCTCTGTGGAGAGTTCTATTCTGGGGCATTCCTGGAGAAAAATAAGGGGAAACAAATTCCAGAGAACGGACTAGAAGTCTAACTTGGTTCAACTTTCGCATAATTAAATTTATCTATCATCATAAGCCATGCGTGGTTTTTATGTTACAAGCATACATCTACCCTTTCTTATCAAAACATTGCACAGACAGTCTTTATACTATAATCATTCACAATTTCATAGTTTATGAGTGTATATGTCATCATATAAATTTCAATATGCAAGATGTAAAACACTTATCAAAAATAACACCAGAAGTGAGTGCAACGTCTGAGAGGGGTGCTTGTTTCCACCCAACCGTAGGCTCAGCTATTCCGATAGGATTTACAACTAGCCACCCCCGAGATGAGACCACGATGCTGCGAGATTATGTCTCGGTTTGCCAGTAACCGAGTATAAGGGTTACTCTCCCCCTTCTATGCTATCATTCACTCTACAAATCTCTAGATTTCTCTTCCTCCCCTCGCGTCTGCCCCCCAATCGCTTCTCCCTCATGCCTTATCCTCTTGAGAGGTTGTGTGTGGCACGATTTATCTCACATAGGTCGGGCCTGATGTCTCTACAGATGGGAGGTTCAACCCCCATCCCTCATTAATTCTTGAGGAGCCATCTACCTACCAGTGAGCCGCTCTTGTTCTCCGGGCCAGTGAAGTTCAAATACGGTATTGTTCTCGGTGGAAGTTAACGCCACTATTCTAGGTGCCTTCCACCACCTTTCTCCAACCATCATGGTCTCTTTTTTAGCATATCCCCTCTCAGCAGTCCTACAATATATATATATATATATATATATATATATATATTATTCACATTTGTCGACCTTTTCCACAAGGTCCATTCACATCACACATTCACATTTATGAGTTTGCCACAGTTCTTGGCTAGTCCAGTTATTTTTACAAATTGGGGAAAATAGGATGTTACAATTCCCTCCCCCTTAAAGGAACATCGTCCTCGATGTTCTTATCTATTAACATGAAATGCATGTACAGAAGTAAAAAAAATTGGATATGCCTATTTCATGGTATCCTCCATTTCCCATGTAGCCTCATTTGGGCCAAAATGTTTATGTTAAGGTCCTAACCCGCACATAGGTATATTAATGTATTCGGATGTAATAAAGGTCAATATTAATAAGACCTTTCAATAAAATAGAATAAGGCAGATGTAAGAAGACCCAATAGAAGCTTCTGCTTCTAGAAGGATCTTCCTCTAGATGCTTCTCTTAATAGACACATTCAGTATAAATAAGGGTCAAGGGTATGAAAACCCTAGCTTGGATATTATTGTAACAGAGCACTGCTCGACTGGAGGTTGCCCCCTCGAAGAGGCCTGTGAACATTGTTATCTGAATCAAAGTGTTGTTTCTATTGCTATTTCATATATCATTTCTGTGTATTGTGAAGATTATGCTGGATATTTTACTGTTATTCTGTCATTTCTAGAATTTCATTTTTGTTCTGCATATTTTATATATCTGGTATCTTGCAAGTGGTATC
>JZKD02S0895651.1:119111-129684 GCA_000966675.3 Picea glauca
TCATAACCAGAAAAATAGAATGACTAATAGAAGAACAAAAGGATAAGTCAAAGCAACAGAAGGAAAGAGAATTATCTGTCAAAGTTGAAAGAACACAGGAAGGCTTGAAGCACCTATCCATACAAGAAATAAGTGTAGCCACCCCGGAAATAGTAAGAGAAGGGACATTAACCTCATAATTTGTAAGAGCACATCAACAGTGTGAAGTCCTTTCACCAGGAGAGAATACGAATACAAATGGGAAGAGGATTCCATAAATTGTTAGAGAAGATCATATCAAAGGAAAGAAGGCCAGGAAGTTTAATAAGAAGAAATCTAAGATGTAGGAAGCTACAAAGAACAGAAGGAGGACTTCATAGGAGGGAATTTTGCAAGATCTAAACCTTGCTGGAACAACAGAACCACATAGAATGGGACTTCGCCATAGCGAAGCCATATGACCATTGGAGGTGCCTCGACCATTAGAGCGACGTTCCAAATGGTTAGGAAACACATTTATGGGAGAATAGACCATGTTTGGGATGTTGATAGCATGCCATAACGGACAAATTCACATTGATTGAAGCATTCCTGTCTACTAGGAGAATCCGTTACAACGTTTTCTTATTTAACCCATTGGACACTGCATCAGGACCAGTTTTTTCCACCCATGATTATCCAAGCTATCAGAGAATCGATTTTATATCGCGTTGTGATTTCTAGAACTCGCCATCTGTTGGATTACCTCCCTTATCCATTTGCATACCCAATATATTTGTTTACAAGTGTGAATGTCAAGCGAACTTAACACATTAGAGATATCTGTTGGGAAAATCCTTACAAAGATAATGGATGATAAAAAAATTTGTCTAGGAATACAGGTGTCATCGATTGGGGGACTACAAGCATCCCCTTCAACTAGATGTTGTTCTAGCCATGTTAACCCCACAAATGAGAATCAAAGTAAGCATCAGGATGATCTAGCTAACGTGAAGCAGATCTCGTCGGTCTTGCCAGATTATATACCACCTTTGGCTGGCACAGTTAATCATGACAACATCCCACATGAGTTTGGGTACACATTGATCACCGCGTACATCTCAAAGGGGATACACGTAATTGGAACCTAGTTGGGATAGATCCCAGTGTTGAAGTACAATTACTTTAATATCAGCGACAGAAAGAATTATGCCATTCTCATGCCCATAGGTATTTGATGAAGACAACTGGGAAGAAGCCACACATACTGTCCTAGCCATGGATTAAGGAGATGGCATAGTCCATGATACTGAATTTAATGAAGATCCCTCACTTTAGTCGACATTAGGAGGTTAAATCCTGTGTTAAACTCCTCCTGTCATGCTATCATGGAGGATATATGTTGCTCGAAAGGCACATTATTGTGGATCCGAAACTGATCCACTTGATTAAAGGACTGAGCATGCAGGGACCAGGCCCTCAACAGTTCTACCCAGGGAAGACTTTAGATTGCTCCCTAGCACAAGGCATAAAAGAGGATTATGACGATGTAGAAAAGGGAAAGTGAGGCTACAAGGTGGCATTTATCCAGGATGGTGATGTGCACCTTTCTTGCCAACTTATAGCTGGCAAGCTCGTTAGAAAGAATCATCCGACATAGGTGACTAGGTTTGTAGTGGACCTCACTGGGAAGTGCATGGAAGGAATGAAAATGAACTGGGTGAGTTACCTCTTCAACGAACTCGAGAAAGACTATCGTGAAGCACAGGATCAAGGATATTAGTTCCATTTAGATGTTTAATTGTATTGATCATATTTTTTGCTTGGCATATGCTGGAAGGAGCAACATTTCTAGAAGTTGATCCATTAGAGCCATTGGCCGCAAGGTTATACACTTTGTGGTATACGAATGACATGTCGAAGAAGTGGAATTCGAACTCTTTGTTCCATGCCTACTACCATCAACTAAAGCATGCTATTGAGGCATTTCCATGCATGACACCGAACATATTGCACCAGTATAGACTGCTATAAAAGTTCCATGCAGATCGACACTTTATCTATATCACTGCGCGTAGGGATGAGATTAAGGAGGAGTTACAGTCAAATTATAATCTAACCGACGAAGAAATGGAGGAGATAATGAAAGAATGGCCGACAAAGTTCCTTTTGCCAGTTGAAGATACAGATCTCTCCGATGAGGACATCATAGTAAGCACCTTGGTCACCCGGGTTGAGCATGTCAAACAGAGAAACACGAAGAAAAAGAGGAAAAAGGTAGAAGTCCATCATATATAAATTGATGAGGAGGAAAATGCCTCTACAGAAGATGGATTTGGTTCACCAGAAGGAGGAGGAGGAGACCAAGGAAATGGACAAAGAGGAGGGGATGACAGAGACACACAAGAAGAAGGTGAAGCTACACCACATAAAGATCCCCCTGTTGGAACAGAGACTTCATAGAAAAGGAAGGCTTCTCCAGAGAAACATCCGACAAGAAAGAAGACATTCACCAATAAGTTCAAGATGAAGGCCACACTCATAGAGGATGACATTGATTTAATCATCGCATATGTGGAGGATTCTTCATAGGATATCTTTCAGCGATACAGAGAAAATCAAGAAATTCTATACAAAAGAATCAAGAAGGAGCTGAAGGAGATACAACAAGCCATTTATTTGAGCCAGAAAGTACCTATTGCACCTTCTTCATCGAAGACTGCATAATTAGGGGATGATACCGCCTAATTACGAATACTAGTAGATGCAACAAAGGCTCGACTTCATCGATTCCATGAAGAGAAGGAGAAGGCTACAAAATCCTTGAAGTAAGAAAAGGAGGAGGTCTTAGAGAAACTACGAGTTGCGCAAACTTGTGTAAGCACCTACAAGAAGGAGAAAGATGAAATTTGGGCGATGTTCAAGGAGGAAAAAGCAAAGATATAGAAAGAAAAAGACCAACTTCTCACAGAGAAGACTGCGATCAAAGAGGTGATGACTAAATCACTTTGTTCTGTGTCGGGCCTGGCACATGAGAAACAAGAGTCAACTGAGATTCAAGTGGGGAAGATCGTTGAGGCCATTCAACAACTTCAAGCAAGGATAAAAGAGTTAGAGATCCAAGAAGTGTCAGTACTCTGTAAGAATTGTGTGATCAAAGGGAGGAAGCTTCCAAGAGCATAGTTCGAAGGATCATGACCCTCACCTTAAACTGCAAGCAGTTGAGTGATCAAAGTGTGGAAACCTATGAACGCCTCACATAAGACCCAGAGCTAAGGAAACTGGAAGCACAATTGCAGGAAGAGAAACAACATGCATCCACCATGCAGGCGTAAATGAAGCTACTCACTACGGTTGAGAAAATGAAGATATCACAGGAGAAGCACGCAGTCCAAAAATAGATTACTACCATCCAGAGAAGAGTCATGGAAGTTACACAGAGACTACAGCCAGTGCAGGATGAAGCCTGCATGATTTTTGAAAAGATTGAAGGAAAAGCTTCGCAGCTAGACCAAGTGGTTACGATAGTGGAACAACGCTTGGAAGGGCTTGTCCTAGAGAAAATGATTCAAGAGTTCACCGAGTAGGAAGCTCTAGTGAAGCAGCAAGTCGAGGAATCTCGACCTAATCTCGAGGCCTTTTAAGCAGCATTGCCTAGATCTGAGTGACTCGGGATGAGTCACAGGTGAGTGTTGGGGGTTTGTTGGCCCTTGACCAAGTTTTGAGGAAACATTGGTCATGTTTGACCACTTTTGTGACTTCAATAGGCTAGTCAAAGATGGAGCACTAGGTAGAGCTGAGATCATGGGATCTCATTTGTTTTGTGAGCTTGTGGACCCAACAAAGGGTTTACTAGGGTTTATGTAATATGTCGGCCCATGGGTTTACCCATGATTAGGCCTGTTTGTAAATGTGTAAATAATTAGCTAATCGATATAAGAAGGGGTTGTTTTCTAGTTGGCTATGTGCACGACATGTTGTAAGTGTTAATTTTCGCCTAATGCAAGAGGTTGCAAGTTGCTTTGTGCAAGTAGACTGTGTAAAGTAAGGTTTTGTGCTACTAAGGAGTTGGCTCTGTGCCTTGACCTGGTTTTGGGAAGGCAGATCTGGTGCACATCACCCAGATCTCTTGTCCTCTGCGGATTTTGGCTTTGTTTCTTTGTGCATAGGAGTAGATAATTATAAGAAGATTGAAGACTAATAAAGAAGAAGAAGAAGTTGGTGGACGTAGCCCCACACTGGGGTGAACCACATATATCCTATGTCTTGATGTGCTTTATGCAATGTGAATTATGTTTTTTATCTACTTAGTGTTGTTTTTATAAGGTATGATGAATGCATCTGATGTTGTTTCTTAGTTCTTAATGGTATTAAATATAAATGAATGCTAGATTTGAGCTAATGCTATGTACTAAGTGATTGAAATTGCTTGATCTTTATTGTTACTGTGATGATCTGTAATAAGGGTTTAATATACGATGTGAATGAGACTCATGAACTAATTCATATTGTTGTCTAAGATCTCTGCTAAGTGTTGTAATCATATATCTATGTCCCAGCTTGGTTGTAGAAACTTAAATCCTGCAACCCCCCCTGCCTCTACCTTGGGTGATACTTCATCTTCTTTGTAGGTGTTGCCGAAAGGGTTGGTAGTTAGGGTTTTTTTAGTGCGTTGTTGAAGTGTTGAACCCTGGGTCTTACCATGTGCCAACATGTTGACATCAATGAAAACCAACCCAATTAATCAACATGGCCCACTCTTCCCTTGGCCGAAGAAGACAATATTAGTGAGATAACATGGACTAAGGGAAAGGGTGACCAAAATATTCCTAGTAATCATGAGAACAATATTGTACTAGGTAATGAGGAGGTGTTTCATTTGCACAAAACATACATAAGGGATAGTGCTTTGGTAGGACCCTGACCCATCATTCTGGAGTAAGAAAGAGATACAAATTGGGGTGATTATCCTGACGATTCCTATGACATATCTAACTACTGGGATGATTGTTCTTCTACACAAGAAGATGACTATTTGAAAAGGTTTATAAGGAGAAGATTTGGCTTCGTCAAATGGGAAGGGGATAATATCGGAACTAGTGAAACACATGAGCCAACCAAATAAAGTCTTCATGTATTTTCCCATGATGATTTTCCTTTTTCTTCAGAGGAAGACTTCAATCAAATACAATGGAAAAAGAAGGAATAGTATAGAAAACTCTTAGAAATATACAAGGACAAAGAATTTGAGACTATCAAATTGTTAAAGAAATAATAATACGACATACTAATCCGACCGTCCCATGATGAAGTTTTTATAGCAGAATCCCACGCTCCTCCCTCAAGACAGTACACCAAGGTTGTACAAGAAACGACCAAATTCAAGACCAAGGATTACAAAGAGGGATATATTGTCTCGATGTGGGATGCAAAGAGGGGAGATCCTAATAATGTCAAAGTAAGTGCACAATTTTGGCTTGGATCCTTTAGAGTTGGAAGAAAGTCAGTCAATGATGCCTACTATTTTTCTACATTGGAAGGAAGAAGGCACCCATTACCAGTTGGCGGGAACCTCCTCAAAACTCATTAGGGGGAAGAGACTTGAATTCATAGGTAAGTATAGGTAAGTAGGTAGGCATTTTCATTCATTGCATATACAATCTGCATTTCATCCTAGAGTAGTTGTATTTCCATTTATATGCTTGCTTATTTTCATTTTTTTTACCATATATGAGCCAATGATGATATCACCACCCCAAATGATTACTAATAATTTTTGTTGAGATCAAGCAGGTCACAGGTCATGCAAGAGATGATAAGGTTCTCATTCAAACTATGATGAGCACATTTCCTTAAGTTGGAGCTAGATGTTATCCCCTAGCCTAGGGATAACTAAGGAGATTATGTCTCGAGGCCCATAGTTCCTAGACATGGAGTATCGATAACCATATTGGCTTGAGCCTGGAAATGGAGGGCCCATATTTATTCTTTAGCTCCTCCACCTTGTCATTAGAAGAAACATCCATCCCATCGGCCTAGTTCGTTAGCATAAATGGGTCTTTCTCCATGAGGTAATGAGTCTGGGTATCATGGTATGTGTCACTCTGATTCTCAAAACATTTGAATATGTGCATTTAATTCTTTTTAATTTTGACGTGTGCTTGGACCTTATGCCTTTCCACTTGTCCACACATGGGGGGAATAAAAGGATGCCCTATCAAGTTGGTTCCCATAGGGTTTTAGTTGCCACTGGTTGGGTTCATCAGAGGTCATCATCCATCCCCACCATACTTATCACTTTTCATCTTTTTCCCTCTCATCCATCCCCTACATTGGTTTGGGCATTGGGTTTTCCAAGCTAGAAAAGGGTTGTACCTTAATTTGTGGGAAGAAGGGGCTAAAGGCCTAGAGGGTAAAAGTAGTTGGAAAAAGATAAAATAGAAAAGAAAAAACCTTCAGATGCTTCGCCCAGGGACCCACAAGAAAGAAATAAAAGGCTTCTTAGCAAGAAACAGAGGGAACCATAAAATAATAAAATCAAGACCTAGTTGGAGGATAGGGGCTCTCACCATGAGCCAACCTATTAGGTACATGGGCATGTAGTGGTATGAAACTACCATTCAATTGGTCACCATGCCAGTGTTGTGGCTCTTGGTGGCATATCCAAGAGAAAGGGGGTCTCATCACGAGCCAACCTTCTCATCTCCGTGAATTTCTTGTGGGTAATATTGTCACCACTGGTCACCACGTCAGGGAAGTGTCCCCTAACTAGTCTCTTGAAATAAAAAAGCAATAAGATTAAAATATAAAAATAATTAAATGGGCTTGGAAACATTTTCATCCATGACAAGGTGCATCTCACCCTCTTTAGAGGCACCCAAAGGTAAGGCATACATTCCCTTTTCATCACTACACCCATTGCTCAAACATCCCTACACCACCTCATCCACTTACATGGCATGGATTTGTCTTCACCTAGAAACATACCATGTCCAATGAGAATTATCATAGGAGGACCTCCTGACATCCTCTCCAAACCTATCTTGTTGAATAACATAACGTCTTTGAGCACTTATGTGGGAAAAGGGGGTTTTATGCACATGTTTAGATAACTTGATTATTAGATGTGATTGACATTGCTATGATCCCTGTGACTTATGAGACCATGGATGGAATACTTTGTGTTGTTGTAGGTCCACACTCGACGAATAGGTTCACATGGGGAGATTATTAGTCTGGACCTCCAAAGGGATAAAATCCCACCAGATAGATGTTAAGACCCCAACCAAGGGGCAGGCACATGTAAGAGTCTTGCACTAGAGAGAGAGGAGGATGTTCCACCAGAGACAACCTAGTAGGCCTAAACCCAAGGGGGTCTTGACCTCCTACTATGATGTTTTCCTTGAAAGGCCCATGATGTCACCTTTGTGACCCTTGACGTCACCAACATTTTATGGACACTTTGGAGGCAGTGATGTGCCAAGTGGCACATGTGGATTGATACAGAGGCCTTGAGAGGCCTAATGTTTTTCTCCTGGAGACCAACATTTCACCAGAGAGGCCTAACATCACCCTAAAGGGGCATGATGTCACTTATTCTTCATGATTTAGGTTTTAAATTGTCACTTTTATGTAAAAACTGGATATTACATGTAAACTGAACATGTCGGCCTTTTTGACCTAATTTGTAAATTGAAGGTCATTGTAACTGTATAAATAAGGGATTTTCCCTTGTATTGTTTCATCATATTTCACTTCCAGTTAAGTGAGGTATGAAATTTGTGCCCTAATTAGGGTTTCTTGGCTGAACTTTGGTGCGCACTTCCTGAAGGAGGCTATTTTTGGCGTGTTTTAGCATTTTTCTTGGTGGAAGTGTTCAACTAGGCCTATTGCTAGATGGTTCTTGGTGAATGTAAGTAAATTTTCTACAATTATTCTTCATTGAATGGTTATGGTTGTATTTATCTTGCATTTATTCTAATATTATGAAATTGCTAGCTTAAAACCCTAGGAGGCTAAAGCACATGCTATTGTTCTTTCCTTAATAACTTTCACCTACTAGATTATGATAGAAACCCTATTTTCTTGAAGATTTATGCTAAAGGCCTTGCCATTGAAACACCCTAGAATCTTTTGCTTCATCTAGCCATCATCTACTTCATCCTTGAGCTAAATAAGTAGGAAAATCGCTAGGGCCTAGGGTTACCTACTTCCTAGTGGCCATTTTCCCCTTAGGGTTTAGTGATTAAAGCCTTGGGATACCAACACTTTAATCATTAAAGTTCTTGTCTTTAGATATCTTATAATCAATTTGTTCCTTCAAGATTTCCGCTGCTAAAAGAGACTCCATTTACCCTAAAAGCATTGATCTAAGCCTTGCACTTGAGTTATTGATAAAAACTACTCTCAAAACGTTTACCTTAAGCTCTTTACTAACTCTTCCTAACCCTAGAATAGACTAATATACTAACCTACTTGCTTCTGTTACAAAAGTAAGCTACAACCATCTATTGCAACATTAAAAGCACCTAAAAGAAATTATAAAGTTGATTTATAAACTGCCTAATTTGTTTCTAACAAATGCCAATACTTTGGTATTAATGAGTGATTATTTTCGGTCATTTTGAATCTCTTTCAAGGAATTTATTGTGAAGCAATCATCTCATAAACATTGTTGTTATAAAATTTTGTTTTCTTCATCATAAATCAACTATTGTTTTTATTGATAAAGTCCATGGTTTTATGAAGTACTAATAGCAAGTTGTGCTTGCAAAATATATATTTTCTTGTTGCTTTGTGTTACCCATGATTTTGGTCATCATGATGATGTATTGATGATGGTGTACTCAGACACTTCATTAGAAATTTCACCTGAGAAAAGTTACCTTCATCTCTTTCTAGAAATCACATTTTTGAGGACTGTTCGTAGGCTGCTAGTATACTTGCCTGTGAGAATGCATGATTTTCGCAGGCTGCCTTAAGCCAGGGTGCGAGAAGTTCGCACTGTGTTGAACTAATAGGGTGTGAACTCTTTCTTAAGCAAGGAAAAATATGAATTCTCAATGCTTCTAGAAGGGAATATTCTAGAAGGATAAGATGGCATCCGAATGGTTATCCTAGTACTGGATTCCCTGATATTTTGCTATCATTCTTATCCAAGTAACCAACTCATTCTCTCCTATATATTGAGTGAATTCTCATGGAAAAGGTTAAGCAAAAAAGGTTAAGCAAGATTCATTGGAGAATTGGTGAAAGATTGTGTGAAGGACTGAAGCTACAACAGCTAGGAAACTCCAGCAAGTTTATCAAAGGTGGTTGATCTTCTTCATGCAAGTGAGCAAGTGTGTGTGTTGGAACCAAGGGCCATTGAAAGGAAGTTTGCAACATCAAGGCTCAGGTTGTAATATTTACTTTCCATTAATATGATACAGTAATATGTCCCTTTCCCATAAAGCTAGTTGCACTTTATTGTATAACTCCTTGATCATATACATAGATTGACTGTTGAATAGATTGTGCTTTCTTCACTTCAGTTGGTTTGTATTGTTTTGGTCTTGACTATACAAGAGAACTGGAGCGAAGCGGGAGAAACACAGACGAAAGGAAGCGATCATAAGGTATGTTCTTTTTTCTTGCCTCCTATTTAATTCAATGGTTAGAATCTAGGGAAAGAGTCATGTTCTGTCTTGCTTTGTTCTAGATCCAGGTGGATCTAGGGAGATCGGTTTGTGTCCGCACTTACGGATTTATCCAATAACACTTTGTTCTAGGAAGGTACATTTGAATACTTCATTACTTTATTTGTCAAAACGTTGAGACTTTCTGATCAATGTGACTTGTGAGAGGGGATACGATTATAGACACTTTAACCCTTGCCTTCTCGAACCCCCAGGTCATCAGGGATGTCTTCTGTTATCACCCTATAATTTATAGGATCAACTGGTGACTGGGATATTATCTGTCTCTAGTGTTTTTGTTGACAAATGATTTTTCATTTTGCAAATAATTTGAAAAGAAAAAAGAAAAGAAAAAGAAAGAAAAGAAAAAGAAAGAAAAGAAAAGAAAAAAAGAGGGCATAAAAGAATTGCAATAAAAGCCCCCATGCAATAATAGTAACTTGGTCCATACCTTTCAAGCATGGCCAAGTTCTTTTTAAATTTATGTTGATAGGGTAGTGAATGAGTTTGGATAAACAGTTTAATATTAGCCAAAGTGTCTAGGTTAGATTAGTGGATAAATCTGGCCAGACTGTCTAATCTTGGTCAGATAGCCCCAGGGTAGAATAAACTCTTAACCCAACAGTCTAATATGGGTTAACAGTCATAGGAAACTAGGTTAGAACATATGTTAGTTGCATTGTTTCTTTGTTTTAATAAAACCAGCTTGATGTAAATATTGCACCATGTTTCAGATGCTTAAAAGATAGTTTGGTCAAGCCCCATGGTGGTGTCTACTTGAAAAACCTTGGAAAAACCCATAAAATGCATTTATCCTAAGTTTCCCTCGGCACATGTGTTTTCCGCTCCTCACTTATTCTCCGATAATGTATCAAGGGTCTAGATGATCATGCCCAGATCTACGGTGGATAGATCATTTCGGACCCCCCGACCATTCT
>JZKD02S0895651.1:129718-141724 GCA_000966675.3 Picea glauca
GCTGATAAGACCCGCACGCATCTGAACAGACCAGGCTCGAGCGCACAGAACTACAGTCAACATTGGATTCTGGACCCCCCCGTCTGATCTTCCTTTATTGGAAGGGGGGGGTCCAGAATGTGTCATAAATAGAGCGCATAGATCTGCGGCTCAGGATTAGGCGCGTAGATCAATGACACTAAATGTATTTCGGACCCCCCCCACTGATCTTCCTTTAAATGAGGGGGGGGGGTCCAAAATGGTATTCCTCCTACGGTGGGTCCCTCTTTAGATGTGGAAGCAATCCAATGGCCCCAGGTCCCATCATTTCCTACTGTCTGACCTGCCATCGTCACCCCTGGGCGTCACTTTCCACCTTTCCCAAAATTGTCATGTCCCATAACTGTTGTCAGTCTTTCCCCCCATTCGCTTGTGGAAATCCCCTTACTATGAAATTTACCTCTAATCGATAGCTGCCACGTCACCCGTCCGTATCCATTAGCCACCGTCACTACCCATCTCACCCTCAAAATGATCCGTTGGCCATTTATTACTGGATAACCTATCTGTTATCCAACTGACTTGTCTCCCACGGCCAACCGACCCCCATTTACTTAAAAACTACCATTATTCTCCTTACTTTTTCTATTCACCCATCGCACCAGAGAAATTCACCACTTACTCCTCTGTTACAGTCAATCGCCCCCACTAAGGTTGTGTTTTATTGCAGGTACTGTGGCAGAAATGGCGCCAAAATCCAAACAAGAAGAAGGAGAGGAGAATCTGTTTCTCCCACCTCCTGTCGACCTGGACAGGATCCCACTAGTCGACAAAGACCGATTAATTGTGGATACTAAATGCAATTTTTATTTCTTAGACCTCCAGTCGTGGCTCAGGGAATTTTTCCTGGACTAGAGTGATGAAATTAGACTCTGGGAGTCCAATTTACCCCTCTACCTCTTCCCTTAGATCCACCATTTTCCCGAGTTCGCTCTCAAGTGTCAAGCCCACTATATCCCTAAAAAAAGAGTCGTCATCTCCTTGTATGGAGAGATTTTGTTCCTCATCATGCCCGAATCCATAGACCAGATGATGCAAATTCCCCGAGCCGACTCTGCGTCTCCCTTCAACCTTGAAATTCTCACAGAATTATACCAGAAAATGACCTTCCCCCAAAGAGCTCAAATATTCAAGCTCTTCCTTCCCCCATCCGCTCAAATTCCCTCCAAAAATCCTCCTTATCCGTCTTCCATGTTCTCCACTAAGGGAAACTAGGTCATCTCATCCCTTTGTGCTTTGTTAGGATACTATTCTGATCAGTGGGTAGATGAACCCATTCTGGGTTTTCTATCCATCTTCTCTACCGATGAAAATCCCACCACCCAGTTTGACTTCAGCACATTCTTGGAAGACAATATTCACGAACAATTCATGAATTTCGGCACGGAAGGCATGTTTAGATACTCATCGATACTAGCATACTTGTTCGTCTTCTTCTAGGCGGATAAATTTGGCTTTTCCATGCAGAAGATGTATGGAGATGGTAGACCTTAGGCAGTCACAACATGGACCTCCTAGATACCCTGCCCTTGTGTGTGGATCGGACTATTGACTGTCCCCCCAGGATTTATTATTGTTGGTGGTGACCTTAGTGACCTATCTCTCTAGGTTATTACCCAAGGTGACTGTGGAGGGGAAAGTCTTCAGGGTACCTGGAATTGACGTTGACCAAACTCACTCGGGATCCTTGGAGGGTATACCCACGATTATGTGTGGGAGCTTGCACCAGGGTGTAAGTCCGTTAAGAATGTCGTTAGCATAAATTTTCCACCCTGGCCCCACCCCTTCTTGTCTCATTGTTGCGACGTTGGATTTCATCACCAACTAGTGCCTTTGAACTTAGAAGGTCTTGTTTGCATGGTGATTGCTTCCTAGATTTTGTTTACTAGTGTGTGTTGTTTGTTTCTCGAAGTTGACCATAGGAATTTCTTCACGGAGTTTGTCACTCGTTTACAATAGCTCCCCCACATCGTTCATGTAGAATGCAAGGTTTATCTCCAGAGCATCTGGATGGTTCAAAACCCTTGCCTACAGCTACACTTGAGGGCTTTCCTCGACAAAGTGAAGCCGCAGTTGTCACCATACCACATGTGGAATCAACTGATTCTCTAGAACCTTTTCGAATTACCAATACTAGAGAGGACTTTCGAATTCACCATGGTTCTGAACGACCATTTATGTGACTGAATTCTTCTGGAGAACTAGTTTTTACATCTTCTGGATCACCCGTTGGGCCTTTTCCTAGTGTAGAAGGCCAAGATCCTTTTTGGTCTGCAGGTGATTTTTGTAGGACCCTTTTTAGTCCTGGTCCGCATGTGGTCTTCGAAATCAACCCTCCGATGTTTTTTGAGACAGAGACTATACCGGTGAATACCACTTATCACTTTACTATCCCTACCGAGATGGCCCATCTCACGGATACTACGAGTGTCCCAACCGGGGTCACTACAGCTGGTCTTGCCCCTATAAACACACATCGCACGCCCAATTTCACTCCAACACTACCACCTGGATACCATGCGTTGAATGCTTTGTTGAATGCTTCTTCTCCAACACACCCGCACACCCCAGCCGGTTCTCCAAGTGGTCCTTCTTTTTCTAGGCCCCCTATTCCCGATTTTATTCCAACACTCCCTCAATTTCCTTCTGGCAGTCCTAATCCTAGTGGCACTATCTCGTCCATTACACCAAACTTGTAGGTTCCCATTGGTGGAAAAGGTGGTACGATTCAACCTCCTCTTACCAGACACATTCCTCTTAATATACAACCTTTTATCGGGACACAACTTCTGGGTGGAACACCACCTACGATAGGGGGACCAACCCCACCTTTTGGAAAAAATATAACTCCCTCTTTGGCCCAGTATTGGAATTAGATGATACAAAATCATCCTCAAACGACTGGGGGGCAACATCCTGTCCCTACTATAGGCCAACCATATCCCGGTATACCCAATCCTATTTGGGGTCGGGGTCAGAATGCTCAAACTCAGGTCCCTAATCAGACTCAAGGTTACAATCCCTGGAACTACTATCCTCTCCAACCACCATCGAATCTGCCTGGGTCTTCCCATTATGGACAGACTGCTTACGGTCCTACTGGTTTGTCGACAGGGCTTCCACCCCAAAGCCATTAGTACATATAGATGAATTGACAATTACCTTTTCTTGCTACTTTGGATTTTCCAGATTTGTCTAGGATTTTAAAAGATCCTATTCGTCACTCTCCCCAATGGCCTGTTATTCCAACCAAGCTTCCATCAGACATTCCTAAATTCGACGACAAAGTGGGAGAGGAACCAAACAATCATGTTATGAATTTTCACCTATGGTTTTCATCCAACTCATTGATGGATGACTCTATTCGTTTACGTCTTTTTCAACGGACCCATACCGGTTCTGCTGCAAAGTGGTATATTGAATTTCCACGAGGTTTCTTCTCTGATTTCAACACCCTAGCTATGGATTTCCTTACACATTATCAGTTAACGATCCGTTATGATACTGGGACTGAGATTTTTAATTCCTTCAAATAGACTAAAGGCACTCATATATCTGATCATATCCATGAGTGGAAAAGATGTCGACGTCTCATTAAACTTGAACTCCCCGATCAATTACTAGAAGAATGGCTTACGGAATCCTTTGTGAACGAAATTGGTAAGGACATTTCCATGGGTGGCATTGTCACTGAGGAGCAGGCTATAAGTCATGCTCAGTATCTTGATCTCATTTATTCGCAAACGGGAACACTTTATGATTTATTACCTGAATTACCTCGTCCTGGTACTTCCAGCACTTCAACTGCTCCAGCTACCTCGCATGCAGCTGATGGTGTGATTGGTACTGCCCAAGCCCACTCACATTTTGTTTCAAGTAAAACCCCTAAATTAGATTCTTCTCATGTTCAAAATGCTCCATCTCCTGCCGCTCCCACTGGTAAAACTTCGGAGGTCAATGTTGTCCAATCTACCCCAGCCGGTAAAAACAAATCTAAAAAGGAGAGAGGCAAGAATAAGGAGGGAAAAAATAATAATCAAGCAGAGAAAACTAAAACCACTCCTATTGAAGATCGGGATAAGCAAAAACCACATTATCCTTGCCTTATCTATGGTGATGATCACTACACGAAGGATTGTCCACAACGTGTTGAGGTCACTAAGTTCCTTCAAGGAACCCCAAAACCATCTACACCGGTTGTCTTGTCCCAACCCTTCCCGTCTCAACAACATGCTCAGTTGGTCATTCAATACCAACCCTTCTCTTCTACGACATCATATGTTTTGATGTGTACTGGTGATTCTAAGAAAAATAATGTTGCACTCATGACTAGAGCCAAAGATTATACTCCATCTAAGGAGAAGGTTGACGATTTACCTCCTTCTTTGGTACAACCGTCTCCCGCAACTCCACCTACTGACAGTCCTCTTCATCTCGAATGATCGAACCTTGATACAGTTCTGCGACCACCCCCAAAAGGTGTCGTTAGGAAATTGGCTTTCAATCCTCATTCTCGTGTGGCCCAGAACTACAACATTTTTGAAGATCTGGCCCAGGCACCTTCAACGATGTCATCCCTTGAAGTCCTTCAGTCTTGTCCTGCACAACGGAAGGCTCTGTTGAAAGATATAGGTGGAATTGACCCAACAGATACGAATTTAATAGTCTTTGACTTGGAAGATCATATTCCAAGGTTACCCCCTCAACTCGCGTTCCAGATACAAGTTGTTGTCTCTGACAAGAACATTTGTCGAACTGTTATCGACGAGGGTGCCTCAACGTGTGTAATGTCTTTTTCTTGTTGGAAAGCCATTGGCTCTCCTCCCTTGAATGAATCACAAAACACTCTTAAAGACTTAAATGGATCTGCTTTTAAGCCTTACAGTGTTCTTCCTTCATTACCCATTACACTAGAAGGTAAGACGGTCCAAGTCGAAGTGGAAGTCTTTGATGCTCTGCTTGATTATAATCTTTTACTTGCCCATAGCTGGATCGATTCCATGCGCGTCGTTGTGTCAACACTTTTTCGTGTAGTACATTTCGCTCATCAAGGAAAGGTTGTTACCGTTGACCAACTTGCCTTCTTCAATTCTGATACCTGTATTGGCAACATGCCATTTATTTATAAAACCCCACCGGGTTATGAGAACATCGGTGTAGGCCTTTTAAAGGACTCCTCGTTAATGGGTACTTTTCCCATTCCACCGCCCGATGTTCCGCGCCCGTCAGTTGCTTCTATCAACATTATTTCCATTGTGCTCACGAACTTCCTGTATCTTCTGACCCTTGGATAGTCCCTGATCCTGGAGATCATCTTCGTTTCGATGATGGAATGTCGTTAAGTTTGGTTGAATACGCTTATCAAGCCATTCAATTGGAAACACCGTCTACCTCTTCTCTAGATGAGTTGTCTCCCGATCCTTTTTGTGTTATTTTTCCCACTAACGAGATGATCATGTTCATCATGGAGGATACCCCTTGGGATGATGGGAATCATCATTCCATACTCTTTCTGGAACAACACACTCTTGAGAACTACCAACGGATTTCGAACCCGTCGACTGTTGTTGTCATCTCGACGGTTCCCGCGACTACACACGATGTGTTTGCTGAAGGGAACTTAAGTAATATCTCTCCCAAAATTCCCATTGACATATCCATTAAACCTGGGATTGTTGAGAATGTCCATATTGGTGCTTCGTGTTTCACTGATGAAATAGTCACCTATACGTCTCTATTCAAATAATTTCGTGACATCTTCACCTAGAGCTACGAAGAGATGCCAGGTATCGACCCTACAATTGTTGTACATGAGATAAAGACATACCCCGGAGCTAAACCTGTTCGACAACGCCTTTGTCCAGTTCACCCCCGTAAAGAGGCTGCTATCAAACTCGAAGTTGAAAAACTTCTGAAAGACGACTTTATTTATCCGGTGGCTCTTACAGAATGGGTTTCCAATCCTGTCCCGATTGACAAGAAAGGAGAAATTATTCGTGTTTGTGTTGATTATAGGGATATTAACAAAGCTTGTCCCAAAGACAATTTTCCTACCCCCTTCGTCGATCAGATTGTCGATGATTACGCTGGAAGTGAAATCTTCTCTCTCATGGATGGTTTCTTCGGCTATAATCAAATTAACATTACTCTCGAGGACCAACATAAGACTACTTTTATTTGTCCTTGGGGTACTTTTGCCTATCGGAATCTTCCTTTCGGACATAAGAACGCTGGTGCAACGTTTGAATGCGCTATGTCTTATGCTTTTCATGACATCAAACATATCATTCAACCCTATTTGGATGATTTACCTGCTCATTCTATGCGCAGAGTTGATCACCCAACCCACCTCTGGGCCATTTTCGTTCGCTGTCAGTTCTATCGTATACATTTAAATCCTCATAAATGCATTTTTTGCGTAGAATCTGGTGGTCTTCTAGGTTTTATCGTTTCGCGTCAAGGGATCTGGGTGGATCCTATTAAGGTTGAGGTGATTCTTAATCTCCCTCCTCCTTCTACATTGCACTAGTTGCAAAGTTTGTAGGGGAAAGCAAACTTTCTTCGAAGTTTTATCCCTAATTACGCCGAGATCACTCACGGTTTTACGCGGCTACTAAAGAAAGATTCCAAGTTCGTTTGGGATACGGTTTCCGACAATGATTTTGAAGCGTTGAAGTTGTCCCTAATGTGAGCTCCACTTATCTTTCCTCCCGATTATAGTCGCGATTATTTCCTTTATATTGCTGCCTCGGAGTACACTATTGGCATGGTTCTCGTCCAAGAGGATGATGCGCATGACGAACATGTTGTTTACTACTTGAGTCAAAGTTTCACACCAACTGAAAAGTATCAACATGTCGAAAAACTAGCCTTGGCTGCCGTTCAAGCCGTTCAATGCTTTCGACATTATATTCTCTCATGTAAGACTACGGTGCTTTCTCATTGCAACCCTATGCAACATATTTTGACACGTCAATTGCTATGGGGAAAATACTCCAAATGGATTGTCATACTCTAGGATTTTGATTTGGAATTCGATTGCACCAAGTCTAAGAAATCCTTAGTTTTTGCTGAGTTGATATGCGATTTTTCTCATTCTCCAACGGAAAATGTAGCAGTAGATTCATTACCCGATGAATCTCTTTTCCTTATTAACACTGATGATCTTTGGTATGGGGATATCATTATATATCTCCAAACCCATACTTTCCATCTTTCTTTGTCTAGTACTGAACAACGTCACATATGCTATCAAGCTCGTCAATACATTATCCTTGGGGATACTCTTTACCGGCGGGGAATTGAATCTATTTTTCGATGTTGTTTAACATTCGACGAAGCTGAGAAAGATCTGAATGAATGCCATTATTGAGCATGTGGTGGTCATATGTCTTGGTATGCTACTGCCCAGAAGATCTTACATGCAGGGTATTTTTGGCCTTCTTTGTTTAACGACTGCATTACTGTCGTTCAGAAATGCCATGCGTGCCAGACCTACAATCAAAAAATTTGATCACATCCTACTCCTCTTCACCCTGTGGTCTCAGTTAGTCCTTTTTTGAAATGGGGAATTGATTTCATGACATGTCACCCTCACTCGGCCGGGGGGCATGGTTACATCATTGTAGCCGTTGATTATTTTACGAAATGGGCCGAGGCAATGCCGACATTTGATAATACTGGAAAGACTGCAGCGTTGTTTCTTTTTAATCACAACATAGCTCGTTTTGGTGTTCCTCAAGCTATCATCACTGATCACGGTAGTCACTTTAGGAATTTTATGATGTCTGAACTTATGGAAAAGTTGGGTCTTCGTCATGATAACTCAACGCCCTATTATCTACAAGCTAATGGTCAAGTCGAAGCAATCAATAAATTTCTCATAACTATGCTCCAACGGATGATAGGAATTCATAAAACAAGTTGGCACACAATGTTGTTTCTGACATTGTGGGCATACCAGACATCTGTCAAATCCGCTACTGGGTTTACGCCTTTTCGGTTAGTCTATGGTGTGGAAGCCATTCTTCCTATAGAATGCGAGATACCCTCTCTGAAGCTAGCTGTCGAACTCTTACCCAACACTTATGCTGAAGAAGAACGTCTATTGTATATAATGCGATTAGACAAAACTCAACGTGACGCCACTCTAGTAATAGAAGCCCAGAAGAAATGTGTCAAGGAACAATATGACAAGCATGTCAAGCCTCACGTTTTCTCTGAAGGTGATCTTGTTCTTCTCTATGAACATGATCGAGATGTGTTAGGAGATGGGAAATTTGAACCCATGTGGCGAGTTCCTTATATTGTTCACCGAGTTTTGGAAAAAGGAGCATATGAGCTGGTAGATTATGATGGTATCCCTTTGAGTGAACCTAGGAATGGGTTGTACTTGAAGAAGTACTATGCATAAATCATTTGTGCACAAGTACCTGTATTTTAATGTATCATACATTGTGTGTGTTACTATAGTTTTATTTTGTCATTATCTGGTATTGTTGGCGTTCAGAGGTCACTCCTGGATTGCTAGCAGGAGCAGAGCCCGAAGCCCATCAGTTTTATGTCACGGTTTGTTTAAAGGGTGATCAAATGGAGGAAAACTCAGAACAACGTCGTATCAACTCAGAAACTAGACCAGGCATGCATGAAAGAGTGAGGTCTCGATAAAATCCAAACAGTGATTCATAGTAAAAGGATGAGCAGGTGGAAGACTTACGCAAGAAAGGTGCAAAGGTCTATCACAAACATCTGGTTTGCAACAGACTAAAGAAGAATGTATTCGAACACAAAATCCTTTGACATTCAAATACAAATACCAGAGGGCACGACAATGTCACAACAAATCCTTTATTGTAACAAGTTGTTCTACTGTGAATCCCCAAGCATGAGACAAAAGAAAGATGGGAAAAAGGAGAATTGTTTGTTATAAACCAAGAAATCTCAAACACAGAGGCATAACCAGGAAACCAGAGTATTTGCTGAAACTTTACAGTCGAGAGCTTAGCTCTACCATCGATAGATACAAAAATGGCAAAAATGCCTACATATACTCAAAACAACAACAACAATGGAACCAAGAAACTGCATTGAAATCTTTGCGTCTGCATGGCTTCTGACACCCTGCAGCCGCAATTTTTGACTAATCGTGCAACTTGTGGCAGACACGATAGATATTCTGACAGTTACATCGGCGGATCGTCATGTCTTTAATTCATTGCAGGACGTCCCCATTATGGCGGAGACGATGTCTAACCACCCTCAACCACCTCAATAACTGCTTCTTGGGATTGAAAATAGCCAGGCCAACTCAGCATCTCGGGATAGGGAAGACTTCACGCACTGCCACCTGGAAAACCTGAATAGCTTGAGGGACAGACATGAGGGCCAGCGCAGAGGACATGGTGTATGGTAGGAGTGGCGAGAAGTGAGAGTGATGACAGAGAGGGGTGACAGAGGATGACCCATGGCGGAATACATCCGGGTAGATGGGGAGAAGACGAGAGAACGAACTTGCCTTCGGGTGAGAGACTGATGTGGAAAGGAACAGGACGTGTGGCAGGTAATGAGCGGATGTTGGGAAGAAGGGAGAGCCATGCGGACCAAAGGGGAGAGGTGAATGGATGACACACGGTAGTAGGGGAAAAGAGAAAAGGAAGAATGAAATGACAGGAGGAGGGCCCACACTGGTTAAGCACAGGGCAACTGAGAGGGGCGGGGCTGCACGAGCGTCGTGGATCTGGGCGCTACGATCGTGGCCGTCGGGAAGCTGCTCATGGGATTTCGGACCCCCCCCCTCCGTTTAAAGGTGGATAAGCGGGGGGGTCCGGAATGCTCTTCATCACCGTTGATCCAGGCACACTAATATGAACTGTCGGAGAGTTGCGCCCGTGATTCCGGACCCCCCCGCTTAAAGGTAGAAAGACAAGGGGGTCCGGAATCCAATGCGCACCGTTGATCTGGGCACGCGATTCTTGGTCGTTCAATCATGATTCTCATTTAATCATGGGCGCATTCGCACCAAAACTTAGGATAGGTGGGTTTTAACCCATTCTTTTGATGTCTAAACCCTTTAGCAAGAAATATCGCTAACATTTGGCTCCATGGAGGATAGAGTCATCCCTGTGATTCTCTAAGAACTCTTTTGCAGACTTAATGCCTTTGCTGTTGGGCTATGGAGTCATTTATTAGTCCGGAAAACAAAAAAAAAAAAACAATATTTACAAAACAAAAATGAAACGATCCGACTGCGGCTCACAGAAAACACTTCTTTAAGAAATGCCCATTAACTGGGCCACTAAAAACTTCATTTTCTTCCAGATCCTGCAACCTGTAAGTGTTGTTAGAAAATGATTCAAGGATCTTGAAAGGCCCGAACCAGAGGGAATCAAATTTACTGTGTTTGCCCTTTTCCTGTCTGGGTGCATCCCACTTGAGCACTAGGTCGCCCTGCTCAAAATCTTTCTTCTTGCTTTTCCTGTCAAAAGCCCGTTTGATCTTCTGCTGACGGTTGTAAGCTCTGTCCAGGACCTGTTCTCTTATCTGCTGCACCTCCACCATCTGATGAATTCTTTTGAGCACATGGTTAGGTTCCCCATCATGGTCTTGGAGGAGATTTTCCATAGGTAAGGCAAGCTGAGTGGGGAAGATGGCTTCAATCCCATAAACAAGCTGGAAGGGTGAGAGACCCAGTGACCTCTTCGTTGTCACTCGATCAGCCCAGAGTGTGAATTTGAGCTTTGAGTCCCAGGCCCGTTTATTATCTTCTAGTAGCTTTTTGATAAGCTTGATTAAGCTTTTATTAGAGGACTCTGCCAGTCCGTTTCCCCGAGGATAGTAGGGAGTGGAGTGAATCAGTGAAATCCCAAATTGGTCACAAAATTTGATCAGAGGCTCAGACCGAAATGGGGAAGCATTGTCAGTGACAATTTTTCTAGGGCAGCCGAACCTAGATATGATGTCTTCCAGAAAGCTGATGATGACTTTTTGAGAAGTGCTTCTGGTAGGGACAGCTTCTATCCATTTAGAGAAGTAGTCGGTTGCTGTCAAAATCCATCGGTGCTGACCACTTGAGGGAGGATGAATTTCCCCGATGAAGTCCAATCCCCACTGCTGAAAGGGCGCTGAGACCACCACAAGTTTCAATGGCAGGGATTTGAGCTGTTGCTTCCCTGAGAATTTTTTACATTTGATGCAAGCTCTAATTTCCCTGCAAACATCAGGAAATAAGGTGGGCCAATAGTACCCAGCTCGGAGGATCTTGTGGGCTGTGGTCTTCCAAAAATAATGGCCTCCACAGAGACTGCTATGGAAATCATTCATAACCTTTTGGGCCTGCTGTGGGTCCAAACACATTAGTAATACCCCCTGGGGGTCTTTCCAATACAACACTTGGCCAATAAGAAAATATCTGACAACTTTGAGCTTTAAAGCTCTGGCTTTACCTTTTTCTATTCCATCAGGTGGTCTCAACTCCTACAGGAAATACAAGATATCTTTGTACCAGGGGCATGCTTCTAGGGGCACAGTGCTTTGGGGGCCCCTATTGGATGATTCAGCTTGCTCATGGACAAAATTGATTTCCAAGGCTTTATAATTGGATTCGGCCAGGAGCTTGGCCAAACCCTGCCCCTTTATAAGCTTAGTGGGCCTAATTTCTAGGTCAAATTCTAGGATCTTGGCGATCCATTTACTTCTTCTTCCGTCTATGTCAGGCTATCTAAGAATGTCCTTCACAGAGGTTGAAGGGACATATGCAATGATCTTTGAGTGTAAGACATAGACTCTGAAATCTTTGAGATCTTTCACTAAGGCATAAGCCTTCTTTTCCATGATCTCGTACCAGAGCTCTGCATCTCTTAGCGCCTTGCTAATAAAGGCAATAGGTTGTTCTTTCCCTTGATCATTTTTCTGCAACAGGACCGCTGCTACTGTGTCAAAGGAAGCAAAAGAAAATATCATAAAATCTTT
>JZKD02S0895651.1:147555-177702 GCA_000966675.3 Picea glauca
CTTCATCGCCATTGATCCGGGCGCGCTAATCTGAACTGTCGGAGAGTTGCGCTCGCGATTCCGGACCCCCCCCCCGCTTAAAGGTAGAAAGATAAGGGGGGTCCGGAATCCAACGCGCACCGTTGATCTGGGCACGCGATTCTTGGTCGTTCAATCCTAATTCTCATTTAATCATGGGCGCATTCACACCAAAACTTAGGACAGGTGGGTTTTAACCCATTCTTTTGATGTCTAAACCCTTTAGCAAGAAATACCGCTAACAGGTATCTACCCTTATGTGACATTGTGTTTGATTTTTAGATGTCGTAGTCTTCGCTACCCTATATTGGCTTCGTTGATGGTACTAGCCATAGTAATCGAAACCTTGCTTCGACTGCGTGGGAAATATATGCCCCTACAAACGAACTTGTATCTTTACGAGGTGTGTGTCTCGGCCATGCGACCAACAACATTGCAAAGTATAGCACCGTTATTGAATTATTGGTTGATGCTATCTCGCTCGGAATTTGTCATTTGGTTGTGCGACTTGACTTGCAGCTTGTAGTACTACAGCTAAGTAACATCTACTCTATTCAAAGTCCTACTTTGTTAAGGGTGTATTTGTGAATTCGCCTCTTGGAATGTTATTTTGATCACATAGAATATCAACATATTCCTAGATGTCTTAATACATTAACAGATGCATTGGCTAATTATGTATTGGACAGACATTTGAACCATTTATAAATTAAACACATCGAAATTCATACAATATAAAGTAAACCAGTATAAACCATCTGTATATATAACGATCAAAAGAGTTTTTACAAAACGTTTATCCGAAGACCAAAATATCAAAAATTGAAGCTTATAGCTTCTACAAAGTGACATCATGGTAACACACGACTGCCCTAGCAATCCTATGGAGCAGTCAACTCATAGCTGCTGATACCCCTACAATATGAAGTTGATCGCGTCGTGGAACCTCTTCCAGAGTCATATGTGGAATATCTGTTGTCAGGCCCTCTAGATTCTGTTCCACTACTTGATAATCCTCAACATACTATGGTGATTTCACTACCTCTCCTCGTCTCTAGATGGGAGAAGTGTTGGGAGGTCTGTATGGTCCAACATCTGTGTTATCAACAAACGATTTGGTATTAGTCTTTGGATGAACATATAAAACAAAAACATTTGAATATGATAAAAATCTACAAAAACATTTGAAAAGAAAAAAATGTGTGTACTTCTTACCAAGGTCACCCCACTGAGTATCCTCTGCAAGTGCTAAATCTAGATCTCCTCGGAAATCCAACCTGACATAAGCGTAGTCATCAACCATCAACATCTGGGTTTGAAGCCAGTCAAAGTAAATATCGTCGTACTTGACGATTGGTCCTACTATGTGTCGGGCCATGAGCCGACACCATCTCAACATCCTTGGATCCCTAGGACCCAGTATGTTCCACTCAACCTGTAGTCTAAATATGAGGACCCTCTCAAGGAAGAAGGACACCGACAAATATCCATACCCGAATTTCTTCAGGTCATCTCGCCTACATTTGGTCAATTTATTTTTGATACTGCGAAGCATAACATCTACCTAGTTGAATACTCGAGGCTCAGTACACTCGATGGCGTACTAGAAGTAGCTCTGTAATGCCATATGAGGAGTAGAACTCCCAGCCATCTGAGCTATAGTGAAAAGGATAGTATGAAGGGTCAAGTCTTGTACCCCCCAGATAACCACTTTTCCTTTTTTCCTTTTAGCCTCGGGTACACAGTATAAATTGCAATGCTCACTCATCTTTAGCCCACCACCTCTACTACCGGTCAGGCTCACATAATATCCACGTTAGGAAAATCTAGTCAAAAAGTAAATGTCCTCAATGTCTATGGATAGTGTGTGAGCTCCCACATGAAAAACTTGCTGATCTGGGTCCCACATACGCACCAGATACTCTAATAGTCTTACTTGGGCCCTCATGCCTGCGATACGAAAGTACTTTAAGAGCCCACAATCTCTCAAAGAAGATATGGTAGGTGAATTATTTTTGGCCATTGTATTATCCTCCTCATGTTCCCTTTCATGCCACTCTAACACCATGTTGATGGTCAATTATCTGCATAAAAAACAAAAAAAGAGGATTAATCACTTTTTTCATGCGTTGGATCTTTTCATTGGCTAAAATTTTAAAAAAAAATTGAGCTTTGCAGTTCTCGCAGGTGCCCTATGGGCACAGTGCGAGAACCTCACAAGTGGCTTAAGGATCACTTGCGAGAATGATTCATTCTCACAGGCCCCATATGGCCTGCCTGCAAGAATGCCAACGCACATGTAGGGCTTGGAAAAACAAGTTAAAACTAAACATTTAACCAATGAAATCACAAAACTCAACCATGAAAATGTCAAGGACAAAGAGCTTACCTTAATGTCATAGACAGCTCGTTGAATGGTCTCTCGTAGCTCCCAAAAATTGATGCCAAACTCAGAGGGTAAATGAGAGGTTTTTGGAGCTCAATAGTGAAATGTAAAATGATGTGGTAAACAAGAGTATTTACTCATTTTAATTACTTTTACTATGTCATTTTGGGTTTTTTATGCTTATTTATGGATTAAACCTAATCCCTAATGTCATGTTGAGTGTAATGACTTGCATTCCTGATGACTTTGATGATTAAATATAGAGGTATGGACATATTTTTATTCATTATATCATATTTTTGATTGTTTTTATGGTTTTTACATAAAACCTCGAGCATCATTTTTGTCCGTTCTTGTGCTCGTAAATACATGAGAACGTGGTCGAGCATAATTTTATCACTTTTTCAGGCTCAACAAGGTTATACGAAAAAGGAACCCCCTTGGAGTCATCTTTAAGCTCTTTTCAGACTCTCTAAACATGAAAAGATCGCTAAGTGACCTTGCTATTTTCATGCTCGATAAAGTATTTGAAATAAGCATCTGGTGAGTGATAATTTATCTCTTTTTTGGTCTTGTCTAGACTATTTTATGAAAGGAACTGAGAGAGTTATCTTTTAAGTGTTTTTCTAAACTCTATAATCTCGAAAAACCTTCGAGTTTTCTATCTCTGGACTCGTCAAAAAAACAATGACAGACCCGTGATGGGACCGAACCACTCCTTCTTAGGGTCATTAAACATACTCCGAGGGACTCATCCGAAGGATGAGCTTACATCAACAAGCATATGTTATCCTCCTCAAGCTTGCGTAAAAATAAAGAGGTACTCACCAGAAATGGTGGGGGAAATTTTGGGAAAGGGATATGTTTTCAACATCGTATTAATTGGCAGTAAGTGTCGCTCTTGAACATGACACCCCTTATTCATCATTTGAAGCCATTTTGGGAAATCAATTTGTCTCTCATTCGATTTGCTACAAGGTTATTCCATGTGTTGTATTTGAGTCAATGCTGCCAAATCATTGGTCGTGTCGTTCATATGTTCAAGAGAAGTCCATTTGAAACCTATATTGAATCAGCCATTTGTAGTTATCCATTATCCTCGTGTCGGCCTTCCCTATGTCTAGTCCAATTCACATCATACTCTGTTTCATCTTCAAAATATGTTACTCATTTCGTGTCATTGATGGGGGATTCATCAAGGCCCTCCTGTGATGAGTTTTTTTCCATCGACTTCAGCTCATTATTCGGAAACAAGACTTAGAAATCATTTAGTACCTTGGAGCTTGCATGCCTCAATGGCAGGTTTCCTCGTTTTCGACAGTGGGTTTACATCATTGACCCCTGATCGAAAGATTCCATCTGATGTTCAAATTCAACTCATTTATTCACACTTGATGGATTTTACTATAGTACCTTGGGAGTCATTGACATCAATGGTGATTTCCCTCACACTTGTTAATGGTTTCATCAATGACCGGTAACCAAGTAGTTTCTACCATGTTCGACTTCAACACATGTAATCACATGGTTAGATTCGTACTTTGGGTGACGAGATTGAAGACCTTGGATATCATCTTTTTGATCCAGGTTGCGATGCAGTATGTATAATTTGCGACACATAGATCCATTGTGTATATCTCGTGGCTATGTTGTCTTGATTTAAAATTTGTCACATAGATCCACAGTGTATTCCAGTGGCTATGCTATATTTTGATGGCATGGATCCACAGTGTATGATTGGTGGCCATGACCCATGTCTATAATATCACCAGTCTATGATCTGAGTATGGTAATGCCTACCTCAGAATTGGTATATATGATATTTTGCATATGCTTGGTTGTTCGCAGGTTTCCGATAAGATGTGCTCCTGGTTCCCGACACACACATCCATCTTACAAAGTATATCGGTTGTCACTGGTTCCAACCTCATACTTTGGGGGGAATTCTATTACCCATGATTTTGGTCATCATGAAGATGTATTGATGATGGTGTACTCAGGATCTTCATTAGAATTTTCTCCTGAGAAAATTTACCTTCATCTCTTTCCAGAAATCACATTTTTGAGGACTGTTCAGAGGTTGCTAGTATATTTGCCTGCGAGAATGCATGATTCTCGCAGGATGCCTTAAGACAGGGTGCGAGAAGTTCACATTGTGTTGAACTAATAGGGTGCAAACTCTTTCTTAAGCAAGGAAAAAGATGAATTCTCAATGCTTCTAGAAGGGAATCTTCTAGAAGGATGAGATGGCATTCGAATGGTTATCCTAGTACTGGATTCCCTGATATTTTGGGATCATTCTTATCCAAGTAACCAATTCATTCTCTCCTATATATTGAGTGACTTCTCATGGAAAAGGTTAAGCAAACAAGGTTAAGCAAGATTCATTGGAGAATTGGTGAAAGATTGTGTGAAGGACTGAAGCTACAGTAGCTAGGAA
Source organism: Picea glauca (assembly GCA_000966675.3). Taxonomy (NCBI): domain Eukaryota; kingdom Viridiplantae; phylum Streptophyta; class Pinopsida; order Pinales; family Pinaceae; genus Picea; species Picea glauca. The sequence goes on from JZKD02S0895651.1 coordinate 152,400, forward strand.
ACTCCAACAAGTTTATCAAAGGTGGTTGATCTTCTTCATGCAAGTGAGAAAGTGTGTGTGTCGTAACCAAGGGCCATTGAAAGGAAGTTTGCAACATCAAGGCTCAGGTTGTAATATTTAATTTCCATTAATATGATATAGTAATATGTCCCTTTCCCATAAAGCTAGTTCCACTTTATTGTATAACTCCTTGATCATATACATAGATTGACTATTGAATAGATTGTGCTTTCTTCACTTCAGTTGGTTTGTATTGTTTTGGTCTTGACTGTGCAAGAGCACTGGAGAGAATCAGGAGCAACAAAGACCAAAGGAAGCGATCATAAGGTATGTTCTTTTTTCTTGCCTCCTATTTAATTCAATGGTTAGAATCTAGGGAAAAGTCATGTTCTGTCTTGCTTTGTTCTAGATCCAGGTGGATCTAGGGAGATCGGTTTGTGTCCACACTTACGGATTTATCCAATAACACTTTGTTCTGGGAAGGTACATTTGAATACGTAATTACTTTATTTTTCAAAACCTTGAGACTTTCTGATCAATGTTACTTGTGAGAGGGGATACATTTATAGACACTTTAACCCTTGCCTTCTCGAACCCCCAGGTCATCGGGGATGTCTTTTGTTATCACCCTATAAGTTATAGGATCAACTGGTGACTGAGATATTATCTGTCTCTAGTGTTTTTGTTGACAAATGATTTTTCATTCTGCAAATAATTTGAAAAGAAAAAAGAAAAGAAAAGAAAAGAAAAAGAAAGAAAAGAAAAAAAGAAAAAAAGAAAAAAAGAGGGCATAAAAGAATTGCAATAAAAGCCCCCATGCAATAATAGTAACTTGGTCCATACCTTTCAAGCATGGACAAGTTCTTTTTAATTTTATGTTGATAGGGTAGTGAATGAGTTTGGCTAAATAGTTTAATCTTAGCCAAAGTGTCTAGGTTAGATTAATGAATAAATCTGGCCAGACTGTCTAATCTTGGTCAGATAGCCCCAGGGTAGAATAAATTCTTAACCCAACAGTCTAATCTGGGTTAACAGTCATAGGAAACTAGGTTAGAACATAGGTTAGTTGCATTGTTGCTTCGTTTTAATAAAACCAGTTTGATGTAAATATTGCACCATGTTTCAGATGCTTAAAAGATAGTTTGGTCAAGCCCCATGATGGTGTCTACTTGAAAAACCTTGGAAAAACCCATAAAATGCATTTATCCTAAGTTTCCCCTGGCACATGAATTTTCCGCTCCTCACTTATGCTCCGATCATGTATCAAGGGTCCAGATGATCGTGCCCAGATCTACGGTGGACAAATCATTCTGTACCCCCCCGACTGTTCTACCTTTAACGGAGGGGGGGGGTCCAGAATCGCTGATAAGACCCGCGCGCATATGGACAACCCAAGATCTACGATCAACATTGGATTCCAGACCCCCTGTCCGATCTACCTTTAATGGAGGGGGGGGGGTCCGGAATATGTCATAAATTGAGCACATAGATCTGCGTCTCAGGATCAGGCACGTAGATCAATGACCCAAAATGTATTTCAGACCCCCCCCATTGATCTACCTTTAACTGATGGGGGGGGGTGCAGAATGGTATTCGTCCTGCAGCGGGTCCCTCTTTAGACGTGGCAGCAATCCAATGGCCCCAGGTCCCATCATTTCCTACTGTCTGACTTGCCATCATCACCCCTGGGCGTCACTTTCCACCTTTCCCGAAATGGTCATGTCCAATAACTGTTGTCAGTATTTCCCCCCATTCGCTCGTGGAAATCCCCTTACTATGAATTTTACCTCCAATCGATAGCTGCCACATCACCCGTCCGTATCCCTCAGCCACCATCACTTGCCATCTCACCCTCAAAATGATCCGTTGGCCATTTATTACTGGATAACCTATTTGTTATCCAACTGACCTGTCTCCTGCGCGCAACCGACCCCCGTTTACTTAAAAACTACCATTATTCTCCTTACTTTTGCTATTCACCCATCGCACTAGAGAAATTAACCTCTTACTCCTCCGTTACATTCAGTCACCCCCATTAAAATTGTGTTTTATTTCAAGTACTGTGGCAGAAATGGCGCCAAAATCCAAACAAGCAGAAGGAGAGGAGAATTCGTTTCTCCTGCCTCCCGTCGACCTGGACAGGATGCCACTGGTCAACAAAGACCGATTGATCATGGATACTAAATGCAATTTTGATTTCTCAGACCTCCATTCGTTGCTCAGGGAAGTTTTCTTGGACCAGAGTGATGAAATTGGACTCTGGGAGTCCAATTTACCCCTCTACCTCTTCCCTTAGATCCACCATTTTCCTGAGTTCGCTCTCAAGTGTGAAGCCCACTATATCCCTGAACAAAGAGTCATCATCTCCTTGTCTAGACAGATCCTGTTCCTCATCACGCCCGAATCCATAGACCAGATGATGCAAATTCCCCAAGCCAACTCTGCGTCTCCCTTCAACCTGGAAATTCTCATAGAATTATACCAGAAAATGACCTTCCCCCAAAGAGCTCAAATATTCGAGCTCTTCCTTCCCCATTCCGGTCAATTTCCCTCCAAAAATCCTCCTTATCCATTTTCCATGCTCTCCACTAAGGGAAACCAGGTCATCTCATCCCTTTGTGCTTTTTTAGGATACCATTATGATCAGTGGGTAGATGAACCCATTCTAGGTTTTCTATCCATCTTCTCTACTGATGAAAATCCCACCATCCAGTTTGACTTCAGCACATTCTTGGCAAACAATATTCACAAATAGTTCGTGAATTTTGGCACGAAAGGCATGTTTAGATACTCATCGATACTAGCATACTTGTTCATCTTCTTCCAGGCGGATAAATTTGGCTTTTCCATGCAGAAGATGGATGGAGATGGTAGACCTCAGACAGTCATAGAATGGACCTCCTTGCTCAAGCACCACTCCACTGATTTCAATTTCAAGGAGTTCATCGACCAATTCTACCACCCTGTGGTAAGTATGCTAGGCGGCAGGCCTGAGCCTCGGATAAACGATGAAGTTTAGAGGATCCTGCATCTCTCAGACAACACAAAGACCGGGGATTGGTACTTGTATAAATATTACACCGAGATCAGAGTATATGGGTGCGAGTTGGCACCGTATAAGATACCCAAGTATTTGCTTGTTAGAATTTTTTATCTAGAATATATAAGGCAGATAATAAATTCTGATGATATCCACTTCATGTCATTGAAGAAAAAGCACCAGCTAAGAATCAAGGGGCGGGTTGGCTCCTTCATCTGCAACAATCGTGGCACTAGAGAAGAAGCAGACAAGATGTTGAGGGAGATGAAGTTCTTCATGAGTTTCCCATGGAATTATGATCCATGTGGGATCATCTCAGAGATGAGGGTGAAGAACAAAAACATCCCATATGTTCATGAGTCCAGGACCGCATTTGAGAAGTTCACAAATCAGATAGCCTGGGATCCCAACACATTGGTCGAAGTACAACAGCAGGATCCCCCGACGACTGTATCTCAAACAACCATGCCACAGGTCCTGAAGGAAAAAAGGCATCAACAATATTTATCTCCACCTATCACGGAGGTATCGTCTGAAGAGTTCTAGCTGCATACTAAGAGGCCCAAGAAAATTTCAGTTCCTGGCCCGATTGGAGAAAAAGAAGCCTCATCTACAACAACGACCAAGGTTGATAGGCCACCCTTTGGTTCGAGCCTCCATAAGGCCATAACCTTAGCAGTGACTGAAAAATCTACAAATCCTCCATTGACCACCCAGCCAGGCAAGGTGGGACCGAAGCTGAGTATCTTCGAGAAGTATGAGATGATCAAGAAAAGGAACTAGACCCTGACCAAAAGTACTTGCGCCCAGTTCTGGAAGCAGACGTCGACTGCACAACATAGGTTTCTTTCAGCATTCGACACTGAGAAGGGCAGAATGAATATGGAATTCCTCCAGGCACAGGTACCAGATCCAAAGGTGATCACTCACTACAAGAGGGCCACCTTGTAATTCCAGACGAAGGACATGCATCCAGCCGACCAGATGGATCTGTACAAGAAGATGGGGGAAATGGTCTTGTATACATTGGCGCATGCTTCCACTTCTGCGTCCAAATTGCAGGTGTCCCTGAACAATGTTCAAACACAACTCAATTTGGAGAAGATATCATCCTTTGCAAAGGACAATAGGATCAAAACTTTGGAGGAGCTGGTCCTCAAGATTGGTTATGATCCTTCTAACGTGAAAGAAGCTGAGGAAATGATAAAGAAGAAGAATGCTAACATAGAATCCTTAAGGAAACAACTGAATATCCCTCCCATAGAGGATTTGTAGGCGAAGGAGATAGTAGAGAAAGAAGGCGAGAAGGATGAAATGCTCAAGCTGCTCATGGAGAAGAATGCACAACTTAAAGAAATGGAACTTGAGATGGAGAAGCTATTAAAAGAGAAAGAGAAAATGAAGCCTATGGAAGTCATTCCATTGAGTGCTATTCCAATTTCAGTAGTGAGCACAACATCAGTGACATAAGTCCCATCCGCGACTCCATTGACATCCCAGGAGAAGACAAATGACTTGGCTAAGTCCATGGAAAAGATGAAACTACAGGAAACAGAGATCAACAGGCTTAAAAAGGAGATTGAGAACCTTCAGGAACTCAAATCTTCCTTCCAGACCAGCCTCTCCAAGGAAAAGCAGGTGACAAAGAAGCTCAAGTAGGAGTTACAACAGCTCTGGAAGCAAACAGTGGCAGGAAAGACCTTAGCCAAAGTTAAAGAGAGTGTATGGACAGACATCACTAAGTGCATGAACGAGACATGTCCCATGATCCAGATCATGTTTGAACAGAATGAATTGGTCCAGAGGAGCAAACAGGCCATCGAGAAGATCAGATCAGAATTGGGGGAGATGCCAACATAGGCAAACAAGATCATCAAGTTCCTGAACTCTAAGACTAGGGAAGAGCTGGAAGAGTTGAAAATTGAAGATAGAACAAAGACCATCCTTGAGGTCAAAAGAGTTTTGACCAAGAGAGGATTAATGCTTCAGCTGGAAGAAAAGGTTCAGGCCATGTACCTAGGGGTACAAATATTCTTTAGTAAGATTGAAGCTCTCCAGAAGAAAGTTCTTCCTGGTCTAAAGGTAATTAATGATAAATTGATGACACTCCCAGATTACAAGAAGAGATTGGCTGATGTGTCTAAGGATAGTTCAAAGTTTGTAGGGATTCAAGGGAGAATCACTGACAAGGCATTTCTATATTCCCTTCAGTGGGACATCAACATCCAACACGAGATTCGATACATCTTCCTCACTAAGCCTACATTCGCCAAGTACACAGAGATGGACGAAGTGTATCGAAGGTTTCTTAAAGTCAACGTTCCCAATCATCTTAGATGGGAGGAACTCTATGATTTGATTGATTAGAAGATGAGTTGTCCTAGTCTAGTCAGATGAGGTCGTGCAGAGGATTCATCAACGACCCACCCATAAATCAGTGTGCAATTACACCACATCATCAAGCATTTCCTAGATTTAGGGAATTTGTTGAGTTAGTTAGGCTAAAAATAAATTTAGCACATCCTGATCATTAAATGACAGGATCGTTTGTAATTTGAGTTATAAATACTTCATCTTTCGAAGTATTGAGGGTTGTTGATATTCACACCCTGACGCTATCAGACTGTAATTTTTTTGAAGAGATCTTCCATTAATAAACGGAGGCACTTTTACAATATTCTTGTGTGTACTCACTGGTGATGTTTTTATCTCCAAGTTGAATGTTATTCTCTCTTTGTTGCCATACCATTTTCTGAAATCTAATCTTTAAGAGTAACGAATGTTGCAGGATTTATCTCATATACCCCGTTTCTGACTCGAAATATTTTAGTGTTTTATCTTCTGGTGTTTTCAATAAAGAAATTCTTAACTGCTTCTTTGTTGAAAGTATCTTTCTCATCTTATCTGCTATTCATCATTTATGCTATTAAAGAATCCAGTGATTATATTATCTCTCCCTGTGAAAGTTTTCCTTTGTGTTTCTGGTTCAGATTTCATATTTTATTAAAACACAGACCCCATCGCCTAATGGATGTGTAGACTGTCTCAACCAATTCGAAAAAACACTTTGACAACAAAACCGACCTATTTCTTTAACTAGCCTAATATTTAAAATTGGAAACATAGCCAAATCATATAGAGAGATCCCTCTCTGAAGTTGGAAGGGCTAGATCCCAGCTTCAAAAGTGGTTCGATAAAGTTACCTTAGTAGATTTCTTCTGTTGTCAACCTCTAGGAAATTTACCAAGTGCTAACATCTTCCCTGGGCAATCAACCCTAAATAGAAATATGTATCCTGTTGAGGTGAAAGTGATAGGATAATCTCATGTTACACCAATTTGCCTTCCCTTAACCTTTTACTTTGGAATAAGTACAAATTGCACGATAACAGTTACCATCAATATGCACACGCTAACCAACAACTTCCATTCTTGGCTATGTTAGATCTGCCAAATTTGTCATGTTTGACCAATGATCCCATACAACATGCCTCATTTGGCCCACCATCCCTGCCAAATTGCCATTCAACATCCTTAAATTTGACAAAAAATGAGGGGAAGATCCTAAAAATCATGTTATGACTTTCCATTTATGGTTTTCTTCCAATTCTTTTATGGATGATTCCATTCATCTTAGAAATTTTTAGAAAATACTTACAGGTGCAACATTGAAATGGTATATTGAGCTGTCACGTAACTCCTTTGTCGACTTTAATTCTCTTTCCATGGATTTTCTGATGCATTTTCAGTTTCCTATATAGTAAGAGACTAGTATAAAACGTTTGACCTCACTCCGACAATCCTCTTCCATATACATATCTGATCATATTCATGAGTGGAGACAGCGGAAATGGTTGATTAAAGCTCCAATTCCAGACCAAATCCTCATGGATTGGTCTACAAAGTCGCTCTTTCCTCCCATCACCCGTGATGTTGCTATGGGAAATTTTGTTACTGAGTAGAAGGTTATTAATCATGTATAGTATTTGTACTTGGTATATTCCCAATCCAACACCATTTACGATTTGTTCCCTAACGTTCCTCTCCCATTGAATGATCCGACAATACCTACATTGGAACCCAGTTCTATTTCAAATACCATAACTACTTTTTCTCCTTATCAAACCTCCAATGTGAATGCATTCCAATCCACTTCATCTCAAAAACTAGGAGGTAATAATAAAAACAAGGGTAAATCAAAGAAATCTTCTAACCAGAAGGATATTACAAAGACTGTTGATACTCAATTGAATAAGAAGGTTAAGTTTCCTTGCATGATCTGTGAGGAAGACCACTACACAAAATACTGTCCTCATCGTGAGGATGTCGCTAAATTTATGAAGGGGACCTCCCAACCGGTTCAAAAAGAACATCTGGTTGCACAAAATCCTACCCCTCCACAAGGGGGAAACACAAGTCATTCCCACCATGGGGATGCTTCCTCGAGCACCTTTGAGGTGTACATGTTTAAGGTGGTTAATGTAATGACTCAAGAAAATACTTATGACACTCCTCCAAGTGATAATGCTAAGGGAAAGGTTATTGATTATCCATCCACATCCACTCCTCCTCCATCATCCACTCCTCTTCAGATTGAGAAACCAATTTCTAACGCAGTGTTGCGCCCTCCCAAGAGCATATTTCTAAAAGAGACATTTAATCCAAATTCCCGTGTTGCCCAAAAATACAACATTTTTGAATAGTTGGCACAAGTGCTTTGTTTTATGTCATCCCTCAAAGCTCTATAGAACTGTCCAAGTCAACGTAGAACCATGTTGTCAAACATTGGAGCCATAGATCCATAGGACTTGAATATGATTCTGTTTAATCTAGACTATTTTATGGAGAGGCTCTCCCACCACTTAGCATTCTAAATTCAAATTTTGGTTGGTGGAAAGAAAATCCATCCCACTGTTTTGGATGAGGGAGCCTCCACCTGTTTCATGTCTTTTCCTTGTTGGAGAGCCCTTGGTTCTCCTAAACTTACCTCGTATCCTACCACCCTGAAAGCATTTGATGGACATATTTTCCAACCTCACAGACTGTTACAATATTTCACTATCACATTGAAGGGTAAAGTTGTTTCAGTCAAGATCGAAGTGGTTTACGCACGTCTAGATTACAATTCGTCACTTGGTTGTAGATGGTTTTATGCCATGACTGTAGTTGTCAGACAATTGGATTAGGTTGATGGATGGTTTGTATGGATTGTTGGTTGTCATTGATGTCAACTATTGGAGAGTGATATTGTATATTTATGTCAACCCTTAGTGATTGATGTCAACCCTTGGAGAAAGTCCGGTAGCGAATTCCGGTAGCACAAAGGTTTGGGTAATGGACCCAAGGTTGTTTCATGTATAATGGTATGTGTTTTAATATATTTTAAGGTAAGACTATTCTATATGGATAGTACATGTCATTCCATTTTTGGTGGTATGTGGAATGTCACATAACTCCTCACGGTTAGAGAGTTATGGCCATGAGAAGTTGGAGAACCCAGGTTTGGGTAATGGACCCAAGTTTGTTTGATGGATAATGGCATGATTTTTGATATATTTGAAGGCAAGAATATTCTAAATGGATAGTACATGTCATTCTATTTCTGGTGGTATGTGAAACATCACATAACTCCTCATAGTTTGAGAGTTATGGCCATATGAAGTTGGAGGACCCTCATATGTTGGATTGAAGCCCCAAAAGGTCAAAGAAGTCAAAGAGCTTGCAAAGAAGAAATTATTATTTAAATGATAAAGTAAAGTGACAAGTTCAAGAAGGATTATTTAAATTATAAAGTGAAGTGAAAAAATCAAATAAGATTATTTAAATAATAAAGTGAAGTGACAAAATAAAAGAAGAATATTTAAATGATAAAATAATGAAGAACTTTCTAATTATGGAAAGTGGTTAACCCTAAAAATGAGGAAAATAGGTTAAGTGACCTATAAATGGGTTAAGTGACGTAGAAATAGGTTAAGTGACCTAGAAATGGGTTAAGTGACCTATTATATGGAGAGTATAAATAAGAGGTGATTCTCTCTCATTTTATATCACACCTGAGAATATTGAATATATATAGGTGACTGAGGTAACCAAAGGATATCTAAGCTGAATTTCAGAGGGAAGGTGAAAAAAAGAGGGTTGGAATTCAAGGGAGGATAAATTTTTTTGATGATTCTTTCTAAGGTATGTTATTTACAGGTCATCTGACCATTTTCACAATAACCTTTTTTCAAGAATGACTAGTCCTGAAACTAGTCTAAAACATGTGTTTCGGGTAAAAATGTCATAACTTCTTCATAACAGATCCAAATTTAGTAAGACCAAATATTTTGGTTAGAGTACAATTTTTAGTATACTTTGTGACATTTTTAGATCTATTTAACAAATATTCCATGCGAGGCACTCTATACAAGGTCGCTCTCTAGAATAAGCCAAAATTCAGCAAGGTATGCCATTTTTGCTATAACTCCTTTTCTGAGAGGTTCCAAGTTGTGACACCTAGAGGAATTGCATAAAATAAACTTAAGAACATTGTGTATTACTTTCAGATCCTTATTCATTACAGGTACATAGTTATAATTATTTCAAGTTAGGGTTGTTGACTAATCCAAAACTAGTCATGTGAGACTAAAGAAAAGTTTAATGAAAATGCTAATCTCTTGTTATCAAAGTTAATGAAAGTTTGTAGCTATGTGATCATATACACCAAGTCTATTAAAGAGCTACAAATCAGATTTGGATGATGAAGGATTTTGGTTGAGGTACATGTTGGGTACATGGTTGAGACAAGTAGTTGATGAGTTGGCACATACATGAGGTGTATAGTTGATGATGTTATATCTTGATGAGTCATAGTTGATGAGTAGTTGATACATTATTGGTACATACTTGGTACATGGTTGGAGAAACTTGTTAGTAGTATTGTTGACACATGGTTTTATGGATGATGTAGCATACTTGTATTATTAGAAGCACATATTGATCCTGGCGATGATTATGAGTTGTTGTGTTATGCTTGGTTGGTGCACATCTTTGAGAGTTGTCTTGGTGATTGATATTGGTGAGTAGATATGATTTTGTTGATAATATTGATGAGATAGAATGTTGTGATAGGTTGTTTAGACAAGTTGTTCTGACAGGTTATTTGTATAGGTTTGGTGCATGGTTGATGCACTTGTTCATGGTACATGTTTTGGTACAGGTTTGTGCATGGTTGATGCACTTGTTTATGGTATAGGTTGATTATTGGTTGAGGTACAGGTTGATGCATGGTTTAGGTTTATTGGTACAAGTTTACATCGTTATATCCCATAGTGGTAGTGTGACATTGGTTCCATCATTCTACTTCTACTTTATGGAGGTTGGATGGGGCAATGATAGGTGGTTGTAGCCGGAGAACATATGGGGTTGTATCCTACTTTAGGTTGTAGCTAGAGAATTGGGGAGTTGGAGCTTCCCTTAGGTTGTAGCTTGAGAAACTAGGGGATTGGAGCCTCCTTCCAGTTGCAGCTAGAAAACAAAGGAAGTTGGTGCTTTCAATGAATGTAATTCTTCAAGACATATAAGAAAAAGTATTATGTGGTTTTATCCCACTTTGGGTTTCCCCACAAAACATTGGTGTACTGTGTATGTGTATGATTGTTCATTTGCTCATTTCTGATTTACTCTGCAGTTATTGGATGATAATGCTACATTGATATAACACTTGGATTATATGGTTAAAAAGGATTAAATTTATCTATTACTAATTCACCCCCCCTCTCAGTAATCCAACAATTGGTATCGGAGCCAGTTCCTTCAGGAAATAGTTTAACCACTAGAAGGAGATCATGGATTATTCTGAGAATGGAGTACCAATGTTTAATGGTCAGAATGGTTTTAAGTATGAGATGTGGAGCATAAGGAAGAAAGTATTTTTACAGGCACAGGGAAATTATATTTGGGTATCAGTTGTTACAAGATATGATAGTTCAAAAAGGGAAAAGACTGCAGCCAAGAAGGAATTGAGGAAGAATAAAAAAATGGAAATGGATTTCATTTGGGAAGGATTGCCTACTCCGGTAAGAGAAAAGGTTGGAAAATGTTCATCAGAAAAAGAACTTTGGGATAATTTACATGACATATATTCTTCACCCATCACAGATTCAAAAAATTCCAAAGAAGATGCAGATACAGAACAAGAAGAAATATGCTCATCATGTTAGATTGATTCGGAAGAGGAAGAGTATGAAGAAGAAGAAGTTGATTAGAGAGAAAAAATGATCAGTGCAATTAAGTATATAAAGAAAGAAAGAGAAGAAAACAAGTCATACAAGAAAGAATTGATGAACAAAAGGAAATCGTTCAAGGTTCCTAAAAGGATAAACATGACATCAAGAATTTAAGAGCTCAACTAGAAGAGGCTAGAAGAATTGAAGAAACTATAGAATATCAAAAGAAATGTTTAGAATCCAACATAGCAGCACAAAAGGAACAAGAAGAAAAGAGAGAAAAGATACTGATGGATCATCTCAAGGAAAGAACCATGACTTAAACCAACTTGAGGAAGAGTTTGGTCAAGAAGAGAGAAGACTGGAAGAATAAATAGTTACATTGAAAATCCAACTTAAAGAAACAAAGATAATAGAAGAGGTCATGAAATATCAGATAATGAAGAAAGAAAAAGAGGTTGAGAAGCTTGAAGAAGAATTTGTCACATTGAGAAGTAAAATCTTCCAGCTCAAAAAGAATGTTGAAGAGACAAAAGCATCCACATTAGTTATATAGAATGAAGAGAAGAAATCTAGGTTTCTAGAAAAGGAGAATGAAAAAAATAGAAAGAGTTATGAAGAAGTACTCAAAGGAAGGAATCATGGTCAACCAGAATCTAAGAAAACTATTGAATATACATATTCAAGAAGACCATCCATGTTCAAGCCACAAATAAGTTTCAATCATGATCATCATCAATCAAGGAAAAAATTCAGAAGGACTACACCACAAAGAAGATCATTCACTCCCAGGTTTGCAAATTTATTTTATATTCATTGCTTTTATTGTACTAACTTTGGACATAAGGTTGCGGATTGCAAGGATTATAAAAGAAATGTTCAAGAAAGAAGTACCTATGTGGTTGCACATAACATTGAGTTTTACAAATGTCATAACTATGGACACATAGCCAGTGATTGTAGAAACATGATCGATACTTCCATGAAAGAGAATACTGATATCATATATAAGAAAGTATGGATAAGAAAACAGGAATAATAGGTGAACAAAGAACAGGTACTAGAGATCACAAAATTGCCAATAAAACGAGATGAAGAAAATTCTACAGAGAAAAAGAAAGATGTCAGATACATAAAGGTTTGGAAAATAAGTTAAAGAAAGGAAGGACAAGTAAATAAGGAACATGTTCAAGAGATTGTATTTTCAGGCATTGTAGTGAAAGTTGAATCCACAGACAGAAAGAAAGAATTCAAGTCTCAGAGAGATAATGAATCTACCAATGAAGATGATGATGAATACACATCAGAGCAGGAATTCTACTGAGCCATCCAGCTTAGAGACTCCAAAGTAATATGAATATTATATAGGGGGATTCTATGTGATAGCTATGATAGACCAAAGAACCATTCTTTGAGAATCTTGTAGAGTTTGAGAAAATAGATTCAGAGAGATCAATTAGCAAAAGTACAGTTTGATATATTAATCAAAAATTCATGATAGTATAGTGATAAATGGGTCAGCATTATGGACAGTTGCGCAAGTAGAATCTTGGATAGTATGGACAGAGATGGATTCGTAAGAACACTTAACAAGTTTTATATAGATATATGATAGTGAACAAGAGCATGGATTCATATATTGGTTCATAGAGTGGTTCATAGACAAAGGAACATTATCATAATGGAGGATAATTACACAGGAAATGGATCGAACAATGCTAATGGATTCCAAATTGTCAGATATCTTTTGGACACATGTAGTGCATACATTAGTTCACATTCAAAACATAGTAATGCTCAGAAACACCAATGACAAAACTCCCTATGAACCATGGAAAGGAAGCACAGACAACAACCTCTACATCAAGGTAACTCAAGGTAATATTTTATTAATTGAAATTTATGTTGATGATACTGTTTTGGAAGTACTAATGATAGGTTAAGACAGAAATTTTCAAAGGATATACAGAATGAATTTGAAATGTCATTACTTGGAAAACTATCCTTCTTTTTGGGTCGTCATATATGAAAAAGAAACCAAGGAACTTTTATTTCTCAAACTAAGTATATCAGAGAAATGCTAAAGAGGTTTGGAATGGAAGATTGTAAACCATTTACCACTCCTATGAAAACCAGTTGCAAGTTGAGAAAAGATGATGATTCAAAGTCTACAGAATAGAGGCAATACATGTCAATGATTGGTAGCTTACTATATGTGACAACATCCAAACTAGTTGTAATGCAAGCAATTGGATAGGTGGCACAATTTCAATAAGCACCAAAGGAATCACATGTATTAGAATTGAAGAGGATTTTCAGATATATCAAAGGAACAAAAGAGTTTGGATTATGGTATTCAAAAAGAAAGGATCTATCACTTATTTCCTACACAGATGCAGATTGGGCAGGTTGCATTGATGATCAAAAAAGCACCAGTGGAGCAACGTTCTACTTGGGTGAGTGTTTAGTATCATGGTTAAGCAAGAAAAAATCATCAGTATCTTTATCTATAGATGAGGCAGAGTATATTGCAACAGAAACATGTTGTACATAGGTTCTATGGATGAAAAAAACTCTGATAGATATGCAAGTTGAGCATGATGATCCCATTCCAATATATTGTGATAATACAAGCGCCATCAGTATCTCAAATAACTTGGTGATGCACTCCAAGATGAAGTAAATTCTAATAAAGTATCACTTTCTACAGGAACAGGTTGCAGAGAAGAACATCAGAGTTGAATACGTGGGCACAAAAGAACAAGTGGCAGACATCTTTACAAAACCGCTTCCAAGAGAAGCCTTTGAGTATCTTCGCCAGAGACTCAGAGTAATTTATACTCCAAAATGAATGATTTTGATGCTTATCTTATATTTGTTAGATCTACACGAGGAAGCACCATAAAGAGGACAATTTAAGATGGGAGAGATTTATCAAATTCATTCTTAGAGAAAGAGCACAAAGGCATGGTTCCAGGGGGAGAAATGGTCACAAGGGAAGAATGATCGAAATGAATTTAGAGTGATACCATTTGTCAAAGGGGAAGATATTATTCATATGAAGGGAAAGAGAGTAATCATAGGCTTATAAACACAAAGAAAAATCAAAGGCACGTAGATAGGGGGAACAACCCCAAGGAGAGTTTATTCATGGGGAGCAGCCTCAAAGTGAGATACTCTTCGCCATTGATGTCAAAGGGGGAGAGATAGAAACATTGATAAAGAGTATAAGCATGAATGTTATCATGACTAATTTTTTCCATCAATGTTGGTGTTTCCATCAATGCCAAAGGGGGATATTGTCAAATTATTGGCTTAAGTTGATGGATAGTTGGTATGGATTGTTGGTTGTCATTGATGTCAAATATTAGAGAGTGATATTGTAGATTGATTTCAACCCTTATTGATTGATGTCAACCCTTGGAGATAGTTTGGTAGCGAATTCTGGTAGCACAAAGGTTTGGGTAATGGACCCAAGGTTGTTTCATGTATAATGGTATGAGTTTTAATATATTTGAAGGTAATACTATTCTAGATGGATAGTACATGCCATTCTATTTTTGGTGGTATGTGGAACATCACATAACTCCTCACGGTTAGAGAGTTATGGCCATGAGAAGTTGGAGAACCCAGGTTTGGGTAATGGGCCCAAGTTTGTTTGATGGACAATGGTATGCGTTTTGATATATTTGAAGGCAAGGCTATTCTAAATGGATAGTACATGTCATTCCATTTCTGGTGGTATGTGGAACATCACATAACTCCTCACGATTTGAGAGTTATGGCCTTACAAAGTTGGAGGAACCTCATATGTTGGCTTGAAGTCCCAAAAGGTCAAAGAAATCAAAGAGCTTGCAAAGAATAAATTATTATTTAAATTATAAAGTAAAGTGACAAATTCAAGAAGGATTATTTAAATAGTAAAGTGAAGTGACAAAATCAAAGAAGATTATTTAAATAATAAAGTGAAGTGACAAAATCAAAGAAGAATATTTAAATGATAAAGTAATGGAGAAATTTCTAATTATGGAAAGTGGTTAACCCTAAAAATGAGGATAATACGTTAAGTGACCTATAAATGGGTTAAGTGACCTAGAAATAGGTTAAGTGACCTAGAAATGGGTTAAGTTACCTAGAAGATGGAGAGGATAAATAAGAGGCAAGGCTCTCTCATTTTATATAAAACTTGAGCATATTGAATATCTATAGGTGACTGAGGTAACCAAAAGATATCTAAGCCGAATTTCAGAGGGAAGGTGAAGAAAAGAGGGCCAGAATTGAAGGGAGGATAATTTCTTTTGATGATTCTTTCTAAGGTATGTTATTTATAGGTCATCTCACCATTTTCGAAATAACTATTTTCTAGGATAATTTAGACCATGATATTGATAGGCCATTGAGGAAACATATCCAAGTATTTTTGGTAAAAAAATCATCTTGTGGGTCGTTGTATTTTTGGAGTTACACTCCGTGGAAAATAGGGTTTGTGGCTAGTCCTGAAACTAGTCTAAAACATTGTTTCGGGTAAAAACGTCATAACTTATTCATAACAGATCCAAATTTAGTAAGACCAAATGTGTTGGTTACAATACATTCTATAGTATTCTTTGTAACATTTTCAGATAGATTCAACAAATATTCCATGCAAGGCACACTCTACAAATTCTCTCTCTAGAATAATCCAGAATTCAACAAGGTATGTCATTTTTGCTATAACTCCTTTTCTGAGAGGTTCGAAGTTGTGAAACCCGGAGGAATTTCATAAAATACACTAAATAACATTGTGTATCACTTTCATATCCTTATTTATTATAGGTACATAGTTATGATTATTTCAAGTGACCGTTGTTGACTAATCCAAAACTAGTCATGTGAGACTAAAGAAAAGTTTCATGAAAATGATAGTCTCTTGTTGTTAAAGTTAATGAAGGTTTGTAGGTATGTGATAATATACACCAGGTCTATTACAGAGTTACAAATTATATTTGGATGATGAAATTGATGAGGGATTTTTGTTGTGGGTGGGAATCCCTCCTATGGACTTAGCATTTAATGGATCTAGTCATCCATGCAGAAAATGACCATTTCAAAGGCTTCTACTCTTTCCTATTCTCCCAACACAAAAACCTAGATTTATGCAATACAAAGGTGTAAAAAAGATTCAATAACTCTACCTTGAGTCATCTGCTTTGATGTCGATCCATTTGATTTCACTTGCTCTTTGATTGCAAGCCTCCTCCCAAAGCTGCCCTACATTAACACATGAACAAACAAAAAGATGTGAACATGCATTTCATATACTAATTATTAGGTTAGTTGTGACAATATCATAAAATAAATATTCAACTTGAACACATGATATAGTGGGACAGGAAAAGTATTCCTTTTTGTATTAATCTTCACAAGAGTAAACTTACAATATGTGGTCGGCACTGCTCCTCGAAACTGGTCCTGGGCTCCTCTTCAACTGTCCTTCAACTGCTTTACTCTATACTTCTCTTTGCACAAGGATGGATAAAGGTTGAGACAAGGGGAATTCTCAGTTGGGTATAGTTTCTTTACTATGATTTTCCTTTTTTCAAATGGGACCCTTACCCCTTCTTTTATAGGCTAGAAGGAGATAGGTATTTGGTCAAATGATTGGCCATGCATGGCCGAAAGGTTTAGTTAACTTACCCAAAGCTATGTGTTCCATCAACAACTTTCCTTTTTTCATGCTTTTATAGGTACATGTAGGCCGTAGTGAGGTAGCTAGCGTGTACACGCATGCAGTAGTGGAGTAGGGCATGTGGGCCTTTAAAAATGATGTTTTTAAGAAGAGTTGTTCAGTACTGGCTTGGAAAAGAAGGCATATGAGATGGCTTGATGTCAAGTAAGCATGTCTGGTGCAAATTAGGGTTATAACAGATGCCCCCTAATGTGTGAGGTCAAAAGAGCATCTGATGGCCGAAATACTTTATTAATCTTTATCAACGTACCAAACCAGTGAGCTTAGGGACCAGAATTTGGGAGCTTCCATCTGCAAAATAATAATTGTCTCACCAAGGTGGGCATACCCATGCTTGGAATGAAATAAAATCATGGCTACCAATCAAATAAACTGTAGATCCATGTCATATAACTATATAAAGTGTAGTGGCAAGCAATACACAACAGATCTATATCTCAAAATAAAAAATATATACATGTATAGTATCCATCTTCTAGAAGTTGATAAGGCCTAATAGCTGGAGATGAGGTCTTCAGAGCTCGAGAATCAACTTCAAAATATTCAAAAATTAGGTGGGAGTGTAATATGAGTGTACTAATTCACTACACAGAGGTCTTTGACGGCTCGTCAGTCATGGACTAGAGGATCTTGATGATCAGACTGGAGGCTTCATTGATTTTGAACAAAGACTTGATTGGAATTTCGGGATGGCTGGGAATGAGGGTAGGAGACAAACTATAGAGGGGTTGACTCAGTCTTGGTAAAAACTTCCCTTGGACAATAGCATGACAAATGATGAGACCTAGGAAACATGGCATTGGCATAAGTTTATGATGCAGGAGGCAACACAAACTCTCCATATGTTTGGAAGAATAACCAAACGGAGGAGGACACGACTCTATGTAGCAGAAAAAATTCCTAAGCTCATATCAAATCCTAGGGCTTGATGAACAAATGAAAGGATGTTCTTTGTCCAAGGGTGACTCATTGTGCTGCCAATAAAAAGAAAATACTTTTCCCTTCCTGTTTTTGGGGTATATTTGATTTTTTTTGTCTTTTTCAATAATTTTGGAAAGCTTGAAAAAGAATAAAAGAATTCTACGTTACAAAGGAGGAATTAGTGTCACAAACATACTAGTTCTAGGCGCAAATACAATACTGATGTTTAGAGCAAGGACATTCGGAAAAATCCCTCCCGGGGCCAAAGGTGTCAAGATGCAAAGGCAAAGTGCTACAGGGCTTGCGTATAAGGCATGTTTCAGATGGTTCAATTGACAACAACATGGAGTCGGTATTATGCCAAAGATGCAGGTATGCAAAAGTGATTAATAAGACACACAATGGTAACGTCCTTCGATGTAATTTTAACGAGCCCAGAGAAGGTAAGCTCCGTGGTTTTTCATATTTAGAGAGTCTGAAAAAAACGTAAAAGGAAACTTTGCTAGGGTACCTTTTTCAAATATAGTCTAGTCAGCTTGAAAAAGGGGAAAAATCGCACAGACTAGACGTCTGTTCAAAACCAATTTAATGAGTGTGATAAAGACAAGGTCACTAGGCAATTTTTTCATTTTTAAGGAGTCTGAAAAAATATTAACTATGGACTCCATTGGGAATGTTCTTCTGGACCATTTTAATGAGTGTGAAAGAATAAGGTCACTCGACGATCTTTTCAATTTTAGGGAGTCTGAAAAGAGCTTAACTATGGACTCCGTGGGGGTTCCTTTTTCATAAATTTATTCCCTCAGGCCCGAAAAAGGGGTAAAATTATAGTTGAGGATACTTTTCTAGAGAACCGAAGCTCCTAGGGTATACCTTTGTTCGTACAGTTGACCATCCAGACCAAAAAGGTGGTAAACTACTGCTAGAAAGATGTGACTTCAAATTTCAGTTTAATGAGTGTGAAGGTAAACAAGATCGCTCGACAATCTTTTCATGTTTAGAGGGTTTGAAAAGGTCTTAAGAGAAGGCCCATGGGGGCTACAACTCATGTATGAAATTGGTTTAGGTAGAGCCCGCTACTAGGCTTGGACCAAGAGTCTCTTCGATAGTCAACTTGGAAAGTCTCCCAAAAGGTAAGAAAACACAAACCACAGTGTAAGTCCTCCTGTGGTATAGAAACTGTAGTCATGGCTTCAAGGATAGCCTCATCTGAAGGCAATTCAAAATATGAGAAATCACGCAAACGAGGGTCGACAATCCCGAAGGGTGAAGCAAACTAACCATACTCCATATGATGGTGGAGATTCTATCCAGGATTGGCAGAGTCTATCAACGAAGAATCACAAGCACGAGGGCTTGAGGATCTACAAACAACAGGATCAAAATCAGAAGGATACTCAAGCTCACATGGACCAAGAGAGGGAAGCAAGGGCTCCCATTCCCCCATTGGATAAGCTAATGGATCATTTTTTGATTCAAAGTCTCGAGAAGGGAAACATGATTTCACAGGTTCCTACTCAGAAGCAATTGAACACCGAGGATAAGACACCACATAATTAACCCGTGGCAGGGTGGAGTCTACACGAACACTAGAAACATATAAATGGGCATCTTGAACTAACGCTGAATTAGGATGGTGATTATTATATTCCAACTGGTCAATAGTGACAATGCTTCCATTGTGGGGGAAATGCATCACCCAGAAGAGCATAGATAGCACAACGTTCATAGCATATACATAATCACGTCTGAGAAGCATATTGAAATCTAATGGGCCTTGCGCCACTATAACATCGACACGGACAATCTTCCCATGTAACGATATAGGCAACTGAGGAAGAACCCCCAAATATTCACTAGGACATCTGTCAAAAACCAACAACTCATGTGAAGAAGACATAATCTTGGGAGATCGCAAAACTTTCCAAACCGAGGAGGATAAAATACTTGTAGAGGCTCCTTCATCCACAATACATCGATAAATGTTTGTTGAATTAACTTCAACCCTTATTTGAAAAGGTGAAAAAGGAAGACGAGGCTCAAAAAGATCATTCCAATCAAAGGAAACCATCCTAGGGCTTGGAGGGGGTGTGCTCAGAGAGAGCAGAATGACCCCTTGTTCTAAAAGTACAGAACTAGAAATGATGAAAAAATAGTCTCTAGACACTTCACTCCCCAAGAGAGGAGTGGGATCAGCCGAAGATGGCATCAACATGACCACTTTGGTAGACTCGACACTCTTTAAGAGAAGAGTGGGATCAACTAAAGATTGCAACAACATGACCACTTTGGTAGACTCGACACTCTCCAATAAAAGAGTGGGATTAGTCAAAGATCGAGATGGCATGACCACTTTCTCAACCAATGACCACATAGGCTGTGAGACTACATGGTCTAAAGGCAACTCACCCCTCAAAAGAGAAGTGGGATCAGTTGATGACTGCATCGACATGACCACTTTCTCAACCAATGACTTCATAGGCTGAGAGAATACAAGGTCTAAAGGCACCTCACCCCTCAAAAGAGAAGTGGGATCAGTCGATGACTGCATCGACATGACCACTTTCTCAACCAATAACTACATAGGCTGAGAGACTACAAGGTCTAAAGGAACCTCAACCCCCAAAAGAGGAGTGGGATCAACCTATGACTACATCAACGTGAATGCTTTCTCAACCAATGGCTGAATAGGCTGAGAGGAAGCCTCAGAAGACTCAGAATCATAAGGTCTTGCTGACATAGACCACAATCTTTATACCTCTGGAATTCCAGGGCATAGATGAGTAAGGTGATCACCCTTGCAAAGATTACAAGGGAACTTAAGCTTATGTCCTATTTTTCTAGGTTTCTCAACATAATATATACCCCCATCATGACTGGAAGTGGTTGGTTGCACATCTCCAACATCACTTGCAAAGGTTGGTGATGGGTCGATAACATGACTCGCAGAGGCTACATACCTATTGCAAGTATAACTAGTAGTGATCAGAATTTTCCCCCCAGCATGACTTGCAGAGGGTGGGTGATTTCCCCTAGCATGACTTGCATAGGTTGGGTGCTGGTCTTCAATGTGACTTGTAGATATTATCGACCTATATCCAACATGACTCACAGAGGTTGGTGATTTCTTCTTCCTATTCTTCCTATTTCTATTTCATTTATACTTCCAGTTACTAGTAACTGTACTTTCACCAGAGACGGGAGAAAGAGGAGGAGAAGACTTTGCTGACGAAGGAACATCAACATGGTGCCCATGACTTAAGGTGCATAATTGAGAAGCATCAAGATCATTCGAGACATTTGGAATGGTACCCAACCAAACCGGTAGTCCCACATTCAACCCATGATTGTACAAAGTGGCCATCAAAGGGACACCAACGTTTCCAAAGAAGGGAAAAGCACAAGAATCCGCTTGCGAAGGGGTTCCTTGGTTGGTTTGGTCAGGAACTTTATCCATGAAGATATTATGTAGAGGTTCTCCCCTTGTGGGATCATTCAAATACGTAAAAGTCTCACACACTGACTTTGAAGAAATAGTGTTATCAAAACAACGCCTATAAAGAGGCGTCTCCACGTTTCTAGGCAGAAGACTGAAAATTCATCTCAACCGGTGGAGTGGGCAGTCTACCACCCTAGGTCAAAGACCCAAATCCATGACTGAATAACTCACTATGAAAAAATAGAGAGCACAAAAAACACACTAGAAAAACTCCTAAGGGAAAATCAAGCAAATGACACTAGAGAAAATTTCCAGTGCAAGTGCAAATCAAATACGGAAGCACCCTCCAGGTATAATTTGCAAAGCGTGGTCCGATTTATTCCCTAGGAACTATAGTATACCCCTGCAGTCACCTGTGTAAGTCCCTAAAATAAAGTCAACTAGGTTGCCAACTCGTGAACAATCACCAGGCAGGTACAGTCGATAGTCAGGTGGACCGCAATGAGTAGGGTATCAAGCCCGAAACCTATAAAGGGTATCAAAAGAAAGTGTTATGGAAGACAACTGAGGACCTCAAATGGTTTTGAGACCCACAAAGCTCCATGGCAAATGCGATCAATGGAATCGCAAGACAAGTCCTCTATATGCATTCCCCACTACACTTGGTTTGACTTTGGAGGGGTTATCTCTGCTACCTTTCCGCATGCGACCTCGTGTTTAGCTCCTGTATTAGAGGGGGGTCTCAGATAATTTCCACATTAATGGACTTCTACACTCCTTAGCACAGACTCGTATGTTTTTTTTATAGCCTTGAAGAGTTTCCTCTCCAACCTAAATCAAGGCTCTAGCGTAATCTAGTTGATGGACCCTACAAACAAAAAGTCTAGTAAATTTTAATTAGCGTTCTTTTTACTATCTTGATTTGATCAAAAGGGTATAGTAGTGCAACTGATGTTGTTAAGAATCTTGTAGAAAAAAGAAATGATAAGAACACTAGCAAATAAATATTATCTTTCTTATTTTTTATTTTTTGAAATGCTTTTAAAATTAGAAAAAAAAACACAATGCTATGCTAATTTCTTTTTCTTTTTCTTTTTCAAATAACAATGCAAAGAAAATTCCAGGAAAGAAAGAGATCTAACAAACTAAGTTTTTTTATATATTTTCTTCCAATCAAATAAGAAATAAGAAAATATTCTAAAAGAAACCAATGAATGCACGATTCATGCCCCCCCCCCCCGGCCATGAGGGGGATTTCTTTTAAAAATGCAACTCATTTTTCTTAAAATTTGAAGCTAAAAATAAGTTAAAAAATATAGGAAACACAATAAATCTTCTAAATGAAAAATAAATCTATAATAAAGTCCAAACCTAGGCTAAGATGCTATGAAATATACCACATTCAGACAAGAAAGACAATGGGAAGTAAAAAATTGATAGGGATGAGGATGATTGCCTCCAAAAAAACTTCTAGACAGGTACGTGACTGTCTCTTCAACAGATAGCATGCATATGTGGGTTGTAGAAGGGAAGGGTACATGTGCACATGGGAAGACCCACTGCAAGCCATGTGTGCCTCTGAAATCCTTCAAAAAAAAGAAAATAAGCAGCTAAACTTCAACAAAGGATATTGGTATTGAACACGAGCACCCCTTAATGGTAAAAAAAAAAACTAATAACTTGCTTTGACACAAAGTGGCAAGAAAAATATAGCGAAACAAAGATAATCTTTGAGTTTTTACCTAACTATGGATTGTTCAATCAAATACCTAGAAGGTCCCAGAAGATCCCTGAGAAGGATCACTTCTGTAGGGGAGAGGATGACTGCCTCTTCCTGAGAAGGATTTGTTGGGTTCTCAGACACGCAGCTAGCACTTCATCAGTATGCGTACATACGTGGGTTGACTAAAGGAATGGGGCATGCATACGCGTGTTGTCTCACTACAAGGTGTGTATGCCTCTTAAGAATCTAAAAAAATAGAAAATAAATTGTCTGGTAAGTAGAGTAGGGAAGAATGGTATTGAGAACCATTACCCTTGAACACTCAGACTTCTTGCAGAAACTCAAAAAAGGCAGTAAAACCAATTTCAAAATACCCAATAAAAAAACCCCAAAGAACCCTAGAGACTCCCCAGTAGGATCACCAATTCTGTTGTGGGTAGGAATCCCTCCTACGGACTTAGCATTTAAGGGCTCTAATCATGCATGCAGAAAATGATCATTTCAAAGGCTTCTACTCTTTCCTATTCTCCCAACACAAAACCCCACATTCATGCAATACAAAGGTGTAAACAAGATTTGGTAACTCTACCTTGAGTCCTTCACTTTGATGTCGATCCCTTTGATTTCACTCACACTTTGATTGCAAGCCTCCTCCCAAAGATGACCTGCATTCACAAATGAACAAACAAAAAGATGTGAACATGCATTTCATTTACTAATTGTTGGGTTAGTTGTGACAATATCATAAAATAAATATTCAACTTGAGCACATGATATGGTGAGACGAGAAAAGTATTCCTTTTTTTATTAATCTTCACAAGAGTAAACTTACAATATGTGGTCGACACTGCTCCTCTTCAACTGGTCCTGGGCTCCTCTTCAACTGTCCTCCAACTTCTTTTTTCTATACTTCTCTTTGCACAAGGATGGCTAAAGGTTGGCACAAGGGGAATGCTCAATTGGGTATAGTTTCTTTACTATGATTTTCCTTTTTTCAAATGGGACCCTTACCCCTTCTTTTAGAGGCTAGAAGGAGCTAGGTATTTGGTCGAATGACTGACCATGCATGGCTGAAAGGTTTAGTTAACTTACCCAAAGTTGTTTGTTCCATTAACAACTTTCCTTTTTTCATGCTTTTGTAGGTACATGTGGGTTGTAGTGAGGCAACTAGCGTGCACACATGTGCAGTAGTGGAGTAGGGAACGTGGGCCTTTAAAAAATATGTTTTTAATAAGAGTTGTTCAGTACTGGCTTGGAAAAGAAGGAATATGAGATGGCCTGATGTTAGGTAAGGATGTCGAGTGCAAATTAGGGTTATAACACTTTTGGTTGTGGTACATGTTGGGTACATGGTTGAGACAAGTAGTTGATGAGTTGGCACATACATGAGGTGTATAGTTGATGATGTTGGTATATCTTGATGATGAGTCATAGTTGATGAGTGGTTGATACATGACTGGTACATACTTGGTACATGGTTTGAGGAACTTGTTAGTAGTATTGTTGACACATGTGTTGAGGAAAATATATGAAATGATCTTACTCAAGCATTTTCAGACTTTACTTGGCTAAATTAAAGTAGACATGAATATCACCATATGTTCATAGCCAACAAATAATATCCTAACTCACAAGTATTAATTACATGTGCTTAGGCTAGTCTTTTATCAACAAAAATCTTGTTGGAAATTCATTCTTTTATGTATTTTCTGAATATATCGGTTGCTGAAATAAATGTTAAAACATAAGTAAAGACACCAAGATGATAATCAAGACAATTGAGACATAAAATAATCCTTTATTTGATTCCAATTCACCAAAGATTCATTTTCTTTACAAAATCTCATACATAAATCTTGGACCAAAGTCAAACTTAGACATCCACGATGGAACATACAAAAGGAACTCTAACAAAAAACCAAAAATGAATTCTAAAAGCTGGCTCTACTTGCCACAGATCGCTTCCCACTTGACTCTGCACAATAGCCTTTGTCAGTCATGAAAACTAATTCACAAATAGACAAGTCTACACATACTATCAAAGATAGATCAACACCTCTGAAGAACAAGTGTCTGAATGATTTGATTCAACCCTGAATATTGTTGTCTACAATAAGACCTTGCTATAATAAAAGCATATTAGGCTATGATGAATATATTAATGAATGAAAACCAAATTATCTCAACATAACTCAAAGAGAAAACCTTAGCATCCTTCTACTTCTATCTTCCTCTTGTTCCTC
>JZKD02S0895651.1:181542-194847 GCA_000966675.3 Picea glauca
GGTCGAGGGTATGAAAACCCTAGCTTGGAGATTATTGTAACAGAGCGCTGCTCGACTGGAGGTTGCCCCCTCGAAGAGGCCCATGAACATTTCTTTCTGAATCAAAGTGTTATTTTTGTTATTGTTCTTATATCATTTTTGTGTTATTGTGGAGATTATGATGGTTATATTATTGTTATTCTACCATTTCTAGCATTTTATTTTTGTTCTGCATACTTTTTATATCTGGTATATTACAAGTGGTATTAGAGGACTTTCCTTGGCAGAAATTTTGGGAATTTTTTTCAGGGTAGAGATGTATTCCATCATCTTTAAGCCATAGAGATCTATCATTACATGCATAAACCTGCGATTGAGGGATTCATACACACAGGAAATACAGGTGGTTCTTAAACGCACATCTGTTGGCCACCCTTGTAACCCCTATTGGTACCCCTTCGAGTGGTAGCGCATTAGATAGCACCTGTGTACGAATTGGCCTAGATTTCCTAAAGCCCTCTTTAGATAAACCGATCGACCGCCTGACTGTTATAGTGCCACCAAGAATAGAATTCGAGAAGATACTCTCTAGTACCTGGGTAGTTAGGTAGTACGGCTAAAGGTATGATCTATCCTCCTTAGTTAGTGCCCTGAGATATTGGGTTGAGTACTATTGTTGGACCCCGCATGTATATCAAAGGGCTATAGCACAGGGAAAACCCTTGTTTGTATAACCCTTGAATACCTAACCCTTGGGGGATAGAAACATAAACAAATTAAAACAGACAAGTTCTATTTTCGTGCAACTGTGTTCGGGTTGTCAAATCACTACACTTTTCTTACTGGTTAAGCATTTGGGGATTTCATCGCTGCAGTATTCTTCAGACTGGAGTATAAATCTGCTGGTGTAAGTTTATAGTACAAGTCTAGAAATGTTTTCACCATTATTTGAGACCTATTCCATTGTATTAATCTCTTCCCCCTTATCACATTCATCCATATCATTTTTCAGCAAATTTTTTTACCCCGCCCGCCCCTTTTCAGTTCACCCATCCTCATGGCCCATACCCGTAGCCAAGACCTGGAAGCTCACTTCAACACCTTGTAATATGGTCTCCTCGAGACCCAAAAAGAAGTAAAACAATTCAATGCCAATGTTTCCTCCATCGATACAACTATCAATACAACCATAAATACAACCATGCAGTCCTCAATGGAGGAAGTCAAACAAGAACTGACCACCCAGCTTGA
The DNA here is from genome assembly GCA_000966675.3 of Picea glauca. Lineage (NCBI taxonomy): Eukaryota > Viridiplantae > Streptophyta > Pinopsida > Pinales > Pinaceae > Picea > Picea glauca. The sequence continues at coordinate 182,773 of JZKD02S0895651.1, forward strand.
TTCTATCTTTGCATCACTCTGCACCAAACTGAAGATCCCTACAGATGAAAATTTCTTTGACGCACCTCCAAAGACTGAAGATGAACATTCCTCCCATTCCCATACCTTTCAGCACCATCACTTTCAATGTGACCTACGCCTTCCGCGAGTGGATGTGACCAAATTTGATGGCTCACACCCCACTAGTTGGGTAACCCAAATGGAACATTATTTCTCTTTATACGACATTACAGATGACTTGGCCAAAATCTAGTATGGTGTTCTCCATCTAGATCAAGAACATTGGCAATGGTGGCAATGGAGAAAAAATTCTTTTCAAGGGTATATTGCTTGGACCCAATTTGTGACTGAGCTTTATGAATGCTTTAACACTGACACCAACCATTTGGGCTGTTTGAAAATGTTGAAACAATTAGGAACAATAGACGACTTCATATTTTCCTTTGAGCACCTGGATTTTTGAATAGAGGGCATGACTGATGCTTTCTTTCGAGAGTGTTTTATCAGTGGCCTCAAGGAGGAGATTTGAGGCCATGTCCTCATGGATCGACCCTCGAGTTGGGTGGAGGATACTAAAAGAGGTAAAGAAGCACAAAAGGTTGTATACTCTCAAAACCAAAAACCCTCCTTTATCCCTTTCCCTAAACCCGTAAATCCCACTACTCTCTCTGCCCCATTAAAGATCCAAAAAGTGACCAGGGCTAAAATGGTTGAACACGAACTCAAAGGCCTTTGTTATAATTGTGATGACAAATATTTCCCGAGTCACAAGTGTAAGGAACAAAAGATTTTTATGGCCATCTCTGAGGATATTTTAGAAGAGAATGTTGAAACTCCCCTTGTGTCTAAGTCACCTGAAATCACTGACATAACTGGTCATTTCCATGACATAAGCATCGAAAGGTCATCATTCTAGTTGATAGTGGAAGCACCCATAATTTTATTCATCGCCACATTGCCCAAGAAACTCATTTCTACATCCATGCCATCAACAATTTCCAAATCATGATTGCCAATGGTGGTTCAATGAAATGTGAAGGGCGCTGTGAAAATGTTCGTCTCTAAATTGGTGACTACCACCTAAAATCCCATATGTTTGCTATCGACATGGGTGGTTGTGACATTGTTTTGGGTGCAGACTGGATAAGGACTTTGGGTCCCATTCTCATGGATTTTAAGGAATTAACCATGCAATTTGACCAGGAAGGCCACCAATATAAATTCCAAGGCATCACTGTTAGTTCACCTGAGGTCATTAGTTCCCATTGCATGGAAAAGATGCTCAAAAAAGGTCATTCTAGTGTCATTTCCCAACTCCATGCCATACAAGAAACAAAGACACCCCCGGTGCCGCAAGACCTCCAAGCCATCCTTTCTAAACATCAAATGGTATTTTCCACTCCCCAAGGACTCCCTCCTTCCCGCGGTGTTCATGATCATTCCATTTTCCTTGTACTCGAAATCCTTCCTCCCAATATCCGTCTGTATCGCCACTTTTTTTCACAAAAAAATGAAATTGAGAAAATTGTCTAGGAACTCCTTAATGCAAGCGTTTTCCGCCCTAGTATGAGCCCTTAGTCTTCTCCTATAGTCATGGTCTTGAGGAAAGAAGGTTCTTGGAGAATGCATCCTGACTTCCGTGCCCTCAACAAACTGACCATTAAAGACAAATTTCCCATTCCTGTCATTGATGACCTCCTGGATGAATTGAGTGGGGCACCCAATTCTTTACTAAACTTGATCTTCGCTCGGGCTATCATTAGATACATATGAAAGAGGAAGACATTCCCAAGATGGCCTTTCGAACTCATGAGGGCCACTATGATTTTTTGGTCATGCCCTTTGGCTTTTGTAATGCCCCCTCCACCTTCCAAAGCCTCATGAATCATGTCTTCCATCCCTTTATCCATCATTTTGTCTTAGTTTTCTTTGATGATATCCTCATCTATAGAAAAACCTTGACATGCCATCTTACTCATGTGGATCGAGTTCTCCATCTACTCTCTCAGCACCAACTTTTCCTAAAATAGTCCAAATGTGATTTTTGTGCCTCAGAAGTAGAATACTTGGGTCATCTGGTTGGCAAGGATGGCATCAGGATGGATCTGAAAAAGATTGAAGCTATGCAAGATTGGCCGCACCCAAAGACTCTCAAAATCTTGCGTGGAGTTATGGACTTAATAGGGTATTATTGCAAGTTTGTTAAGAATTATGGAAAGATTGTAGCACCTCTCACTGCTCTCCTAAAAAAGAACTCTTTTACTTGGACTCCAGTCGCTACTCAAGCTTTTCAAACCTTGAATATGGCCATGTGCACCACTCTGGTTTTGGCCCTTCTTGATTTCACAAAGACCTTTGTGTTGGAATGTGATGCCTCGGGGAAAGGAATCAATGTTGTCCTTATGCAAGAGGTTCGACCTTTGGCCTTCACCAGCAAGAAACTATCTGAAAGGAATCTAGGCAAACCCATCTATGAAAAGGAAATGTTGGCTATTCTGCATGCCATTGATTTGTAGAACCCTTATCTCTTGGGGCAACATTTCCAAATTAAGACAGACCATCAAAGCCTCAAGTACTTTCTAGAACAATGCATTTCCTCCCCGGAGCTACAAAAGTGGGTGACTAAGATCTTTGGATATGATTATGAGATCATTTACAAGAAAGACAAAGACAATGTGGTGGCAGATGCACTATCCTGAAAATATGAATAAGAAGGATCCCTTTTTTCTCTTTCCTTCATTGTACTAGATTGGCTCGAAGCTATTCACCAAGAATGGCTACAAGATCCCAAAAGTTCACATCTAATCCAACAATTGCATACCAATGCTCCAGCCCCCCCAGGGTACTCTTGGATCCAAGATGAGCTTCGATACAACGACCATTTGTATTTAAGTAAACAATCAAAGCTTAAATCCATGGTACTTTCTGAGCTTCATGCTACACCCACAGTGGGGCACTCCAGGTTCACCAAAACCTATGACAGGGTCAAATGTTTTTATTTCTGGGATAGTATGAAATAGGACATTCATAATTTTGTCGCTGAATGTGATGTGTGTCAACGAAACAAGGGAGAAATAGTCAAATCTTTGAGCACACTACAACCACTTCCGATTCCACTTGCTATTTGGAAGGATATATCTATGGACTTTATTACAGACTTACCCAAATCGAGAAATAAATCATTCATAATGGTGGTTGTGGATCACCTTTCCAAGTATTCTCATTTCTGTGCTCTTCAACACCCATTTACTGCATCCACGGTGGCTCAAATTTTCATGGACTAGGTCTTCAAGCTTCATGGCATGCCACACTCTATTGTTTATGATTGTGACCCAACTTTCACAAGCAATTTTTGGCAAGAACTGTTCAAGCTACAGGGCACCCAATTGCATCTCAGCACAACTTATCATCCCCACACTGATGGTCAAGTGGAAGTTGTCAACAGATGTTTGGAAACATATTTGAGGTGTTTTTCCTCTGAAAATAAAAATCAGTGGGCTCAATGGTTACCCCTAGCTAAATGGTGGTACAACACTTCATACCATACAACTACACGCATGCCTCCTTTTGAAGCAGTATATGGACAGAAGCCACTTTCAGTTCTCTCATACTTACCGGGTACCTCTAAGGTCTAGGTGGTTGACCAAACACTTACAGTTCAAGAGGATATTCTCCATACCCTCAAAGAGAACTTGGTCATGGCACATAATTGCATGAAGCAACAAGAAGATCAAGGTCGTTTTGAACGTCAATTTACAGAAGGGGATCAGATGTTTCTGTGATTGCAACCATAGAAGCAAACTTCCCTCAAGGCCGAGCATTGTCAGAAGCTAGTGCCCAAATTTTATGGTCCTTATATAGTTCTCAAGTGTGTGGGACAAGTCACCTATCAGTTAGATATGCCCAGTCATTCGAAGCTACATCCTGTTTTTCATGTTTCATGCTTAAAGAAGGTGATTGGAACTAGGTGCCAAATTCAAACCAAACTTCACGAGTTATCTGAAGAAGGATCCATTTGGCTATAGCCAGAAGCAGGTTTGGACCAGCGTGAGCGTCGCCTGCATCAGAGAAACATCAAGGAAGTGCTAGTCTAGTGGAAATATACAACTCCAATAGATGCCACTTATGAACCAAATACCATTCTGCAGCAGTTTCCACATCTCAAGCCTTGAGGACAAGGTTGTTTTTAAGGGGGCGGACATGTTAGGGTCCTAACCCGCACAAAGGTAGAGAAATATATTCAGATGTAATAAAGGTCAATATTAATAAGGCCTTTCAATAAAATAGAATAAGGAGGATGTAAGAAGACCTAATAGAAGATTGTGCTTCTAGAAGGATATTCCTCTAGATGCTTCTCTTGATAGACATATTTAGTATAAAGAAGGGTCGAGGGTATGGAAACCCTAGCTTAAAGATTATTGTAACAGAGCGCTTCTCGACTGGAGGTTTCCCCCTCGAAGAGGCCCATGAACATTTCTTTCTGAATCAAAGTGCTATTTTGGTTGTTGTTCTTATATCATTTATGTTTTATTGTGGATATTATGATGGTTATATTACTGTTATTCTGCCATTTCTAGCATTTTATTTCTATTCTACATACTTTTTATATCTAGTATATTACAGAGCCACCGACGTTCATAGCATATGTATATCAGCTACTGATTCCATTAACCCATGAATAACCATTGCATTATTACCTTTCCAAACACGCCACCATAATTTCCACCATATGCATATAAAAATGTAAATTAACACAATTTCATAGCCATTTCCTTGTTAGCTAGGGTTTAGTAATAATCAATAAATATTTTATGCATGTAGTATTGCAGAACTAGGTCCCTTTGCACTCGTTGTAATACTTTGTCTTCTTCAAAACCGCCCTTTATGTAATTTTACTAACATGTTTGTTATGCAGGTGAAATAGGAACAATCACCATTAATGAATAGCAGGCTATAGTCACATGAAGGGACAACATCACGAAATCTCAACTCATATCAACATCAACCATATAAACCTTTGTAGCACCTCTTCATAACATAAAAAATGAACAGATATGTTCTCCAATAATTCAAGGGGGTCCGATCTACTTGTATTATTTAGTTTTATAATAATAGGCTTTAGCAACACTTTGTGGGCGAAACTATGTTGATGTTTTCAATCTACAACAAACTGGTGACTCCCCAGGAAAATTTGTTTTTAACATATTAGAACTCAGAACTCATGGTTTGACAGACCAAAAATAGTAATCTAAAGAATATGTAACTCAAATTATTATGCAACAGGGGGAAGTGAGCAGATTTAATGGAAAGATGACTGGGAATTTGGGAATAACACATGAAAAGTGTTAAGTATGAGGGGTTTTACCACTGTATGCATAATCATTTGTTTGTAAAATGATCTCAAATGGAAGGAGGAAACTTATATATTTTCTCTTAATATATCGATGGATGGAGAAATGGAAAGAAGAGGTTGGAAACAACCAATTCCTCGTAGGATAGTAGTGGAAATATGTAACAAATTCAAAGTCCCTTCAGAGGAGAGATCATAACAACTGTGTAAGCTCGATTGTTATTGACTAAAAATTATTTTGCGGAGGTGTCACTATGGCAGAATTGATCTAACCTTCTAACTTTACCAAACACTTAAAACATGATAAAGAAAAAAATTGCAACATAAGTAATAATGCAAAAATTAAAACAACAACAGTAAACGACAAAAATAAAGTGCAGGAAAACTTCAACCCAGAAAGAAGAAATCTGTAAAGCAGAAAAAAAGAAGCACAAAATTGAAAGAAGAGCTAAACTACTAGTATACAAAATAATACCATCAGAAAAAATACCTTTCACTCTATTTCCTTGCAATACTCTAAGTGAGGATTGTTAGGGTTGTGGGAAAATCATTGTCTCTGTAATCCTTTTGAATTTTTTGAGTTAGTGTAAAAGACAAAAGTAATCTGGAAATGACCCAATGCTTGAAATTATGATGTATCTATTATCCTTTTGATGCATAAGATTAAATCATCAAGATAAGCATGGAGACTGACCAACTCATCGAAAATTGTGTGTATATACCTTTTTAAGGCGATACATGTATCAAATAAACCATAAGGCAGGCAGTTGTAAGACATAGTATCACAAGTAGTAAAAGTGGTTTTGTGAATATTTGCCCCTCCTACCTTGTTTTTATTATAACCAAACAAACTGTGAGGTAAGGGCTCCAAGTGTAACTCTATAACCTATTGCAGAAACATTTTCATGCTAAGAGGGGGGAAAGGATTTCTCATAATAGCTTGCATGAAATTTCAAAGACTAATGCAGGTTCTAATATTATTAGTGGTCTTCGAAGTAGGTTCCCCATTGGAAACCCATTTTGGGTGGACTAGAAAAGACCTTTCATTCCTTAAGAAAATCTTCAACTCCCCTTGAAAGGTTTCTTTCAGTGCAGAGTTAACAAGTATTTGTTTTTGCCTAGCTAATTTCACAGTATGTTGAAAAAGACTTGGATCAAAACCATGAAGATCCACATTAAACCAAACAAAAACATTTTGAAATACACTAAGTAATTCAGTAGAATTTATTTCTTCTTTATCAGAACCCTGGACATTTATTTTAATGTTCGATGAAGATCTAGGTGTCCTAATGTTCATGGATATTGATTCAACCACCTTCAGTTGTAATTCCTCCTCCTTTTCTTTATTGCCTCTAACACTCCATGAAAATGAGCTCTCAGGAGGAATCAAGCCCTCAATAATCCTATTATTTTCCATGGATATAGTTTCCTCAGGCTTAATAGGTTCATCTTGGATGATATCACAAATTATCTCATCATCAGGGAGGGCCTCCCAAAATACTACATGGCTAGGAATATAAGGATGATATAGCAGTTGAAAAGCACAATCAGGCCTGTGAGGTGAAAGTTGTTGATTAGGGGAGGATGCAAAGATAGCTAACCGATGAACCATGGAATTCAACTTCTTCTTCACATGAGTGATATTGAAATATATAAGGTTCGAGACAAGTGCCCAAACAATTTGGGAGTATTTTTCCATCAACTCGTTTCCAGGAGAGCATATCTTGCGTATTACGTTCACCACAAGCTCATAAATTCCAAAAACTGAAAGGTGACCACAACCAAGATTAAGGGTGTTCTCAATGCCTAATAATAAATCTTCTAAATCAATGACATTATTCGAACAAGCAAACTCTAACCTGTAAGATAGATTATGATTTTTTCCTGTAGGAGAAATCAAGGTAATGCCAGCCCCATTTCCTTCACTAGAGAATGAACCATCAAAGTGCATATTCCATAAATCATGATCTAAATCAATTATGTCCAAAGGAATATTACCCTCTTTAGAAAATATGAATTACACTCCTAGGTATTCTTTGATATAGTTTACGTTAGATTTTGGAATATTCTCGATGTAGGGTGAAATCCTTCCCTCTCTAAGGACTATGATATTCTTACCATTTTGAGGAACATATAAATGTGTCCCATCGAGCGAGAGGTATCCACCTGTTAGGGCTTGCTAATATATTCCAAAGATAATTGAATAATTGCTTACAGGCATATCAATCACATGTATGTTGAGGGTTTTCCTTATCTCAGGGTGAGCGCATAAAACCAAGGTTACATATTTAATCTCACCTATGGTTGTTTGTTGTAGACTATTATAGGAAATCATGCTTTAGGCATTTTCGTTTGTACAAGATAATCCTAGTTCTTCCATAATAATGTTCGACATAACACTTGGGCCTGAACCAATATCAATGAGGCAACAATGGGTGATTTTATCCATGATCTTTACAGAAATATAAAAAGGTTTTTTTTTTTACAAGGTATCTAAAGTTATGTACACCTAATTTATTTACATAAGACTCATCTTCACTTTCCTCTTCAGAAAGATTGGCCACAACAGAAGCCTTTCCTTCCATGAATTGTTTCATATGCATCTGTTGTTCAGGGATGACAACCATGTCTAGGAGGGTTTCATCTACTTTGATGTTAGCCAATTGATTCAAGATATTGTACTTGGAAGAGGGGGGAGGAGGAGTGAATCTTTGACTCTCAGAAAGATTAGGAGGCTGGAGCATAGTAGTGGTAGATGTTGAGCTCGAGATAGAAGAACTGCGAGGAGGGTCAAACTTGCCTTTTGGGGCATAGGCTTTGTTCCTGGTATTGATGACCATGGCATCTTATATATCAATAAAATCTAGGACAACGATAGTAGCTTTTGGTCTTTTACCAAATATCTTGTCTCTGACACTCTTCCTTACCTCACACATTATTTCTTCATGGTGTTCCTCGCAAAAGTTACACCAAATCCTAGGAAGGATAACTTTAGGCTGAAAAATTATTTTCAACCGGAATTCTAAAAGGAGTGGCAGAAGAGACTGAAGCTCTAGGGGTGAGAGGAGAGACAATACCCTTTCACACAAATTCTATCATATGATTGTTCATATCTTGTACTAGTTGTAAGAGAGCGGACATGTCTGTCTATCTAACTGATTCTCCCTGGGGTAGACCAATTTGTTCAAGATGTTCTTTGTACTTTGAACAAGTGTGCATAGCGGAACCAAGATTATCAATGGATTTTTATTCAATCCTATGAAAATAAGGAGAAGGCAATGCATTGTAATAATGCATGAAGGTGGCTTGGTTCTATGGGAAAATAAGTTTGGGGATTTTATTTTACAACTTGGTGAAACGCAAGTTGAAAGACCTAATGGTCTCACCATATTTGTAAGTGATGCTACTGTACTCCCTTAGCTTCTTAATAGGGCTTTTGGATTGTCTCTAAGTGGATCTGAACCAATAGTTAATTCCTCCCAGGTAGACAAAATCTTAGGAGGAAGTTCAAATAAGTCAGCCACAACCTTTCCTTCCAGGGAGTTGACGAACAAGCGCATGCAGGTATCGTTGTCGTTAGCTCCTATGTTATGGAAAGCATTAGAGAATTCCACTAGGTTCTCATTGGTACTGACAGTGTTATTTCCTGAAAACTTAGGCAAATTCTCTTTAAAATTTGGAAGTGGGTGAGTAGCAGGTGCTAGGTTAAGAGGAGAAGAGACATTCCATGGTGTGGTTGTGGAATCTTCTTCAAACTGAAAAAGACCATGCTTTTTATTGACTTTGGTGAGGTTTGTAGTAGATTGAATGGGGATATGGTGACTGTACAAGCTACCAATCACCGATGACGATGAATATTTGGAAGATGGAGCACTTCTAGTGCCACCAGATCCACCACTAGATTCCATTCCATGGATGATAGATGAGGGAAAGAAAGACGAGTTGGATGAATCAGATAAAGTTCTCCTTAGAGAACTTTTTTTCACAGATAACACAATGTTTCTCCTTCCTATTTCAGCAATAGGATTGATTTCTAGTGACAAGCCTCTTCTTCTTCTAGAAGCACGAGAATATAAGGACATGAAAAAAAAAGGCCAAGACTGAAAAAATAAAAGGTTACTGTTGATTTCTAGGCTGCCTATGTCTAGCTTCCAATTGTTCTTGAGCACTAATATCTCATTCAATTGCTGCCCAAGAATGGTTAAGATCAACACGGGTCCTAGCAATGTCTAAATTAGTATGAAACAGGTTCAAAGAAATGTTGGTATGGTCTTGGAGACCTAGTCATAGATTAGGCTACCTTGCAACAGGAACAATCATTAAAATAAAAACAGTCAAATAATCAAAATCAGAAAAAGAAAGATGTATGGATGAAAATCGAATATAAAACTTAACGAGAGAGATATTGAAGATCTCCCCAGTATGTTCGCCAAATAAATGTTGAGGAAACTATATGAATTGTTCTTACTCAATCATTTTCATACTTTACTTGGCTAAATTAAAGTAGATGGGAATATCAACCTATATTTATATCCAACAAAAATAATATCCTAACTCACAAGTATTAATTACGAGTGCTTAGGCTAGTCTTTTATCAACAAAAAGCTTGTTGGAAATTCATTTTTTATGTATTTTCTGAATACATCGGTTGATGAAATAAATGTAAGAACATAAGTGAAGACATGAATATGATAATCAAGACAATTGAGACATATAGAAATCCTTTATTTCATTCCAATTCACCAAAGAGTCATTTTCTTTACAAAATCTCATACAGAAATATTGGACCAAAGTCAAACTTAGACATCCCTGATGGAACATACAAAAGGACCTCTGATGGAAAACCAAAACTGAATTCTTAAAAATGGATCACCTTGCCACATATCGTTGCCCACTCGACTTTGCCCAATATCCTTTGTCAGTCATAAAAACTAATTCACAAACAGACAAGTCTACACAGACTATCAAAGATAGATCAACACCTCTGAAGAACAAGTTTCTGAATGTTTTGATTTAGCCTTGAATATTGTTGTCTACAATAAGACCCTGCTATCATAAAAGAGAATTACGCTATGATGAATATATGAATGAATGAAAACCAAATTATCTCAACATAACTCAAAGATCAAACCTTAGCATGCTTCTGCTTCTATCTTCCTCTTGTTCCTCCCCTTACTTATGCTTTTAACAAATTAGAATTGGTTGATGTAATTGAACCAACTCATTAGTTAAGATAACTAATGACTCAACTAACTTTAGTTCGGTGGGGGGGTAATAATCATAATAGGGTCATAAATAAATAATAACTAGTAGGTGGGGCCCCTTGTGACTCCCTTTAGTTCATAACAATCATAACCATCATAACATAATCCATTAGTTAAACAAACACACCCCCTTGTGCCCCCCCTCAAAGACATTTAATTTTTGCAATTTTAGCTCATGAAATTTGAAAATATTTCAAAATAATACTCATATATCCAAAATAAAACATGTTGTCCAAGATCCATGAAGTCCACAGTCATAAAACAATAAATAACATAAAATTCAAAAGCCATATTTTCTAGTCTGTGATGCAACCCTTCCTTGGTTGTTGTTGTCGCCTCTTTCTTTTCTTGAATTAGCCTTGGTTTGGGTAGAGACTTTAGGATTTATATCACTGATCACATGGGAACACTCGTCCCTCAAATGCATCCGTGAAGACACAGATTTTTCAGAGTCATTGAAGGGTGATGAAGGGGCAACACTAGCTTTTCCTTTATCAAGTGCATGGTGGGCTTCAATATTCAATATCTTACTGGCATGGGAGGATTGCACTGGAAAGTGGCTAGGGGTATCTTGGACAATGGGGTTCAAAGGTGGAGGAGTAGGCAAAGTCAAGTTGGCCCAGCCATGGTGTTGGGAGGCTGTTGGGTGAACAATCTCCTTCCACCCATCATTTTTAGGGACTTCAGGTTGTAAAGAGACATGAGGAGGCACAAGTATGCCATGGGATTGCGGGGCTTGGAAAAGAGGATTTTCAGGCCTAGGTTGGACTATTCCATGCCCAATCCAATTAAAAAATCAAACATGAAACAATTGGCCAAGATATCCTGAATCAACATCAAAATGTATAGAGAACCTGGGCCTTCTTGGGCCTCGGTTCTAGTTACCTCTACCTCTGTTTACTAGTGCGTGGCTTCCCCTACTAAAGAAACTCATCCTGTATATGTAAATGATTAGTATATAGTCTTTTAAATAACCATGCATGAAAACTCTTAAAAATATGAAATATATTTGGCTCAGAATGTGTCAAGCTCATGCAATCCAATCCATACAAGTTGTTCTAATGTTAATCAATGAGAACGAAGAGGAAAAGTGTTCTGGGAAACGTGAGGGGTTTGTATTTAGATAAAATATGATATAATGAAAGGGGAGAAGTGTTATCAGACTAATCGGTAGGTGCAGACACTAACTGATCTCCCTAGATCCACCTAGATCTAGAACAAAAAACACCAGTACATGACGCTTTCCTTAAGTTTTAGATATCGAATTTACTAACTAAATAAGGATGAGTGACATACCATTTAAATGTCGCTTCCTCTCGTCATCACCATCCTAGCTCCGTTTCAATGCTCATACAATGATGGACCTGCAAAATAACGCAACCAACCAAAGTGATAGCAATAGCATAAACTCAATATAAACCTATGTATGTGATCAAGGAATCATACAATAAAACACAACAA
>JZKD02S0895651.1:201107-213715 GCA_000966675.3 Picea glauca
TACAATAAAACACAACAAGATTTATAGGAAAGAATCATATTACTGTATCATATTAAATGTGAAAGAGAGATTACAACCATGGCCTTGATGTCGTAAGGTCCCTTCCAACTGTCATCGTTCCCCACACACTTTCACTCCAAGGATTATGAGAGCACAAATCTGATGGTATTCACAATCTATCTTGACAAAGAAAATCTCAAAGCCACTCAAACCAAGCTAATAATTCCAAGGCAACCAAAGCTAACAAGCTCAAGAACCCCTTCTCCATGAGATCTCCTCTCCTTTTATAAGTTGAAGAGAATAAGGTGAGGAGGTTAGGATGATCCCACTAAATCAAGAAAGTGAGTAAGATCCAAACCATTCGGATGCCACCTCACCATGTAAGTTTCTCCTTCTAGAAGATTCGAGAAAACGCTTATTTTTCCCACGTGTAGGCATTCTCGCACCCTGCCTATAGAGCAACCTGTGAACATCTCGCACCCTAGCTATGATGCAACCTGCGAGAATCAGACATTCTCGCATCTTGCCTATATAGCAACCTAGGAACTTCCTTTTTAACAGGGTTTTTACAAGGGAAAATGCAACTTCTTTTCTCAGGAAAAGTTCTTCTCCCTTCTCTCTTCAGGAACTCAGGCCACTGACCCCTTTGAAGGCAACAGATAGGTTTACATCATTAACAGTCATAGGGATGATGAAAATAATGTGTAACAAGAAGAGATGGTCACTGCTCAATGATAACAACAATCAACTATAAGTCAACCAAATAAAACGTCACTGCAATCTACTGAAGATATTTCCACTTCATCTACTTAACACATAAATTCTCTTGTCTGTAATAAATATCAGAACAAGGAGTGAAACACTAAATTTGAGATATGTGAAGGGTTTGTAATTAACAGAAAGTGAGATAATGAGGTGGAAGGATAACGATTACTATTCATGAAATGGATCAAGCGATCCATAAAACATTTCACAGTAAGAACAGATGCATCAACCAACACTCAAATGACTAAGTAATAATTCCTGTGTATTTGACTAGTTCATTGTCCATTAATATCCAAGATAGTGCCATTACAAAACAATAAGTATTTCACACAATTTTTAAGAGGTTTTGTTCCCTTTATTCACACATTCTGCATTTCATAACAGTCAACAACAACACTCATTCCCAATCTGTAATCATTAACATCCACCATTGTCATACATTTATTCAATCCACATCTATATTTAAAAGTTATGTTTCCAAAATAATAATGAAGTCACTATTTCTACAATAGAGTCAATCAAGGTCTGTAATGATATTCATTGCCATATATATATGCAGTAAAATATAAAAATAATCAAAACCTCACATGCCACGCCTAAAATGACAATTGGATATACAACCAACAACCATCATTTAGACACGAGCTATGCATGAGTAAATTTCCAAGGCAATGTAACCATGCCACTGTAAAACAAAACAAGTCAATGTGACCTAAAAGCCGAGCCAAATATCCAACACGACTGTCATCAACAATGGTCAATTTCAATAAATAACATGCTTAAAATTCTTAAGGTATCACTGAGTATAAAACAAACTATCCATACTACACACAGAGCGCAACTAACCAAACTCCACACTGCAACATTTCCACTTATCACAACGAACACATAGTCATGACAATAACTCAACATATCGTGTTGAGGTTGTGCACATTAATAAGTGGTTGGATTATTTAAGTCACATCATGATTCAATTAAGTTGTGAGCACTCAGGATTATTCAACCAAAAACACAAGGATGTCGCGGATATGAGTTCTATAGTTATCCAGTTCTATTATCATTCAGTCCTAGGGAAACCATAGTTATCATGCCCCATGTTTCATTTCCAAAATACCATACATAGAACATGACCTGTGTGAGCAACCCTAAGAATTTGTGATCAATGTCAACCATCAACCAAATCACCATAAGTGCCAAACTAGTGATTGTACATCAACCAACAACTCGCCACTTTGGTAAAAATTAATCAACCGAACAAGTCGTGGTAGTTGTGTATAGCCACGCATCCAATCGAAATGGGTAGGGGCCCTTCTATTAAAAAAACTGAGTTTTTTGACATCAGGCGGGTGACTAAGAACTTTAGAAGAAGAAATTGGCAATGTAAGGTTCACGCTATTATCATAGAGGCAGTGACAGAAATCCATACCAACACGACTACTTAAACGACCAATGGGTGAGATCGTATTCAAAGTAATAGACCACCATAAGAGGAAACAACTTGACAGGCTCGACAATCTCCCTATGCGACTCCAGTCTGGAGGGTTAAGGGTTTGCATGGTATGCATCACAGGAGGAATGAAAGTAACTTCAGTGAAACTTCGAGGCCAAAGGTGTACGCACAAGGAGGACTATGACGCTTGTGGATGAGAGACATTTCCTTGATAGGGCCGAAAAGGAAAACAAGGCTCTAGTTAAACCCATGAATCATGAAGACAACCATCCAGCCATGATTTAAAACAAAACCCTTCAACCAAAACACAGTGGTAACAAAAAACTATCACCCAAGAAGACTAACAACTTTGATGAACTTAAAACTATTATGGCAGAACCTTCCATTTTCCATTCAAAACCAAAATTTCACACAGTTGCAGCACTCAAGGGAAACATAGACCCACAAAAATGAGACAAAACCATTTCATAACTAGAGTGAAGTCAAGAATGGCCAAGAGAAACATACATGTTAATCGAAATCCTTAAGACGAGAGGTGGCCGAGCGGTTTCACCCTGCTAAAAATCCGAAGAGTGAACACAACAACAAGATCAAACAATAGTCCGCCTAGGGTGGTGGCCAACGGGAAGGGTAAAGGTGACATGCAGTAAATGCATGTTGCCTCCACCCATATCTCATTTACTCAACAGTTCATGCCAATAAGCCCTCCCATTAACACCACTAATCAACCCATTCATCGAGAACATCAACACATTTAAACCATAGCATAATCCAAGTTCCATATAACAATTCAACCATTCACATTATTAATTTTCCAAATGCACCACCCATATTTATATTCCCAAAATAACTCAAATAAATTGCATGACCACTATACAATATAAGATATTGTGTATAGAATCGTCATCAATAGCATGATCAACATCAACCTGAACCACAACATAATCACCATACATGCAGAGTATATAAAATTTCAAAGCCATTACTTCTATGAGCCACTGACGTTCATAGCATATGTATATCAACTACCGATTCCATTAACCCACGCATACCCATTGCATTATCACCTTTCCAAACGCGCCACTATAATTTCCACCATATGCATATAAAAATGTAAATTAACACAATTTCATAGCCATTTCCTTATTAGCTAGGGTTTAGTAATAATCAACAAATATTTTATTCATGTAGTATTGCAGAACTAGGTCCCTTTTCACTCGTTGTAATACTTAGCCTTCTTCAAAACTACCCTTTATGTAATTTTACTAACATGTTTGTTATGCAGGTGCAATATGAACAATCACCATTAATGAATAACAAGTTGTAGTCACATGAAGGGACAACATCATGAAAGCTCAACACATATCAACATCAACCATATAAACCTCTGTAGCACCTCTTCATAACATATAAAATGAATAAATCTATTCTCCAATAATTCAATGGGGTCCCACCTACTAGTATTTTTTAGATATATAATAATAGGCTTTAGCAACACTTTGCGGGTGAAACTATGTTGACTTTTTCAATCGTCAACAACATGGTTTATGGATGATGTAGCATACTTTTATTATTAGAAGCACATATTGGTCTTGGTGATGATTATGAGTTGTTGTGTTATGCTTCATTGATGCACATCCTTGAGAGTTGTCTTGGTGATTGATCTTGGTGAGTAGATCTTATTTGGTTGATAAGATTGATGAGATAGGTTGTTGTGATAGGTTGTTTGGAAAAGTTGTTGTGACGGGTTATTTGTATAGGTTTGGTGCATGGTTGATGCACTTGTTCATGGTATAGGTTTTGGTATATGTTGGTGCATGGTTGATGCACTTGTTTATGGTACAGGTTGATTACAGGTTGAGGTACAGGTTGATGCATGGTTCAGGTTTATTGGTATAGGTTTACAATAGTATATCTCACAGTGATAATGTGACATTGGTTCCATCATTCTAATTCTACTTCAGGGAAGTTGGATGGGGCAACGATAAGTGGTTTTATCCACCTTTCGGTTGTAGCCGGAGAACATAGGGGGTTGTAGCCTCTTTCTGGTTGTATCCAGAGAATTGGGGAGTTGGAGCTTCCCTTAGGTTGTAGTCTGAGAAGCTAGGGGGTTGGAGCCTCCTTCCAGTTGTAGGTCGAAAACAAAGGAAGTTGGTGCTTCCAGTGAATGTAATTATTCAATACATATAAGAAAAAGTATTCCATGGTTTTCTCCTGCTTTGGGTTTCCACATAAAACACTGGTGTACTATGTATGTGTATGATTGTTCATTTGTTCATTTCTTATTTACTCTGAAGGTATTGGATGATAAGGCTACATTGATATAACACTTGGATTATATGGTTAAAAAGGATTAAATTTCTCTATTACTAATTCATCCCCCCTCTCAATAATCCAACAATAGTCACATCTACAGTGTTTCATATCTTACGATTTCCCCATCAAGGAAAAATTGTCACTGTTGACCAACTTGACTATATAACTCCATATCTCCACAATGTTGAAGTGAATAATGTCCCTTTTTTAGGACATTCTATTATATAGAGTGTAAGAGAAGGTCTTCTTAAGGAATCCTTTCTCATGGGGATATTTCGTTTACCCGCTCTTACCACCTCAAAGGTTGCCACATTAAATATGATCTCGATTCCATTGAAACAATCCCTAGAATCATATGATCATTTGGTAGTACCTAGTATTCATGAGAATAGTTCTTTTCCTATGTCGATCTCATTAAAAAATGAAAAATATGCTTATGAGCATAGGTCATTGTCTCTGTCAAGCTCGTTGAAAAGTGAAACAAATCTCCCTCCCTTTAAATCAAGTCTCACTCTGGATCGAATACTTGAACCTTCTTTTTCTCCACCTAGTGAAAATGTTCCTATTAGTAACCAAATTCATAAATAAGGAAATAAGAAGAGTTGTCGAAGGAAATGACACTTGGGGGGTAGGTCTCCAACCTCTGGACATCATGTTGGAGCAAAGTTTCTAGCTTATGCTGGGGGAAAACCAGGTCTAGATAAATAAGCTACTAGAAGTGATCCTCGTTTGGGGGTCGTTCCCATCGTAATGTAGTAGTCTTTTCTAGAACGAGCTTAGTCTTTGTTCTTTCTCATGCTCGTAAATACATGAGAATAGGTTACCGAGATCATTTTTTGTTCTTTCTTGTGCTTGTTAAAACATGAGAATAGGTTATTGAGTATACTTTCATCTCTTTTTTCAGACTCGTAAAATCTATATGAAAAAGGAACTCTTTGGAGTTTCCTTTAAGCTCTTTTCAGACTCCCTAAACATGAAAATATTGTTGAGTGAGATTGCTTCCTTCTGCACTCGTTAAAAGGTTTGAAAGGGAATCTTTCAAGTGGTATTTTATCTCTTTTTCAGCCTCATGAGACTAATTACGAAAAATGAATACCCTAGTCAAGCATGATTAGAAGAGTTTTCCCCTGTATTGTTTTACACTTTTTCTAGGCTTGGGAGACTAAATTTATGAAAAAGTCATCTTTAATTTCTTTTCAGACTCTTTAAACCTGAAAAACCACCAAGTTTACCTTCTTTGGGCTCATAAGACTATGCATCAAAGGACCTATGTGAGTCCAATCTCCAGGACCCATACAGGACCAAACCCCTCTTTCCTCTGGTTCATTAAACATATGTCGAGGGACCCATCTAAAGGATTAGCCATACCAAGCATATTTTATCCTCCTCAAGCTCGTTTAAAAATAAATAGGTACTCATCAATAATGATGGGGGGTGGGAAATTGAAGGAATTGGGTCAAGTTTTTGGAATTCTTTATGGCATCTATTGTCGCCTTTGGACATGGCACCTGTTTGCGCCTCATCTTACAGTTGGGTAATCTGCTTGTCTATGAGTCATACCAATTCCATGTATAGTCATAATTTTTCATTCTAGTAGAAATCTGATTTTATTTTCGTCACATTAAATTCTTGGTACTCATCGAGTCAATGTTGCCAAGTCACTTTTCATGCCTCACAATGTTCAAGGGAAGTTTCACTTCAAACCATCCATATACAATATTACTAGTTTCCATTTCTTGTGTCAATCCATACTCATTTTATTCACCATATCACATCACTTTCCCATGTCATTTTCATGTTGATTATGGGGGATACATTAAGGCCCTTCTTAAACAAGTCTTTTACTATCGAATTCAACACATTATCCGAGAATTGGACTTAGAAACCAGTTAGTACCTTGGGACCTACATGCCTCAATGGTAGGCCTCCTTTCTTTTGACAGTAGGTTTAAACCATTGATCTTTGATCGGATGATTCTAGGAATGTTTGACCTCTACTCATTTATTCACATTCTCTAGAATGTACTAGGGTACCTTGTGATTTATTGTCATCATTGGTGATTTCCCCTGCACTTGTTAACAATATACCCCAATGACCATTAATCAAGTGGTTTGTACCATTTTTTACATCGATTCATTTATTCACATGGCTATATTTGTACAATTTTTGGATTGGGACAAAGACCCTGGGTTGGGTACTCACTCTATTATGTGCTTTACCTAGGCTGGGATGGTGATATTTTGAGCATGTAAAATATTTCAGTACAATCACCATGCTGGAAATCTTACTGATATATATACTATCACATAGATCCACATTGTATTGATTCATGGATATGTTTTGTCATCTCATAGCTCCATTATGTATTTTTTGTGGCTATGATCAGTTCATGTCATGGAGGTATGGATCCACATTGTATCTCTGGCGGCCATATCCTTAGTCAGTATTTTCATCGATCTGCGGTGTATTGGTCGACAACCATGCTTTGTGTCATATCGTATTCCAAGCATAGGTATGAATTCCTCAAAATTGTAACATATATGTATACTGATTGATGATTATTTGTAGCTTATGCAAGGTTCTCCTACTCCAATACCTTTGCATTGAATAATTTGTAATTTTTTTCGGCCATTAGTTTCTCTTTTGAACTCACACTTTAGGGGGCATCTGTTACACACCAAAATGTCACACTTGAGTGTCACACCCTAAGTGTCGCAAGTGTCACAAAGTGACATATGCACCTTGTTAAGTGTTGCATGAACTGTATCAAGTTTCATATGCACCTTAACAAGTGTCACAATCCCTAAGTCATGTTGAAATAAGAATCCCTATCATTTGACAATCAAAATACACCTTTTTCTTGAAACTTTTGACCATTTTTTAGCATTTTAGAAGGGTGGTGCTCCCCTACCCATGTTGAGGGGGAGCCAGTTCTCCTTTGGACATGATTAGGGGGTTCTAATGGCACTATGTCTCTCACTTAGGGGGGGCACTATTCTTGTTAGAGGAAATTATGGGATTCTCCACCTTTTCCTAAGGGCCAACTCTCTTGGGATTAGGTTGGTTGTGCTCGAATCGTATACTATGGATCTATCTTAGGATCAAATCACAATTTAAGGAGCCATATATTCAACTATATCCTTCATTATATCATCGTGGTTGTGCCTCTTAAGGCTATATATTGAAGGTATTTCCAAGGTGAAGGGGGGAAGAATTCAGATATCAAACCTTTGATCTTGGGAGAAGCATCAACATTTTGATTTCAATGTTTTCATGCAAGAGATGGACGAGGAGAGATTGGATAAAGTATTGAAACATCATACATGGTTTGTAAGTGATTTTAACTTGGATTTCCAATTAATATCAACTTGGCCTATTCTCTTCAAGTTCATATGTTCTACATTTTCTTGTCTATTGTCGTTTTAGTATTCATAGATGGATCTACTTTATATAATCATCTAGAGTAGGAGGAAGTGTTCCTTTTCTAGTCTTTGTAGGACTTCAGTTGTGTTAAGGAGCTTGGATATCAAGCCTAGGGATTGGCGCAGCAAGGAAAAACATTGCAACAAGGTACTCCACTAGGTGAAATCTTTTCCATAGAGGGACTAGGCCACTTGGACCTTCATAGGGGCTTGAATCCCATGAGATGGATGATGTGCCCCAGTCATTGCACACTTGATAAGATGAACGCTGAATTTGGAGGAATTTATATAGCATGTGATAATAACATTGTGGCCCCTTGCACTAGAACGTTGGCCTTGGGAGGCATAGGACGTCATTCCCTAACCCTTGACATCACCTTGGATGATGCGGTTATGATGGGTTTGATGGTTCTAATGGTGATGTGGTGTGATTTGATGGAGATATATGTATTACTTGTCACTCTTGCACATGATGAGATGACACATGGCCTTTGGAGGCCAAACAACCTTCACATGGACTCTCAACATCTCATCCTCAACCCAACATCACCCTTTTAGGGCATGGCATCATCATCATTAGGGCTTTATTTTATGTAAATTTCAATTTTGTAAGTTGTAAAGGAAAGTAGAAGAGGTCGAACTCTTTTTGATTTGTTGTCGACATTTTAAAGTGGAAAAATTAGTTTTAAGTGACCTCATATAAATAGAGGCCACCTCACTTTCATTTTAACATCATGGTTTTGAGAATTGCAAGTTCTTGGCTGAAATGTTTTCCCTACTTTGGAAATTTTCTCCATATGGTATATTGTGATTTTGGATGATTTTACTTGTCTATTGGTGAAGGAAGGCCAACACTATCTCTTGATTCTTGTTTCTTGACAATTTTGGTGGAATATTCTTGATAAATAAGGGTTTTTCATGCTATCTCTTGGATTAGGTAAGAAATTTCTGCATTTTGTATGTTTTCTTCTTCATTTCAAGGTTAATTTGTCAAAACCCTTGGAGGAGTATAAGGGCATACACCCTCCATCAAGATATATCTTTGTTGTCATTGAAAATGCTATTTTGCAAAGGTTGCTATAGGGAGTAAAAGGGCTTACACCCTTGTATATTTACCTTGCTAAGGTTTTTTTTTCTCTAGGGAGAAAAAGGGATTACACCCCTAGAGAAGTAATAAACTAAACAAGAGACCCCATAACCTAATAGATAAGGCACTAATCTTCTTGCATTGGAGATTGAATAGTATGCATTGGTAAACATGATATCAAGGAGATTGAATTGTTTAAGTTTGGAATTTGATTTTACATTCTCTAAGCTACATTGTGCCCTAACTAAATTTTGATTAGCCAAATGATATAATTGTTGTAGTAAAATTTATGCTACAACCAATAGGGATGCAACAAACTAACTCTCTTTCATTCTTTTACTCACTCTTTTACTACTGAAATTCAGTTGTAAGCCTTGGTAATTGTTCTACTAGTTATAAGATATTATTTGGGTGGTTTACTTGCTATTTTTAATGGCTAGAATTTTCTATTGTAGAAAAGGTTTTCTACATCCATAAGGTTGTTACATACCTTGCTAATAACAATTAGTAAAAACTCTCTAATTGTTTTCAAAGCCTTTTTCTAATCATTGGAAATGTATATATTTGTTGCTATCTTTCTATCCAACATCTTGCACTTGATTTTGATGGTTTATTTTGCATCTCTTATACTCTTTTACTGTTGATATGCATATTTCCATACTATTTCAATTTGGGACAAAAAGGTTACTTGCTAAATCCCCACTGATTTTGAGGCTTGTATCTTCATAAATAGTCATTTTATAGGGAGGGATAACATTTTTTTGCAAGTACACTACCTTGGAAACCAATTACCTTCTCACGAGACTCATTCTTAAGCCTCATTCGACTCTTGACCTTGACCGATAGGGTCATTCTCCATCGCTTTTTTACTTTCCATTGCAATCCTCCTAGGGTCACCTGAGAAGCCTCCCTTGGGTTGTATTTATCCTTCACCAAAAGGAGGGGGACATCTATCGAGGTGACATTGATAGGTGTTCCTAGTTGTGTTGCACATCCATGGATTGGGTTGGGATTTTACCAAACTATAGGTTGTGCAATAACATGGCCGAGGAGTTGTGCATTGTCAAGGCATGATAGTATATGAGGTATTTGACCCAAGTGGATGAGGACAATTGCAGAGATGATTTGCATAGGTCTATATTATACTAGACTGAGTGGCCAACTTCATATTGGGACTTATTTAGAGAGAGGACACAGGTACAATTTTAGTGTATGTTATGTTAGTCACCATTAATGTTTTTATGTGAAATCAAGATTTCAGGACATAGCGAGATGCTATATTGGTTTGGAGGCTTAATAAACTAGGGAAGGGGCTAAATATGGCAGAGAAAGGCTAAAGCTTCCTAGAGTGCTAAGTGGATGGGGCATGGCAGATCGCAGATCATGACCTCTCGAAATCGAAGGTCGAGGATCATTTCAGGGTGAGAAATTGTGCGAAGTTTAATTTCAGAAAGTGAGCTGAAATTTAAACCATGGTTTTTTTTTCTGGGAGACGTGGTGCCACCAGGTGCATTTCAGGGTGAAAAGTGGGTTTCCCCAAACCACTTCCTCACCCCCTTGAAATTGGAAAAGTATAAAAGGGCATTTTTTTGGTTATTTTATTACTTTTCGAACACTGGACCATTTGAAACTTGGTGTGACCACCCTCATTCAAATACAGCTCAATAGTACGCCAATTTCATGCCATTTTTTCTCATTTCCAGGTATTTTTCACTGTAGCCATGGATCCTATCATAACTTCAGTAATAAAGCAAGACCCTATGGCGAATGAAGAATCCCTAATTGACCGAGATTCAGATGTCTTTGATACCAAAATTATGATTTCACCCATCTCTATGTCTAGAAGCAACATGTCTGATAATGTAGGAAGGTGCATACCATTCCTTGAAGCAGTCCAGGCCACCATCATCCCTTATGTTGTCAAAATCGCTTTCCCCTTTCCTGAATTTATAGGTTGGTGCACCAAACAATATTCACATGAAGAAATATTCGTCATAAATAAAAAAGTGTTCGAGGTCATGTATAGGGTAGAGAGTCTGTCAATTATAGATTCCCTTGATATACCAGAGTCTTTCTCCCTAGTGTCTGGAACTTTCAATGAAGAAAAGATAATTAGGGTATAGAGAGACTGTGCATCAGAAGTCCGAGATATGTTTTTACAGACAATTGTTAAACCATAACATTTTTTAGAGAGTTTGTCTTTGCCAATGAATGTGAGTATAATGGTTATTGAATTAAAATGGTTATGTTCCCTTTTGAGTCAAGTCTTAGGTCTAGATAATGACAAAATGTGGTTGAAGTCATGCTCGGTTTCCTATTTCTTTTTTTCAAGTCAGATTCTGGTCTATTAGTCTGCATCAGTTTTGATCAATTCATAACTGATAATATCCATAAACAACTAGTGAATTTTCTCTCTCTAAGGAATTTCAAATATTACACCTATTTCCTAAAGATTGTCCTGGAAAAAAATAAGAGAGAATTTCCTGAAGCAGACTTTATATCAATAGAATGTAAAAGTATTACATTTCTCATCTTCATAAACAAAGTCATGTCCAGGGTTTACAGTTTGATTTTCAACACTGACCTACCTAGAGTTTTGGATGACATAAGGAGCTATATTTAGCCAAATACAGAGAACAAAATGGGGGATTGGGTACTATTCATGCACTCAACAATAATCTGGGTTTATGGTTGTCATGAATCCCCCTATCTATTGCCTATTTTTTTGACCCCCAGATTCTTTGACCTTGAATTTGCCAGGAAGAGAATTATATCCGAGACAAATCATTTCCTGAAGTTGCACAAGGACTCCAACCTCAAATTCCCTTTTATCATTGGCCCTTTCATTGTCAAAACTAGATCATGCTTATCTCATATTTAAGCAAATCTCAAGGAGTTTGGTTTTTCACAACTACAGGGAAGAAGATAGGATGCACACTAGATCATATCCAAGAGAAGATTGATGAAAACAATTTCCCTTATGAGCATGAACATGTTGAAGATTTTGATAAGATGAAAAACCTAGAAGTATGTGATGATATGGAAGAAATATTGCAACCAAGTCAAACACAAGAAGTGGAGGCAACCTTGCAACAAATTTAAACACAACAAGGTGCTCAGAAAATGATAGTCAAAGTTCCTAATATGAGTGTCTACAAAAAGAAAAGCAGTTCAAATGCCATGGGAACCAATGATCAACAAACTTCTCCTAAGAATATGAAGATTTCATAGTATCCACAAGTAGTATACTTGGAGGAGGAAGAGCCCAAAGAACAAGTAAATCTAGATATGGTGGACAGTGGCACTAGCACTGCAGAGGTTGAAAAGGAAAGAAAAATCCAAAGTGAAGGAAACTCAAGAACGTTTAGTAGAAAGAAACACATCTTTGATAAAACATCAGGGGGGAGCTTATTGTTGGAAGATTGGTTGTTGTCATTGATGTCAACCCTAGTAATGGGTTTTGGACCACAAGATTGATGAAGTTATTTGGACATGAAGGAAAATTCACATGTAGATACAACACCCATGGATGGATAGTATACATCATGCTCTTTCCGGTGGTATGTGG
>JZKD02S0895651.1:217854-230070 GCA_000966675.3 Picea glauca
CTTATACTATTGTTCATTTATCATTGGATATAATTGAATGGTTTAAGTATAAGTTGGAAAAGTTTTTTAAAATTGTACTTGATACTGATTCACCCCCCTCTCAGTATCAACACTTATAAATCTAAAGAAGACTTGGCAAAACATTATGCCGAGAAGGGAAACATAACTATGGGTGAGATGAGGGATTTAGTCCCTGAAGTGGAAAATATTTCTCAACACAAATCTTCTCTGTTCACTGTAAGGGATATTGATAAGAGGAAATTTAACATTGAAGTTGTATATGAAGACAAATTATTTGATATCAAGATAAGGTATGACAACATCGGTGCTCCAAACAAGGTCAAATTCCATAAGAACACTAGTGATATGTTGTATTTTGATTACCTGAGTTTAAGCTTGAAGAATTCAAAGTTTTCATATTATGAAATGAAATTGGTAGGGAAGTTGAGGCAAGAAAAATAATCTATAAGAGATTGGAAGACTCATGTCAATAGGCTAGAATTTGAAGGCCCTCAAGGGGTGAAATCCTCATTGGATTAAAAATACAATTTTAATTCAACTCTTGAAGAAGAACTTCAAAATGTCTGCCATATATCATCCACAAACAACATAATTGGTTCTCTAGAACAGGAAATTGAACACTTCATCAAGATGCATCGGAATACAAGGCTAGGGAATTGAAACTAGAACCAGAAAGGTGAGGTGGTCACAAGATCAGACAGAATTTCTAAACAAGGCTGTAGTTTTACATCCTACTGTAGAAGTTGGGCCAAACACTGAAGGATTTTTCTAGGCTATTTCACAAGTTAGCTTGAAAGAAGGAGAAATCAAAGGGATAAAATGGAGCATAGAAAAATTGAAGCAAGAGATTCAAGAAAAGGATGAAAGAATGGATAAAGTTCAAAAGGAGAAGGAAGTCCTGCAGGAAAGGATGAGAATAAGAGGCAAAGGCCTATTGTAGGGCACCAAGCACATCATCTGGGACTCTATAGCCACTGAAGTTTCCAAGTTTAGAGTGTATTTGAATTTCATTAATGATAAAGACAACATGGCCATGATAGCCAGAAGCAGGTGCATTGTTGTGAATGAAACTTTAGTAAAGAAGCCATCATAATGGGCCCAAAATGCCATAAATATACTCAACTCCAATCCTACTATATAAATTTAGAATATTGGAGTTAAATACAAAACTACATTGATCATATGGGCTAGGAGGGTTATTTCTAAAAATAAACTATTGAAATCAGTCCAAACCAAGGCAACACAGATGGAGCAAAGTGTGCAAGAATTCAAGGATTTGTTTGAATATTTTTTTATCAAATGACTCCCACCATTTTGGGATGGAAAAGGAAAATTATATGATCAGGAAGAATACAATGCTCGCCTCACTCAGTGTAGAATGCATCACTCCAAGTTCAAAACCCTAGAGGAAAATATGAAAGGAGCTACATTAGCTGAGCAACTGATTACATAATTTGAGATTTTGAATCAGTTGAAAGCAGTCAAAATTGGACTAACAGTCATGACATATGCCTCCTGCATTGAATTGGATATCCTCATTAAAGAAATTATATATTATGATATCCCTTCTAACTTGCAATGGAAGGAGATAATACGTCTGGGTAAGACAAAGTGCAGTTTTCCAGGGTCCAGTAAATAATGTCCAGGTGTCACTGAATATGGTAGATCACGTGGAAGACTAGAGCAAAACAAGTGGAAGAGAATAGAACTGAAGTGCTAGAGGAGCTAGAATCCAGATCCTCAAACATTTTCTTGCTAATTATTGTAATCGATTTCAAACCGAAACTGTCATTTGTAATTATTGTAATCAGTTTTAGAAACTGAAACGTTTCATTTCAATCATTGTAATCAGCTTCAAATCGAAGGAACTCAACTTGTATAAATATTAGGAGTAACAAATGTATTAAGGGTTGGCAGAAGTGCAAGGGAATGATATTAGCTATTTGTAACTTGAATGTAATTTTCTAAAGATGAATTGAATACACATGCAAAAGTATTGAAGTTTCCATGAAAATATTCTAATGGTGGTGATCTGAGTTTTGTCTCCTCTCTTTGTATGTATTTCCTGTATTTCGGATTTCATTTTCACTATATTCTATTTAAATTTGATAGTCAAAGGCCCATAATTCATCTTGTGATGCTCTTGGCTAAAGAAACTTAAACTGTGTTAAGTTCTTCCTAACTAGTTCAAAATTCATTTATTTAATGCTCTGATGCAATTATATGTTTTCTTTTCTTCCTACACTCTGCAAATTTACAATTTATAGCTCATATTTATCACCTCATTTAGCCTTTATCCTCTAGAGATTTCTACCGACCAATCAATGTGTTCCATTCGTTTTCAGAAGTTTGACTCTATAACCCTAAGTGTTCATCCTCTTCGTTGCCAACAAAATTATAAAACACCCCCAAAAACAACAAAACCTAGCCATTAATTGTCAAATAAATACCAAGTGATGGGAGAGATCCCTCTCTGAGCTGAGAAGGCTAGTACCCAACTCTAAATTTGGATTTTAGGTTACCTTTGTTGTTTGTTTTATCAGCCAAAACAATTTACAGAGTGCTAACATGTTATATCCCTAAAATTCCCTATCTATGCATACATGGCATTGACCTTTCTACTTGCACAATGTTCCAAACTACTATTGAGGACATCTCTTTAAAAAACTATTTTTTGGAGCATGTACGTACCCTGTTGAACTACTTCCCATGTACATATGCTAGCTTCATACTAGACAACCAACGTACATATGTTAGCTCCATACTAAACAACCTGCGCTTACCTTCAAAAGTTGCAAAAAATAAAAAGTTGGAAGGAATTTAGGGGAGTTTATGGACTATTGAGGGGTTCCCAACCAATTCATCCGCTGTATCTCGTCCCCAAAATGAATGACTATCCTTTTTTCATATAAAAGGAGTTCTTGGGGTTCCATTCCAACAACAATCACTAGAACAAAGAAACTCTGCCAAAATCCCTTCCTCGTTTTATTCCAAATATTGCATCCCTTTCTGAGATTTAGCCTCATTATTCCCTCTCTATCCCTTTCTTCTGTACAATCCCTTCCCTTTCCTTAAACTGATCAGTTGATTGTGAGAGAAGGATTTGAGATGATTAATTTGGAGAAACATTAATAAGAGACTAGACCTAGTTCACAGAGCGTCAGCCATTGAAGGTTGTAACTTTTAATCTTCATATTGAAGAAACAAATCTTTTTCTTGTCCCAAATATTATGTGTTTATGATTTTCATTTGATTTATGCATAATGGTTTATATATAACCCTAATTTTGATGAGTATATATATAATATTTGTAGCATTGTTTTCCTAAGTGTTATTGCAGGTCATCTTTGGGAGGAGACCATCATCCTGGGAAGCTACAAAGGTGGAGGAAGTCTACATCAAATGTCAGGACCAAAGGTACTACTTGTGACCTACTTTCCTATCTCTTTCTGTTCATCCATTTAGAATGTTTGGGGTAGTTTAAGAATAGGATTGTCTTTTAAGGAATATCATAGCTCTACCTGTACTTTGACCTTGGTATAGTAATAGGGGGATTTTCCCTGCTAGTAGAATAGGAGACTCCACTGGAGAGTCTCTCTAGGGTTTTAGCGGGAAGTTTTTTGGTTTTAATTGGATTCTTTATTGCCTTTTGAGTTTTTTTATCAAGTTCACTGAGTCTTTTAAGGGTTTCTGAACACCTACAAGGTGCCTACCAACTTTCTTTGCCCAGTTAGTCTGCCTAGTATTTTTCTTTTTGAAATATCTCAGAGGTGTACATGCTCTTCTTTGGCTCAACCCATGTACATACATAGTCTGCATAGTAGACAACCCTTGTACATAGGCAAGATACTGGTACAATGTTGGCACAGGGGCAGAACCAGAGTTCAACGCTACAACAATGCACCAACAAAACCCTAACTACCGACCCTTTTGTCATTACCTACGAAGAAGATAAAGTCTCACCCGAGGTAGAGGCAGGGATGGTTGTAGGACTTTTGTGTCTATAACCTTAGTTGGGACAAAAATATGTGATTCTAACCACTTAAAAAATCAATCAATAGTTACACTTATCAATATCTAGTTCTTAGTAATAGCGCAGACAAACCCTAATCATAGTACATTGTAGTATTGTGGCATCTAGTTACACTTAGCATGACATAAAATATTAGATCTTAATAGATTCAACACTAAGCACATGTATATAAGTCAAAGCTAACATCTATCCATAATATTAAGAACAAATCATTAACATATCCATCATTCATCTAAGTCAAAGCACTAAGAAATAAACACATCAACACATCACAAAAAGCAAAGAAACACAACATCTACATGGTTCACCCCTCCCTTAGGGCTACGTCCACCAACTCTTCATATTATTTATTAGATTATTCAATAATTTATATGCATAGAGCCACAAAAACCCTACTCTGCATAGGACAAGAGATCTGTGCACTTCGCTAGATATTCCTTCTCTGAGCTAGTTCTAGCACAAAGCCTTGCACAGTTTGTTACAGTCACTTGCACTTAGCTCTGGAAGTCTCACACAATAAGCACAAAGCCTTTGCAATCCTTCTATAACATAGATCGATCTCTAGCACTTAGCACTTATCACACTAGCTTGATTACTAGGTCTACCTCTTACATCCCCAGTCTGTGTAGAAAGAACTACAAGTGACTTTCAGTTAGCTCTGGAAGTCTCAACATACAACACATGCTAAGCCTCTTAAAATCACTAGCGCTTATCACTTAGCACACTGGCCTCTTCTTACATCACCTAGCTACTTATTTATACATTACAAAATAGGCCTAAACATGGATAACCCCATGGGTCGACGTTCCCATACCCGTTACATAATCCCAAATCCCAAAAAGGACCTAAAAGGGTTCGATATCCCGTGATATATGATTCTTCTTGTGCTCCGTATTCGACGTCCTTTCAAAGTCCCAAAACTAGGTCAATCATGACCAAGAATCCTCAAAACTTGGTTAAGGGCCAACAAGCCCCCAACCCTCACCTGTGACTCATCCCGAGTCACTTTAATCTGACTAGTTCTTCCTCAAAAGTCTTGAGCTTAGCTCGAGCTACTTTGACTTGTTGTTGAGCTATAACCTCCTATTCAGTGAACTCTTGTATGAGTGCTTCGTTGACAGGTCCTTCGAGGTACTGTTCAGCTATGGTGATAACTTTCTCCAGCTTCTCTCCTCAACCTTCAATTTCTGTGAACAGTTGATAAGCCTTGTCCTATATAGGTTGGAGTCTCTGAGTTACTTCCATAAATCTACTCTAAATATTATGAACCTGCTACTAGGAAGTGTGCTACTCCTGTGATTGTTTCATTATTTCTACAGCTGATATGGGCTTCAACTGTGCTTGTATTGTCTCGGCTCGGTACTTTGCCTCCTGGAGCTGTGACTCCAGTGCCTTTAGTTCTGGATTCTCCTCTAGTTTCTCATAAGTCTAGGCACTATGATCAATGAGTTTCTTTCATTCTGTGGCAAGATATTTTATTCTCTCGACTGTGATCCAGGAAGTTGCTTCTCTTTGATCTCTTACATCCTAGAGAGTGTTAGGCACTGTATGAAGCTCTAAATCTACTATTCCTTGTTGTAGCTGCTGGATGGCTTTCATGAGCTACTCTACTTGATGCTCAACCCAATATTCTGCCTGTGGCTCGTAGCCTGTCACAGAGTGAAGTTCTTTGTTGACTGCTTCTTTTACTTTGAGTTGTCCTATGAGAAACTGCTCCTTTTCTTGCTGCATTTGCGCTTTCTCCTTGTCAAAATTTGTCTAGAGAGAAATATTCTCCTGCTCCACAACACAACGTTGTTCTACAAGTACTCCTTGTACTTGCTTCAAAGCCTGGGTGTCTTGTTCTATTTCTTCTTGTGCTCGTCGAAGGTGAGCTTCAGTTGCATCTGCTAGTCGCCGGAGTTGGGCTGGTTCATCTCCCAATTCGTGTTCTCTTGATGGAAAGGGAACAGTGGAGACTGTGCGACTGGACTGAAGAACCTGTTGTACCCCTTGGAGTTTGACATCAATTCTATCGTACATTTCCTCCTTCTTATCTTCTTGTTTCTCCACGATTTCTAGTGAAGTGTCGTTTAGGGTTGCTACGATGAAGTCGAAGTCATCCATAGTAAGCATGGTCTTCATCTTGGTCACGGTGGCTCGTGATTTCTTCTGGGAAGAAAGTTTCAGGGGAGAAACCTTCCTCTTCTTCAGAGGATCGGTCTCTTCTCTAGGTAGTGTTACTTCGCCTATATTTTGTTCAACTTATCTATCTTTCATCTCTTCTATGTTGTCATCACCTCCTCGCTCAAGTAATATGAAAGTAGTCTTCCCTGAGGTGCTTCTTAGGTCTTGAACCTCTTCAGTCTTCCTTGTTTTTTTGGGTCTGAGTGTATCTTGTTATTTATGCCCAGTCTTTAGGCTTTCCAGTTCAGGATTAGATATCTCTGTAGGGTCAGCTGGGAGAAGGATATCTGTTGATCGGTCCTTAGAGATCTCCTCAAGATCCTCTTCTGTGAGCTTGTAGTACAACTGTAGCTATTCCTTATGTTCATCCACTTGTGCTGTAATGTAAATGAAATGCTCATCTCCGCTGAACTTCATCAAGGGTCAGAATATCTGTAAGGTGTTAAGAGTCATGAGAGGATCTTCTTCTATGTCTCTCTTCAACTGAATATAGTACGTATGAAAAACAACATTCGACTACAATTGTTTGTTCATATCGCTTGAATACCAAAGTGTAGCTAATTTCATGGAAAGCGGCTCAAATGTCTTGATGTCCAGGAAGGTATCACCTTCCAGCATCTCCTAAGAAACAAAGGTAATGAGGATCAGGAGCCAGCTAAAATGAAACTCCTAGCCCTAATCCTGTGCTTCGCGAAAGTCTAGTTCGAGCTGAATGACTAGGTACTTCACCCAACTCATTTGTAAACCTTCTACACACTTTCCTACGAGTTGAACGATGAAGCCGATGACCTGTGTGGGTCGGTTCTTGCGTACCATATTTCCAGCTATTAACTGACATGCTAGGCATACTGCACCATTCTGGATGGAGGCTACCTTGTAGCCTCGCGTCCCCTTCTCAACATTGTCGTATGTGTCTTTAATATTCCGTGCTAGTGCGTGATCTATGGTTTTCCCTAGGTAGAACTCATGTGGGTCAAGTCCTTGCATAATTAACCATGTGATCCTATGGATCAACATAATATCGACTGTAATACGATGCTCTATCCATAAATAGACTCCATGGTAACATGAAAGTAACAACTTGACACAAGCGTTCACTTCCTAGTGCCTTCCGAAGTGAGGGATCTTAATCATGTTTAATAGGGTGGACTGTGCGAGGTTCATCATCCACAGTTGGGGGATTATATTCAAATTTTTCCCCTTCATCTTGGTCAAGTATTTTTACGGGGTGATCATGTTGTAGTTTTTGCAATCTCCAAGGTTGAAGTCACTGAACTTCAACGCTGCAATCTTGTCCTGATGTTCGTGAACTGCGTGTATCCCCTTCGGGAGGTACGAAGTAATATTGGTATACTCAAAATCTCTTGGCACACTATCATGACTTATCGTGCCGACTAGAGGTGGGATATAGTTGGGTAATATAGATGGAATCAAATTTATGTTGGCTAGGTCGTCTTTGTTCTTGGTTCTCTTTTCTGTTGAAGGTCGAGATGATCTGGCTCTGCGAGCAGTTGATGGAGAGACATGCTCTCCCCTCATTGATGATGCATATATTCTTGTAGACATAGACATTGCTCTTTTGGTCATGAGGTTGATGATAAATTCCTCAACAACATTCTCTGCAGTGTTGAACTCATCCGACACAAACGCTCGAGTTTGAAAATATCAGGTTCGGAGAGTAATATCTCAATGCAATGGGATATATAGAAAAAGCGCGATGATCACTGTGTGAAAATCATCTAATCTATGGGCTCAAATTCACAATTAGAAAAATATTTCTCGGTGCGTGGCACAATGAGATATATAGATACTTGGTAACATATCTCTTGAAATGGGTAAGAAGCCTTCATTAACTCAGTTCTATCCGTTGTGGCGTGGTCCCAACGGTCTGGTGGCAAACTTTTCAATCATAAATTCCTTCCTTATCCGTTCGGGTTGTTGTTCGAATGGTTATACTTCTTCCAACAACTATATTTCTTCGCCATGGCGAAGTTCCATGTGATGCTATTCTAATATTCCGATGAAGCTCCAATTCTGCACATTTTCCTTCTATGAAGTTCCCTTGGGAACCTTCTGTAACTTTTCAATCTTATCCCTCTTCTTACTTAGTTTTCTAGCCTTCTTTCCAGTGAGCTTCATTGCGGAGTTCATTTTTCCATTCTGATTATTATCTTCTTTTGGCAGAGTAACTTCGTGATGTTGAGATTCTTTCCTAGAAATCAAGCGTAATACTTCATCGGTATCTGAAATAGGCATTGCAATCTTTTGGGAGTCCTCTGGTATTCTGGCAACCTTGACATCCAATTCTCTAGTTTCAATTGGCTTCGATCGGTTCTCATGTTATTTAATCAAGTGTGCAATATTCTTAGTCATGAAATCTTTTAACTCTTGCTTCTTATACTCTAAGACTTCTTTTTCTTTCCTTCTGGCATGATCTCTTTCAATCCAAGGTTTTCCAAGCAACATAGTAAATGGAGCATTTTCCTCAATAAATTTAACAACTTCAAATTCTTCCTCCGTCGAAGTTCCATTGACACTCATAGATATCTGGGTAATCTTTCCACATAGGTTTATCAACTTTCTTCTGAATAGTCATATTCCTCCCAATGAAGGAATCATAGTAGAATTTCCTAGAATTTCCCAAGTTCTTTCTGTCGTAATATTCAATTGTGTTTTTTCATCTAGAATACAGTCAATGTTGAAGTCTCCTATTCTTGCTTCTATGCATTATTTTTCTCTAAAGACCTATGATAAATTGACATGTCGATGACCATTCAGGGTTTCTTTCATCTATATAAATACTTTCTCTAATGTCATAGCCTCAGTTTCTTGATCTTCCTTATGGTTTTCTTGGTTCATATTCATTCTCTCAACCCTAGCAATCATTCAAGGGAAATCCAAAACTTCATGGTCCAGATCTTTAGAATAGAGGCAACTAGGTCTTCTTCTAGGGCATTCCTTAGCCAGATGTCCTTATTTTCTACAACTGTAACAAATCGTTAATCTTGTCTTTCTCTTAAATGATCCCCAACCTCTCATGTACTTCATACTAGGATCATGGTCGCTAACTTGCAACAAATTCTTCCTAGGGTCCTATATCCATTTTTTAGTCGAAACATCCTTTCTATGCATAGGTATAACATATCTTTCACTATTCTTATCAGATCTACTCATATCAAATATTCTTTCTTCTATCAATTCCCTAGTTTCCAGGCTAGGAAAAATCTTATTAAACATACCTAGATACATACTTCAAAAACAAAAAAATTCCACTTACTTCTATAGAGCACAAAGCTTCCAGATCTAAAACTTTTTCACTATTCTTACCTTTATCAGAGCACAAAGCGTTCAGATATTACCTCTTTTATTTATATAGGACTTCTTTTCTTTAGTAAAGAGATTCACAATTCTAGTAGAATACTGTGCACTAGAGCGATAGATCTACACACAAAGCTTTCACAATTTCAGGTCAGATCTTCGCACAAAGCTTATTTTTCCTCAGTTACCAGCAATCACAGTTTCATGTCAGATATTTGCACAAACCTTCTTCTTCCTGAGTTCCCAATAATCACAGTTTCAAGTTGGATATTTTCACAAAGCTTCCTCTTCCTGAGTTCCCAACAATCACAATTTCAGGTCGGATCTTTGCACAAAGCTTCTTCTTCCTCAGTTCCCAGTAATAACAGTTTCAGGTCTCGACAACAGAACCATTTCTTGGCACATGGGAAAACCTAGGGTTCAATGCTACAATGCCACACCAACAAAACCCTAACTATCGGCCCTTTCGGCATCACCTGCGAAGCAGATGAAGTCTCACCCAAGGTAGAGGCAGGGGTGGTTGTAGGACTCCAGTGTCTGCAATCTTAGCTGGGACACAGATCTGTGATTCTAACCACTTAACAGAGCACTCAGTAGTTACACTTATCAATATCTAGTTCTTAGTAACAACACAGACAAACCCTAATCGTAGTACAACATAGTATTCTAGCATCTAGCAGCTCTTAGCATGACAGAAAAGATCAGATCTTAACAGATTCAACACTAATCACATGTATATAATTCAGATCTAACATCTATCCATAATATTAAGCACAAAGCATTAACATATCTATCATTCATCTAAGTCAAATCACTAAGCAATAAAGACATCAACACATCGCACAAAGCAAAGAAACACAACATGTATGTGCTTCACCCCTCCCTTGGGGCTATGTCCAGCAACTCTTCATCTTATTTATTAGATTCTTCAATAATTTATATGCACAGAGCCACAAAAAACCTACTCCACATAGGACAGGAGATATGCACACTTCTCTAGATCCTCCTTCCCTGAGCTAGGTCGAGCACAAATCAATCCACAATATGTTACAATCACTTGCACTTAGCTCTGCAAGTCTCACACAATATGCACAAAGCCTTTACAATCCTTCGATTACATAGATCAATATCTAGCACTTAGCACTTAGAACACTAGCCTGATTACTAGGTCTACCTCTTACATCCCCAGTCTGTGCACAAAGCACTACAGATGACTTTCACTTAGCTCTGCAAGTCTCAACATACAACACACACTAAGCCTCTTACAATCACTATCACTTAGCACTTAGCACACTGGCCTCTTCTTACATCGCCTAGCTACTTACTTATACATTACAAAATAGGCCTAAACATGGGTAAACCCATGGGCCGACATTCTCATACCCATTACATAATCCCAAATCCCAAAAAGCACCTAAAAGGGTCCGATATCTCGTGATCTCTGCTTCATCTTGCGCTCCGTCTTCGATATCCCGTTGAAGTCCCAAAACTAGGTCAATCATGACCAAGAATCCTCAAAACTTGGTCAAGGGACAACATACAACAACCCATGTCTCTGTGTCTTGAAAGTGTATTTTAAAAAATATTTTTTTCTCTCTCCTTACAGAATATTTAGGTTTCTCAGGGCTTCCTTGGATTTTACAAAGTCTCTGTTACTGGCCTTAGCTTAGGTGAAAGATTTGTTTTCAACTTGTTTCTTGATTTTATTTTGTTTTCCCTAGAGGTTTAGAATGAACTTTCAAGTTTTAGATCCTCCTTTGGTTTCTTGTTGAATCCCTGGATTTACGCAGTCGACCTAGGGTCTCTTTCAATCTTGGCTTATGTTTTCTCTTTCTCCACTTTCATGCTTAGAAAAATGAAAAATATTTTTTACTTTGGTGTTGTTAGGGTCCTATAATCATAGTTAAATTGATTCTTCAACTATTTTTTGGTGTTTCCCCTGTGATGAAGACATATGTCTTGTTGGTCTCTTGGTTGTTTCCTTTTTCCCCTCCATCCATTTCGCCCGATCCTCCATCAACCTGCTGCATCCTTAATCCATAATTGTGCCATTCACTCCCTTTGCCCATTTATCCCATTGGCTACTTCTCGCTTGCCTCCCCTCCATGAATAAACAAACTTAGGCTAAAAAGAAAATCAATAAGTTAATAATGTTAGTAATAAAATTTAGTATAATTAGTTTAATTAAATAGGCTAGACTAGTTAAATAATCCATTAATTAATTAATTAATTAATTAATTAATAGTTTAGTTAATACATAGGTTAGTGTTTTATTAATCCAAAAATTAATTAAAAAATAAATGAAAACATTAAAACATAATAAAATACAAAGAAAAAACCAAAGTGTATAATTATAATAAACAAACAATAAATAAAATATATAAAAATTAAAACAAAACACAAAACAATAAAAAACCAATTAAATAAAAAAGAAAACATTTAAAATACATAAAACATAAAACATAAAACATAAAACAAAAACACGTAACATAACAAATTTTATAAACAAAACAAAAAAACAAAAATTAAAAAACCAAAATATCACCTATCCTAAGGTTTCCTACCCACCCCAACTTCACACATACATCACATCAAAAATAAATCAACAAATAAGGAAACTTTTGGACCCCCCTCGCCATCCAAATTTTAATGAGAGGGCGGTCCGGAATGATTGTATT
>JZKD02S0895651.1:236013-246304 GCA_000966675.3 Picea glauca
CCACCATTTTCTCAAGGAATTCTTCATACTGTTATGCTGCTGAGATTACTAGAGACCTCTTCTTTGGTAATACACATTGTAAGCTGCATTTCATAAGCTATTCACCCCTCTCTTGCGTGAATAATCTTGGAGTTCTTTCATCCACATTTCATCTTTTCTTGTAAGGAGAGAAAATCAGTTGAGGGCCTCAAAGAGCCTTCCATTGGAGAGAGAAGGGACCCAAGTCCTCTTTCTCCATTGTGTATCTTTGGATTTCATCTATCAGACCAGCTAATACATTGGTGATATTAGTCCATTGTTACTTGTTTTTATTTTTATTTTCATGCTCATGTTTTTATTTAGTTTTTGTTTAATTCTTGTTAATAGTTTAGTTGTTTTCTTTCTAACCCTTTACATCACATCTGTCATGACTAGCAGAGCCCAACTAGGCATGTAAGCACTCACTTTTTTCTCACACATCAACAAAAAGAGTGAAAACACCAATGCTCATTTATCAACCAGGTTTTGTGACTACAAATTACCAGAATCTGTTTAGAAGGAAAATGAGGCCTCCAACCCATTGATTCCCCTTCAAAATGAGAAGACACTAGGAGAGAGAATGACACACATCCCTAAAGGTTCGCTTAAGAAGGCTTCCCATAACCCAAATGTGAGGGCCACTCAGAATTACTCTGTCATGGAGGATATGGCACATACCCCTTATGTAATGTCTGCTCTGGAGGCCCTCCAGAGTTTCCCCTCACAGAGAAAATCTATGCTTTACACCTTGGGAGTGATGAATCCTAGTAACTTAGGGGTGATCATTTTCGATCCAACTGACCTTAAACCTTGTCTTCCTCACCATGTTTCCTTTCATATTGTAGTGACATACAACACTAAATCATTGACACGAAACATTTTGTGTACAATGGTTGATGAGGGTGCCTCGACTTGCATGATGTCATTGGCATGTTGGAGGGCCATTGGCCAACTTGAGTTGTCTCCATCACCTTATGTTTCTTATGGATTTTGATGATCGATCATTCAAAACACACAGTAAAATTCCTTCTTTCCCCATACAGTTGGAGGGTAAAAGTGTGTGAGTCGAGGTTCAAGTAGGTGATGTTCCCCTCAACTACAATATTCTGTTAGGATGGAGTTGGACTTACGCAATGCATGCAGTTGTAGCCACCATTTTTTGGGTTCTATGCTTTCCTCATAAATGTCAAATTTTAACCGTAGACCAGTTGTCCTTCTCTCATCCTGACCCTTCATCGGGGGCTTCCATGGTCCTAATGATTGATAACCCACATCCAAGAACTGTCAACTTAGGTGTCAGATTGTTTCCATTGTTGATGGAAACTTTTGATTATTTCCTGCCTTCTAATGATGTAAGGTTTATTTCGGCTATCCTCGACCAACTGAAGGCTGTAATTTTTCAAGTGTCATCTTTTAAAATGAGATACTTTCATGAGACATGGACTTTACCTTCCCCATCAACTTTGATGGAAGGAATAAGGAACCTTGGCATGACCATGACCTTATTTGTTGCTAAGGCTCCATGCATCATTGTCCAGCAAGCATCATCCAACCCTGATCTGCCTCCCCCGTAGGAGCTATATCCAATTCGCGAGCCTATTTGGGATAAGGACTCTCTCACTGCTCAGGACCCTTTAGACTTAGTCTTTCCCTTTGACGTGCTGATTTTGGAGGCAATTCATGGTGCTGACAAACCTTGGGATGATCTTTACCATAGATCTTATTTTATTCCCGAGCATAGGATAATAGAGGTAGGAGAGTTTTTTTTTACCATGAATGGAGATAAACCTTGTCCTATTAACCCTCTGGCTACACATGGAGTATACACTGAGGGAAACATGGAAAGTATTTCTGCAATGATTTCTATTGATATCTCCAGAATCCCTGGTGTCGTGGAGAATGTATTCATTAGAGTGTATTTCTCCCTCGAAGAGATTCAAATTTACATCGAGTTGTTTAAGGACTTCTATGATGTTTTTTCCTAGTCTTACGATGATATGCCAGAGATCGACCCACAAATTGTTGAACATGAAATCATGACTTATCTTTAGGTCAAATTGGTCTGACAAAATCTTTGTCCGATCAATCATAAAAAAGCAGTGGAAATAAAGGATGAAGTAGATAAACTTCTCAAATATGGTTTCATCTACCTTTTACAATTGACAGAATGGTTATCAAATGGTAAACTTGGTTCCTGTCAACAAGAAACAGGGCAGGATTCATGTTTGTATGGATTTCCATGATTTGAACAAAGCTTGCCTGAAAGACAATTTTCCAACCCTGTTTATTGATCAGATTATCGATGAGTGTGTGGGGTGCGAAGTATTTTCTTTTATGGATGGTTTTTTGGGATATAATCAAATTCAAAGAAAACCCAAGGACCAACATAAAATGACTTTTATTTGTCCTTGGGGTACCTTCGCGTATCAAAAAATCCCATTTGGCCTGAAGAATGTTGCTGCTACCTTTCAATAGGTGTTGGCACATGGGCAACCCAGGGTTCAACGCTACAAAAATGCACCAACAAAACCCTAACAACCGTCCCTTTTGGAATCACCTGAGAAGTAGATGAAGTCTCACCCAAGGTAGAGGCAATGGTAGTTACATGACTCTAGTGTCTGCAACCTTAGCTGGCACAAAGATCTGTGATTCTAATCACTTAACAGAGCACTCAATAGTTATATTTATCAATATTCAGTTCTTCAATACAACACAGTTAAACCCTAATCACAGTACAATGCAGTATTCATTCAAATCTATCATTTAGCAACACTTAGCATGACAAAAATCATCAGATATTACCAGATTCAACACTAAGCACATGTATATAAGTCAGATCTAACATCCGTCCATACTATTAAGCACATAGCATTAATACATCTATCTATCATTCATCTAGATTAAAGCACTAAGAAATAAACACAAAAACACATCAATACATCATGCAAAGCAGAGCAACACAACATGTACGTGGTTCAACCCCACCCTGGGGCTACATCCACCAAATATTCTCTTATTTATTATATTCGTTCAACCGTCTACATGCACAGAGCCACAAAAACTCTACTCTGCATAGGATAGGATATCTGCGCACACTTTTCCAGATCCTCCATCCCCAATCTAGGTTACAACACTAAGCCTTATAAGGTCTCTTGCACTCAGCTCTGCAAGTCTCACATAGTATGCACAAAGACTTTACAATGCACACTTGCACTTAACACTTAGCAGTTTCGATCACATAGATCGTGTTGGGTATGTGTTGTATTCTTTACACGAGTAGTAGCATGTGAGGGTATGCGCTGGGCGTGCAGGGGTCCGGGGGCAGTGCCCCCGAATTTTTTTTTTTGCCTCGAGAAACATGACACCTACCTCGGGAAACGTTGTTGGCAGCCATTGTCATTTCTATCTTTTCCTTACAAGCTGCCTACACAAGGGTTTTGAACCCTCATTACTCATCGCAATTTTTTAAAAGAAAACGACACTATTATCTTTGCTTTCGCATATCTGCTTCTCATTTTCATTTTCACGACTGCAAGCGTGAAAACCTACAGTTGGGATTCATGTTGATGGCATTATAATGATCTTTTGGATTGTTATGAACCTATTTGTTTATGTGGTCATAAATCTTTTTACCTCCAACTCACCACTGCTCACACATTTACCAAAACACCAACTCACCACTCACTTTGCATTTGAGTTTTATTAATATGGTTGATGCAATGATTATATGATATTTTGGTGTCTTTGATCAAATCCTTGGTGCAATGCTTTTATTGAACACATTAATTTTGGGCTCAAATCGTTGGTGCAATGTTCGACATATTGGTTTCTTTTAAATCATACAAATTCCATTGTTTATTTAAACATTCGGATCGAGTTTTGGTTATGTATTTTATGGTTTTCAATGATTATGTGATAATCCATTTGACATTTGGTTTACAATGATTTTGATATACACTATTATGATTTGAATGAAACATTTTACCAAGGTGTCGTCGATTGTACATGACAACATGATATTTTTACATGGTTTCAATTCACTCCACCACCCTCTCACACATAAGCATTAACGCTCTGTCGTGCATTGCAGGCTGCCTTTGTTTGTTTTTGGAAAACCCACGGGAAAATGGTTCTGTGTCTACCATGTCAAACCCCCTCACCGATTACCCTGTTGACCATGTGTTATCTACTATGGCTCCTATAGTGCGAATCAAACCCAATGGCATTCAATCTTTGTTGTTATTTGATAATGCCCGAGAGGACCTAGAGAGGAATGGTTGGAGGGTTTTTATCGATAAGTTTGAGGGTTTCAACCTCGCAGTCGCTCAAAAATTTTCCCTTACATTCGATGGATGCAGGGCTAAAGTTGGGGACATCCAACTCGAATTAAACGAGGATTTCCTCAGCTCAGCCACTGGTCTTCCAGCCAAAGGGTAAAAATGGTTTAAGAATTCGAAGGTTGATGAAGTGCCATGGCTGCTTCTATTTACCTCAAGGAAAATCAACATTTGTAACAAAGGTATGCCAGTTACAGCTCTTAAGTCTAGGTGGCATGATTTGTTGGCCATTATCAAGCAATTCATTACATGCGAGGGTAGATATGGTTTAGTTTTCCTATACCACCTCCAACTTCTTATGAGTTTCATAGATTTTCCTTTGAATATGCCACATTTCCTCCTTCGGAGTTTGTATAAAATGGCTAAATGTTTCAAGAGGGAGAAAGCCAACTACAACCTCTTCCACCACTATTTAATTAAAATTGTTATAGTCCATCATTTGAGGTTAAGTGGCGAGTGTTGGGAAGATTTCTTGTTGAGGAATGGCTTTGACAATCCTGAAATTGGTCAAGTTGACAAAACTGTGGTCACAGAAACCCTTTTCGCGCCTGTCGTGCCCCTCCTACACTCTTACCCGCTGTTGAACCCTCGACCTACCCGAACGATAACCTACCCGACACCCTGCCTGACTCATGTCTAAAAGACAGTACTAAGCCTGTCAAGAGGTCTGCAAAGAAAAAGGGTAAGGGTAATAATGATGTCAATTGCAAGGGTAAGAAGGATGCGCCCTGGGTATCAAGGTGTGCTCGCATTAAACCTAAACAAAACACAGATCAGAAACCAATTTTATTGAGTGAAGATTCAGATTCCAAAATCGAGCGGTTTCTGACCGAGGAGTACCCATACTCACATGAAATTTGTTCAGTCAAGCCCTATGACTATGTATCGAACCTCCTGTCATGCCTTAGAGATGACCCAAACTTCCCCGGGATCAAACTAGATAGTGGAACTGCTGGTAAATCAAGAAATTCCTTGCCTGTAACTACATGACCTGATCAACCCCAGTGATATGAATGCAAGTCATGGCTCGACCGATATTATTCAGATGTCCCTTTTCTCCAATCCTGAATCAAGTCCTTGGAGGACCGAGTAACTATGTTAACCAAAGAAAATGACATATTATTAGCTAATGATAAAAGGCAGAAGACTACAGGCTCTGTGGTTTTTAAAAATGTAGAGGCAGCCACTGCCATTGCTAATTCAAAAATAGCTTGATCGAATCGTATCCCTGAAACCAAGGTATGGTATTTCAAGAATGATTTCAAAATGATTTTGTTTGATTTGAATTAGTATAAATGATTTTTTTGATAAATCACATATATTTCTGTTATGATTGAATTGATACAATACGATTATGTTTGTAAATAATAACTAGCTACAGAATCGTGGGATTCTATAGCTAGTCATAAAATTTGAATTTTTGTTGATTTTTCAACTAAACACAATCTGAAATCATGTATTTTTGTGCATTTACAGGTACACATGAATTTCAAAGGAAATTGGATCAATGGTGCCATCTTTGAACATGATTTTTTACATAGTTTTGGATTAGGCTGTTAGTCTTAGCTAGAAATAGGAATCTGGGAGATTGTTCCCATAATTTTTGCAAACGGTTTTGATAATTTCCATAAGGAATGTTTTCATCCTGTGGCCTTTATATACCTATTATTTTTTGTAAACAAACCATCGCTGCGTGGAGGCAGAGACTATGAATTGATGACTCGGACTGGAATGAAAGTGGATGTTTGTACGACTTTAGCTTTCGATATATCATACTTTTATTTCAAGTTTTGTTCATTTGAATTTGTAATCAAATTATTGACTACTTTAGATATCAAAATTTGTTACAGGTTGATGTGATGCGATTTAAATTGTGTCCATATTTGATGTCTCTCATTTTACATTACAACAATTATCCTGTTTTAATTTAATGAACAGAAGGTTAATCTTCTTTGTTAAATGAGCAGTTATGTACAAATCTTTGCAGTGGGATTTATCTTAATGTGATCATTTGTAAACTATAAAATTGTTGTTGCTGCATCC
Organism: Picea glauca; assembly: GCA_000966675.3. NCBI lineage: Eukaryota > Viridiplantae > Streptophyta > Pinopsida > Pinales > Pinaceae > Picea > Picea glauca. The sequence goes on from JZKD02S0895651.1 coordinate 242,412, forward strand.
TTTACCTGTTTTGTCGTTAGCATTCAAGAGTGTTGTTGCTTCGTGTTTACGCGAAGTATTGGAAAATCCAGTGCGGGTTGGCCTCATCGAACAGTGAACGTAGATGCCTATGTACAGGACAAGTAGGAGGCGATAATTTCAAGTTAGTTTGTTATTTTATTTTAATAGTTTAATTAATATAAGGATTCACTATAGTTTAGATACACAGTACATATTACTATTCTTATTGCTTAGTTAGATAGCTGTCAATTCACTTCCTGTTTATAGAAGTTATAAAAAATCAAAAAAATATTGAACAATAGCTTTGTTATCAATTCATACATGATTTTCGCAGGTTTTCGATTAAAAATTTGCAATTTGTGAATACTGTACATATAATAGATATATGAATATATCTAGGCATTGTATATTTAATAAGTAGAATTATTATTTTGTTAATTAACAAACTGTGAATATATATTAGACCTGTATATAGTTTTTTGCAACTGTTTTTCACTTAGATTAGTTTCTTTAGCTTAGTTTTTCTTTCACTTTCCTAGGACTCAGATCGGCTAACGGAGCCGCTAAAACCATCGGAGTGGATTAATCTAAACAGCTTGGGTTATTTAGACAACCCTAGACCGGATCCACCCCTCCAATTGACAAGTGGTCAATTTTTCCCATCAAAAAATGGCGCTAGAAGGAGGGCTTGAAAGTTATTAATGGCACGAGGCAGTCATAAGACTCCTCCACCACCCAACTACTCACCTATAGTGACAAGAAGTCATTCAAATGAAAATATCGTCCCTCAAATAGAAACCACATCAAACGACGATCTACGGATCACAGTTGAACCAGTAACCCGAAATCCTATAGGTGGTGACGTACAAGAGATTGTCCGCCAATCTCTCATAAGAACACATAGTGCCTTCGCCCGTTTAAGGAAAACAAATAGACCTTTGGACCAACCATTGGATTTCTATGATATCAGAGAACAACTTGGAAGTACTAACCTCACTTTAAACCCTACATATCCAATCTTCACTTCTGCAGTAGGAGGATCTAGAATACCACCCTCACCACCTCCATCAGCCCCTTCTTCATTTAGAGAAGAATCCTCTGACGAAGGTTGTTCTTCATCCCATCCTTCGACACCACCCACACCAATGGCCAATTAGAACAATCCTTCCAGACCCTGGCTCGAACAAGATGCAGTAGTCATACCCAGGCCTCAGCATCCCTTACCCAAACATCCAGAGAAGTGGCTCCCCAAGTTTGACCTAGACTCTAAACAGATCGTCGAAGATCACATCAAAAAGTTTATGTTAGCCATTAGACTCTGTAATGTCGAGCATGAAGATGTAGTCTGTAGATTTTTCCCCTATACTTTCGAGGGAAATGCCTCTACCTGGTACTTTGCCCAGCAGCCCCATACCATCATGTCATGGGAGAAGTTTGAATCCTGCTTTCTTGAGAAGCTTGGAGATGATAACTCCCCAGAATTTCTAGTCATGGAGCTTTCTAGTTTAAGAATGAACCCCAAAGAGAAAATCAAAGACTTTAACCAAATATTCTTAACACTAAAGAACCAAATCCCTACAAATTCGATGCCTGCTGAGAATCTTATCATAGCATATTATACGAAATCCTTACATCAAAGTATATCCATTTGAGTAAAGAGATCTAAGAAAGCCACGTTGTTATAGGCCTTCGAAGAGGCTAGTCATATTGAGAAAGACATCCTCATATTGAAAGACACTACTAGCAACGAAATAGAGACTAGTTCATCTTCCAAAAAGAAAATCGAAATCCTCCCTAGACCTGCCCAAAATAAAACACAACCTGAAAGTTTAGATTTATAAAACTTAACAAAAGTCGTTCAAAAACTGTCAAATCAAGTTATAGATTTGAAAAGGATGGGCAAAGAATATTCTTTGAGCAAAGGGCCTTACAAACCCCCGTTTAGGAATCCTTTTCCCACTAACCGACCTAATTCAAATACCGAAGGCTTAAATCTAGAAAGCCTGCAATTCACTATTCAAACGATTCTAGAAGCCCAAAATAACTTGATGCCTCCTAAGATTCTTGAGGAAGTAGTTGAAAAAGAGACAATTGAAGAACATGAATCTTCTCCGAACATTTTTGGACACTTCTTGGATAGCATTTTTCAAGCTAATTTCGAGACAGTACATCCCTACAATACTAGGAGTAAGACAACAAACAAACCTTCTTTTGAAAACACTACGACTTCACCCCCAAAACAGTCTAAATCAGCTGAGACTAAACAGAGTCATGTAAACCCAAACTTAGATTATGATTTAGTTGAATATCTAAAAAAGTTAAGGGCTAACATTTCTGTTTATGAATTATTAAAATTTCCATTTCTGCTACAAAAAATGTTACAGAATATCGCAGAGAATAGCAAAAACGATAATCCAAGCAGTAACAAAGTTTTTCAGAATAACCCAAAAGTTCCTCAGAAGGCCTATGCTATGAACAATTCTGATCCTCATGAGAAGAGAGACCTTCCTATAAATAATGTAATAAATGTAGATAAATTAGCTTTAAAGGCTACGAGTAAAAAGCCACAAGCTTCCACCATTAGTACTCGCAGAAATGTACCTCCATTTTTGTTAACTTTTGAAATCTTTAATAGGAACGTGCACACTTGTATGGTAGACTCATGAGTGCCATCCAATGTAATGCCATGGTCTATGTGTCAGAAGATTAATGCTGAAGTTGAACCATCCACCTTAAAGATCATCCAACTTGATCGAACTAGTGTTAAGGTTATAGAAGAATTAAGGAATGCGATTATAAGATTATCGTATAATGCCAAAGTTCATCAAGTGATTGATATTATTGTTGTGGATATTCCAGAAGTTTATGGTTTTTTTTTAAGCAGAGACTGGTCAGAGCAGCTACATGGCTATTTCTCGACAGATTGGTCTCACTTGTGGCTACCCAAGAACGGAAAGCCCAACAAAATCAAGGTAAATCGTGAACGTTACCTAAAGTTCACAATGACAGATTTAAATGATCCCAACGAACCATTTACACCTTCTGCCGATTCGCCCGAAATATAAAGGATAGATACCTTTTTTGGAAATTTCATGGCCGAGACTTCTGCTATCACTAACCCGGAGCAGCAGTCTGAGATTATGGCATATACGCAGCCATTAGTTTCTACGCAATGGTCTCATGCACCCGATAAAAATCAAATATGGTCTCTTTACTTTGACGGGCCAAAGTCCAAGGAAGGAGCTGGTGCAGGATGCATTACTATTGATCCAACAGGTAACAAAACCCTGATTGCATGTAGATTAGAGTTTGAATGTACAAACAACTCAACAGAATATGAGGCTTTATTTCAAGTCCTCAGAAACGAATTAGATATGAACATTCAAAATTCCACTGTTTTTGGCGATTCGAAAATCGTGGTTAGATAGGTAAGAGATTCTATCCACTGTTTGTCTCCGCATCTTAAAAGCTACCAATCTGAGGTATGGAATTTGATGAATAAGTTTTCTTCTTTTAACATAAATTCTATTCCTAGATTGAATAATTCGGAAGCTGATTTGTTAGCTAACGTAGCTTCGAAACTCTTTCTTGCAGAAGGCTTGTCCCCGAATTCATTCTCCGTCGAACTATTGTTCATGCCATCCGTTCCCGATAACATCACGAATTGGAGAGTCTTCGATGACGATCAACAAATGATTAGTTTCCTGTATATGGAAGAAACTTTCCAAGGTGCGGTAATTGACGAATTCTCTCATGACGAGAATCTTCGCGATTTCATGGTAATACCAGATCTGAGATCTCCTGAATCTTCATCGGACATGGTAAATTCTATCCCTAAATCTGTAGTTAGATTAGAAAATTTTTATGATCTTCAAGACAAATTCAAAAAATCG
>JZKD02S0895685.1:0-14044 GCA_000966675.3 Picea glauca
AAGAAGATAATTACAATGAGGCTTTGAATGTATTTTTATGATAAACATGAATTCCAAAACCCTAGACATCCAAAAACCTAACCCTAGGAGATGAAACACCAAAAGTCATGTGGGCCCCGTTGGGGTAAGTTAGTTCATTAACTTGCTGGGGTCGTAAATTTTGCATACGATATTTGTTTTAGGTGTGTTATAGCTCGTTGGAAAGGTCTTGCTGAGAACTACTCATTATGTTGTCAAACTCTGACTTCGTCTAAATTTTTATTGTGGCGAGCCAAGAAAAGACTATTTAGAGCCCCAAAACGACCCTGGAAGTACAGAAAGATGATTTGACATGAAAAAATCCAAAATAAACCATTTGGAATAGGTGGGCAGACACCAATATCCACTTGGATGTTGTGTAGGGCTTCAAGATAGCGTCATAAGTGAATAAACCACAATTAAAAAGAATTGTCCCCATTACAGAGAAACGTGTTGAACTGAAAACTAACAAGATGAGCCAGTTTGAAGTTGGAATAGGTAGGTGGCCACCAATATCCACCTGGATCAATCCTCACCCCTTAAGAAGCAACGATCTTCATTGCATTGAGTGCCCGGGGAAGACGAAAAAATGTTTTCTGAATTTGAATCTTGGTGAGTTGCGTGCCTTGTTGGAGAAGTTTCATTGCTTGGCCTATGGAAGGTTGTCACGAACTTGTTGTTGGTGGGGTTGAATATGTTCCACCAACCTGTTGTCTCTGGACTTGACAAGGCACTGTGTAGGCACCATTGTACGTGAAGAAACAATATTTTCTTTCTCTTATACAATATGCTTATGTTGGATAGAAGGTGTTGAGGTTGCAGTGGTTGTAGTGGCCTTATGTACATCCTTTGAATAGACTGTGAAGAGGATGAATTTTGCAGTATGAGAAATTACCTTGCGACTCTATTTTGGTGGAATAGTAGTTGAAACTACCTCTGGTATCCTATAGAGATGACCCCCCAGAGTAATAATGACACTACGAGGTCTAGACTCATAAACAACATGGTGTTTCCACATATATGGTTGGACCAAAACAACATCACATATATCAAGAGGGGCAACATCACACACTACCTCATCCTTGAAGGGTTGGATGCCATAGGAAAGGTGACACTGTTGGATGACACATAGATCTTGTCCATGGTGAAGCCACCCAATGTTGTATGGTTGGGGGTGTGGTGTTTTCAACAACCCCAACTATTTTACGACCTCAGTTGAGATGAAGTTCTTCTAGTTGTTGTTATCAACAATGAAATGCAACAGGGTCCCCTTCACCTACATCTATGAATGGAAGATGCGATCCCCCTCTTCAAGACCTACTGGTTCTTCTGGTTGAATTGTTGTGGTCGCGACAGTAGTAGTGGGGTATGTGTAGATGATTTTTTTTTTTCAATATTTTCTAGATCGGATTTTGAATCAGGGTTCGACTCCTTGTCTTTGACCTCAACCACCAATGACTGTTTCGAGCGACATTCATCGGTGTTGTGCCAGGGAATTTTGTGGAAGTCGCACCACTTCCTAGTCTCATTCTTCATCTTTCCTTTACCCTTTTTGTCATTTTCCTTGCACTGGTTGTCTAGAGGTTGTTGGTTAGGGTCATATTTACCATGCTTTGATGGTTACAAATTTTGCAGACCCGAATTCCCATTTGTTCTGGTGGGTAAATTTCTACTCAATTTTGACAACATCGATAGGCAGCTCCCAATGACGATATGTTTAAGAAATCCATTTCAGTTTGGATGTACCTATGAAGAGCCACATGATATTTCAGAGCCAAATGTCACTCGGAGTCTTTGATACCCAACTTGGTGCATAAGGTATGGAAATTATTTGTGAACTCTTGAAATTTTTGGCTCTTCTCTTGCCACAGTGTGGTCCATCTCATGTACTAGTCTTCATAGTTATCAACAAGGTAGTATTATTCCTAGGCCGCATCCACACAAAAATCCCAAGTGAGCTCGGCCCCATATATTACATATTTTGTTGTGGAATTTTGCTCCCATTAAGTTTCCCACCAATGTTTAACATGGGGGACTTCCTTGAAGAGTGTGAAGGTGACATTTTCCCTGTCGAAAAATTTTTGAACAGAGAAATAACCCTCTAATAGATTTAACCATCTTTCTAGGGCATTCGCATCTATCTGACCTTCAAATATGGGAATATCAAAATTAACTTGTATCGTGAAGGGAGAGGTTCCTCCAAAATGGTCACTTGATGAAGATGTTCATGTTGTTATCAAAAGGCATTGAAGGAGGTGTGCAAAATTCTCCATCATTTCATCCCTTTGTCACGCGAGAACTTTCTCAAGCAACAGGTTAATATAATATTTTTCTCCATCATTTTTTTTTCTGCCACCATCGAGGGATTCTTGGGCGTGTGACAGTGATTGTCCTTAAGAGAGACAAGTTTGAGACCCAACTGGCTATACTCGGACCTTGTCGAGGACATGCACTGAAAAATGATCAAAAGCAACCTGCTCTGATACCATTGATCTGGATTATTTTTGGAACGAAATGAAAGCAGAGATATTACAATGAAATACTCATAGAAATTTCCAGAAATATAGAGATACAACAATACACTATTTCTATTAATGAAATAATTGTACAGAGACTGTAAAAATACAGAGTGCGAGACTCACTAGAATGGTGACAACTTTATCTCTAGGAAGATATGTGACGGCTACGCTCATTCGCAAGAAGATAATTACAATGAGGATCTGAAGGTATTTTTATGATAAACATGAATTCCAAAACCCTAGACATCCAAAAACCTAACCCTAGGAGATGAAACACCAAAATTCATGTGGGCCCCATTGGGGTAAGTTAGTACATTAACTTCACAGGGTTGTAACTTTTGCAAACTATCTTCATTTTAGACGCATGATAGCTTGTTGGAAATGTCTTTCCAAGAACTACGCATTATGCCATCAAACTCTGACTCTACCTATAGTTTGACTGTAGCAAGCCAAGAAAAAATTGTTTAGAGCCCCAAAATGGCCTTGGAAGTACAGAAAGATGTGATGATATGAAAACTTCCAAAATAATCCAGTTGGATTAGGTGGGCGGACACCAATATCCACCTGGATGTTGTGTAGGGATTTAGGATATCCCTGTAAGTGAATAACCCACAATTACAAATAATTGTCTCCGTTGTAGAGAAACGTGTTGAACTGAAAATTGACAAGATGAGCTAGTTGGAAGTTGGAACAGGTGGGTGGCCACCAATATCCACTTGGATCAATACTTCTTCACTTCATCAACCCAATAGGTCTTGGGAAATATCCATTGGAGTAGATTCATCTTCCTCCTAAATAAAAAGAGGTACCCTATTGAGGTGACAGTGACAAGATTACCTCTGTGTTACGCCAATCTTGGCCTACTTTCCTTCAGGATTTGGGAAAGTACAGATTGTGTGATAACAATGCCCATCATGGGTTTGATAAACTTTTAGTAACTCAATACTCCATAAGGAGAAGTAAAATTTAGTTGGTGTTCACTACAAAAAATCAAATTTTTGAGCTCCTTCGTGAATGCAACTTCAAACCCCTATGCAATGTTTTATTATTCTTCTTAGTAGGCAACTTCTCTTGAGCATGGTGTGGAGGCACGAATTTACCAAAAACCCCAATAGGTTTTCCACAGAACACTAAATTCCATTTCTATCATTGTACATGAGGCTTCTAGAGTCAACAAATAATGAAGATGATGATGGTGGTGATGGAATCGTGAGCGGTGAGTGCAACAACAAAAAATACCTAATGTGATATATGAGAAACGTGAGTACCAAGCATAGGGGTTTTAACCAGTTGCTGGAAAAAAATGTATACCCCATTCAATGCTTCAACACTATCAAGTTCGGTTAATAACTGATTAACAAATGGATGTGTGGTGATTCTGCAAATATCTTCGTTGTCATTACATATTCGATCGCAAGTTCGAGTCTTGCGTATTTTTTATTTTTTATACATGATTTTGTTGCATTTTAACCAACGATATCCTATAGCAATGACCTCCTAAGGCCCTTTGTTTACAACGATGTGAAGTTTAACTCGGAGAGATTCGATCCCCCGTTGGGCACGACGACCACATTAATGACCAAATAAAAAGAAAATGTAGAGGAGAGGAAGGTTCAAGAAATAACAAAGAAGATGGAGATATGGAGGACCGAAATGAGATTGAGTAAGCACACATAAGTGAAGACAAAGTGTCACTCTTTCTCACCCGTGCATAAAATAGCCATCAAAAATCGGCGAGCGACTTTATAATGAGCAGTCGGGGGGCGTGATACCAACAAACAATTGTGTAGAACCTGGAGTGTTAGAATAGTCGATAGGATGGATGGAATAACGAGGGCGTTCTAAATAGAGAGGCACATAGAGTTGAATTGATATATTAGTTTGTTTGAAGCTAATGTTGTAGTGTCCTGACTAGCCTTAGTAGATATAGGATTGGAAGTTCAAGAACTGTTAGTTTTTCTTAATTTTAAATCATTGTATAAATATCAGAGGAATTTGTGCCCAAACATATGGATTGATAGACTGATAATAGCATTAAGAGGAAGCAGATCGCACTATGTTTTGCATCTATGTACTTTATTAATTCTCGAATATTAAGACCGGTTCATGTGCATTTCTTTGTTGTGTTCCTAAGCTTGTAATTGTTAGCAGGCATACTTATGAGAGAAGGAAGGTCCTCCTTCATCTCATAAGTAGTTCCCTAGTTTGTTTTGTCATTTACTTGCATTAGGATTAATTGTCATTTCATTGTTGATAATAATTTGTTAAGTTCAATTCCTATAGACAGTTCAATGGAATTTTGTAGTGAGATCAATTAATTAATGTCACAATTTTATTTCATGCTTGTAGTTCAGTTGATGCCTGTGAGAATTGGAGTTCATGCTTGATTGTTTGACAGATACATTGGTGATTCTCTAGAAAAAAATTGTCAAGAGATACAAATTGATGCAATCAATGATTTCCATCTTTACTGATCAACAACTTCCCATGATAAATACCTTGATCACATGTATTAGATTTTGATTTTGTTGTTTCCGTTTCAAGTTAATGGTTGTCAATTTGACTAATAGAGTGGATCCAATGAAATATTGTTAGGTATAAAAATCTATATCCAACCTTCAATTCAACCTTAGAATGTCCATTGTTATAACAACAACTAGATTGAATTTACTTCATAGCTTATTGGAATGGTGTGTCTCTGAGATTGGTTATGCATATATTTTGCATGGTGCTTCATAAGTCTACAATCTCGAATTGATAATTAATTTACTAAATTACTATCATATAATTCACCCAACATTTAGGCATCATTGTCGAGGAAGCGATGAAGGAGATAATATCAAGAGAGAGTGCAATTAGTTTCCTTTACTTTTTTCAAGACCAACATTTTCTATTCAGAAGATGGAAGCAGTAATACGGGAGGTGAAAAGTCCTACGTAGAATACTTTGGTAAGTCTCCACGAGCCCTTGTCATGTTGTAACTTTTAGTAGTTTTAATTTCTAGAATGATAAATATTTTATGAATAAGCCTAAGAGCACTAGTGGTAAAAATTCTCAAAAGAAACCCAACCCTAACACCCGATATAGTGGTGTTGCAAGTGCCACCCATTCTACTAACCCCTTGGAAGGGAAGGCTAGAGGAGGAACTTCAGGAATAGGAGATGAGGGCCTTAAGAAGGTTTATATACTTGAACCATTCAAGGAATATATTCCCACACCAGAGGCAATGCTTACTCCTACTGTAGAAGGATAACTTGACATCGAATTCCAAACCAATCTGATTCAAGACCCAAAAATAGTGGCAGCAGCCTCTAAATCATATATACCACAACAACTATCTATCATTTTGTGGCACAAGATGGTATATGAATAAGTAATAGGAAACAACCATGAGGAGACAGTCACCTTTGAATTCCCTAATAGAGATCCTAGTGGAACAACACAAATGAAGAACATCCCCCTATCTACTATTCCAAACTTTCATGGTCTGTCTAGCAAAGACCCTCATGCATTATTATTTGAGTTTTATGTGTTTTTTAAGAGCTATTATTACTCTACTACTACCCATAAATTAAAATTGCTTCCTTCCACCCTGGAGGGTGCATCCCTCCGATGGTTTATGGGCCTCAGTGGAAGTAACATTCAAAACTTGGGATGAGATGAAGAAAGTATTTTTGAAGAAATACCAAGACTACTACAAAGGAAGAGAACTCAAAGAAGAAATCTTGAAGATGATGCAAAAAGAGGACGAAAGTTTGAAGACTACGTGGAGTGATTTTAGTATAACCTTCAAAGATAAAAAAAAAAAAGCTAGTTGAGCAAAGAAATGATGAGAACGATTATGCTAAGACACATAAGGGATGAATTCTTGGAAGTTCTCAACCTAATGGGATTGGGTGACATTTCTCAACTACCATCTAATGAGGTATGTTATTTATGCAGACAATATTCAAGGGTAAACTCCAAGACTGGTAGAAGCTCCAGAGATGCCACTTCCAGGTTCACAAAATATATTGTAGGAGTAGGGATCACAAAGGTTGAAATTGGTAACATGTTTTAAAGTTTTAAAATTGATATTCTCAACTCCTTAAGTTCACAATTATATGTTTTGTAGGTTAAGAAGAAGGAATCGTCAAAAAAATATCTATCCATATTTTTTCCCAAATGCCGAGAAAATCACCCTTGGAAGGAATTCTCATTGGACAACATCGAAACTTGTGGCATTTGCGAAGAATCCCATGCCACCAAGTATTGTCCTTCCTTACCATGAATTAAAGTAATATATCATGGAGAAAAATTAACCTCAACTTCACTATATGTGATGGCATCAAAAAAACCATGGCAACGACCTTCAGGTTTGGCTCAAAATTCTACATCTCAATTTCCTTACTCTCATAATTATATGTGGTATATTCCTATGCCATGGAAGCATTGAACACCTCAGTTAGGTGAAAAATAGAATTGGTATCAAGGTTGGCGTGGTCCATCTTATGATGGCATGACTACTTTTCCTTATCCTACACCACTACCATATACATACCCCTCACAAGCTCCTCAACAACAAATCAATTGTCCACAACAACTTTCATTACCATCTCCTCAAACCTTCCACATCCAACCCAAATCCCTGCCCAACCTATCCCAAATACTACTAATAATAAGCTAGCTCAAGCCATGTATGGAACTGATTTGCAAACCTTTCCCACATATTCTATCACACTTGTATCACTGTAGGAAATTCACCTGAGGTATGGGAAAGTTCTTAACCCAAAACCCTCAGTAATTGTCCAAGAAAATGAAGAAGAAGAGACTCCTATCTGATATGGAATTTTTGAAACTCCATCGCCATCTAAATATCATAGTCATTCTTAAGTTCAAGCCGCCCCACAAACCAGTTCTCAGATGGAACAATTATTAGAGTCCCATCAACCTCCTTTTCTAGAGAGGATAGCACTAGAAAAAACAATTACACCTTTTGAGTTCGACTTGATGTCAGAACTGAAGAACCTTTGTATTAATATACCTTTGCTACAATCAATAAAGGACATCCCCATCTACACTAAAACAGTTAGATACTTATGCATTAAGAATCCTAGTAGATGAGAAAAGGACCACCCAACCATCCAAGTCGTAGGGAAATTGGCAATCCTATTGTCCACTAAAATCACTATAGAAAAATATGTGGACTGTGGGAACCCTATAGTCACAGTATTTATTAATAAAACTCCCATTGCAAACACCCTAATCAACTTTGGTGTAGCCATAAACGCAATGGAATTAGAGAGATTAAATCAAATGAGACTTCATAATATCCTCCCCACACACATTGTGTTTGAACTAACTGGACAATCTAAACTTAAGCTAGAGGGTATTTTAGAATATGTGATTGTCTCATTGGACTCATGGGAGTACCTGGTAGATTTCTATATCATACAAACCAAAACCCATCTGGGTGGGCACACTTTGATCCTCAGGAGACCATGGTTGGTCATAGTTGATGCTTTCATCAGTTGTAGGTTTGGTAATATGACAATTACACATGACAATAAGACCAAACGAATTACCCTATACCCCCCTACTAGACCAACAACTAAAATTGAATGCACATAATGACTTGACAAAGACAACAATGATGAATTCGTTCAACCTATTCTTATTATTTCACAAGCCATGAGCCTTAAGGAAAATACTTACGAGAATATAATTAATCATTGCATCACTAATCCAAATTTCCTGTAGTATTTTTGGGGGCAATCATCATCTCACTTTCAAATTTCTCTTGATTGTCTTCTTGAACAAAATTTTCAAGAGAATTGCACCGAAGAGGAACTATCCTCTGCCTTTTCACGATTATTTCTTGTACACTCAATTTCTAAATCTAATTATAATATTGTTGAGACTTTACCTGAGAAAACATTAAACATCAATTATGTCTTAGCCAATACACAGGAAGGGAAATTAATCTAGGTTTTAAGAAACTTTGTAGATACCTTTGCATGGGAATATACTGATATGAAAGGCATTCACCCAGACACATGCATCCACCACATCTATGTTCAGAAATATGCCACTCATATTAAACAGTCATAGAGAAGAATGGATACATCCTTGAGAGAGATAGTGAAAGTCGAACTGCAAAAACTTTTGAATGTCGTTTCATTTATCCCATCTTGGACAGTCAGTGGGTGTCACCATTAGTGATCATTCCTAAAAATAATGGGAAATGGCGGGTATGCATGGAGTATAGGGAGTTAAACAAGGATACCCTAAAATATCATTTCCCCTACCTTTTATTGACTAGGTTTTGGACACACTGGCTGGAAAGAAGTACTTTTCTTTCTTGGATGGGTTCAAATGATATAACTAGATCTGCATTGCTCCAGAAGACTAGGAAAAGACAACATTTACATGTCCTTGGGGGACATATGCCTACAAGGTACTACCCTTTGGTTTTTGCAACACACTAACCACATTTCAACAGGCAATACTTGGTATTTTGTTTAATTTATGGAAATATATATGGATCAATTTACTGTGATAGGTGATTATTTTGATGAAGCTTCAAGTAATCTTGAAAAAAAATTGAGAATATGTAGAGATACAAATCTTGCATTAAGCAACGAGATATGTTTTATGATAATGTATGGAAGAATCATTAGGTCACCATTTCTCAGTTGTAGGAATAAAGGTAGATCTAGCCAAATAGAAGTAAATGTCAACATGCTACCTCCAACTAATCAAAATGGATTCTTAGCTTCCGAGGTCATGAGGGATACTATTGGAAGCTTGTAGAAAATTTTACAAAGATATCCCTGACCCTATTCAAATTGCTTACAAAAGATATTGACTTCTATTGGGACAATCAATGTCAACATGCCTTTGATATTCTTAAGGAAAAACTCTCCTCATCCCTAGTGTTGAGAGGACCAAATTGGAGCCTTCTATTCCATGTCTCAATAGATGCATCAGATTCAGCCATAGGATTTCTACTGGTTCAAAAGGAAAATCTCTTAACTTATGTTATTTATTTCATAAGAAAGAATTTGGCTCCATTTGAATTAAATTACACTGTGACTGAAAAAGAGTTCCTTGCAATGGTTTATGCAATTAATAAATTTAAGCACTACATCACAGGGTATGAAGTCTTTATTCATACTGACCACTCTGCCATTAAGTACTTAATGAACAAACCGATTGCAAATGGAATAATCACCGGGTGGTTGTTATTGCAGCAGAAATTCCATAACCATTGTAGACCGGCTAGGTAAGGAAAATCAGGTAGCAGACTTCCTCTCTAAGCTTGATAATAAAGGTGAGAATATTCATGTTGATGACAATTTTCCGAATGATTTTTTTTTTCTATATTTTCTAATTCACTATGGTTCACAGACATAGCCAATTATCTTACTATAGGAAAATTTCCACCTCATTTCTCACCCAAGGAAAAGAGAAGGATTGTTAAAATGAGTTCTCCATACTCCTGGATTAAAGGGGATCTCTTTTACATTGGTCCTAACATGATTATTCACATATGTGTGAGAGAAGATGAGATGTTCAACATCCTCAAAGCATGCCATGATGAACCTTGCAAGGAGCACTTTGCATATAGAAGGACAACTTACAAGATCCTCCATTCCAACTACTTTTGGCCTACTCTCTTTCGACATGTCAAGAAGTACATCTAGGGATGTGACAGTTTCCAAAGGATGGGTCGTCTAATTCAAGCAAATGAGATGCCACTTTGTCTGCAAGTCCTTATAGGATAGTTTGAAAAATGGGCCTTGGACTTTGTAGGGCCGATCAACACCCCATCCAAGGGTCGAAATTACATTTTAGTCTGCATTGATTATGTTACAAAATGGGTGGAAGAAAATGTTTTATTCAAATCAACAGAAAGAAAGATCAGTAGTGGATTTCATGTTTAAATATATTATTACTCGTTTTGAGGTACCAAGAGAAACCATTACTGACCAGGGCACTCAGTTTACATCTAATTTGGTATAGGAAATTACTCAAAAGTATCACATTAAGCACAAGAAATCTTCCCCATATCACCCACAGGCCAATGGGAAGGTGAAGTCAAAAAATAAGGTTTTGGAAGGAATTATCACAAAGGTAGTCCAACTACACAAGAAGGATTGGGAAGAAAAACTTCCTGAAGCCTTATGGTCTTACAGGACAACATAGAGGAGTACTATTGGTTTTTCCCCATATGTGTTGGTGTATGGGAAACAAGTTCTTATTCCCATAGAATTTTAGATCAAAACATTCTGACTGGAAATAGAATTGGAGATGGACCTGACTAAGGCATAGAAGGAAAGAGTTGTTCAACTCAATGAGTTGGATTAAATGTGTCCAGAAAATTTCCAACACACTGATCTCATCCTGCAACAAAGGGAGAAATGGCATGATAGATTCATTAAGAAGAAACAAATCAAGATAAGTGATTGGGAATTTTTGTTCGACTCCATATTCAAGGACTTCAAGGGAAATTTTAGCACTCATTGGCTTGGCCCCTATGAGATTGAAGCTATATTCGACAATGGATATGTTAAGATTCAAACTTTAGATGATGAGAAGCTCTCCTCCTTGGTTAATGGGCATAGGCTCAAGTTGTATCAAAAGCACAAATCAAAAGGGGAGTTAGTCAAGGATATCATGGAGAAAGCTTAATTGCAGATGGTATGTGAGGGTATTTCCCCAAAACTTGCCTCTTCTTAGTTCTCCCAGTCTCAATAAAACAAAAATAAATAATAAAAAAAGCAATAAAAAGTAAAGAGAAAATAATGCTCAATTGTGAAAACTAGGAATTTTGGCACAACTCGGATCCTTACCTGAAAACTAGGATTTTGGCCGATAAGGTTCCCAAATAAAATTGTATCTAGTGATGGTTCATTTTTTCAAATTATTCAATCATTTTATGGTTCTCACGTAGGATGATGAGGGATTTATTAAGGTCCTCCTTCCAAAAATCTCGGCCCATCAACTCCAGCTCTTTATCTGGGCTCCAACATCAAATATTGTGACAATGCCTTAGGATTTGTATGCCTTAATGATAAATTCTCTTGTTGGTAGCAGTGAGGATGCATCGATGCCCTCTAATTGTCAAATCCTGCAAGTTACTTGACTTCAACACATCCATTTGTTCTTGATAGGATGCATTGGAGTACCTTGATGTTCATTGACATTATTGGTGATCAATCTCGTATTGGTTAATGACATCCGTTAATGGTCGGTAATCTAATGATTCTCTTCCGTGTTTGACTTCAATAAATATATTCACATGGAAAGGAATGTACAAAAGTGGGTAAGGATGAAGATTATGTAGCATTTCAACCAAAGAAACCATGCAACATCCAGTCTTCAAAATTTCTATAACAGTGTTCTTGTTCTTGTTCCAGTAGAATTTTCATTTCCAAAGTTATTTGTGTCGAGTGGTTCTAATTCTTACATATGTTATATCATTTCTGGTGATTGATGAAGGACAAAGGATCTCCATTATAGCATAGGAACAATATGACACCATGAGTACACCATGGATTGCTACCAGAATTATATACAATTCTACATTTTCTGGTAAGCGGTCCATGATACAGAGTCTGCTTCTATAATCCAATCTAGAAAAAACTCCTTGCACTAGAATGTATAACTCATAACTTTTATAAAAGGTATGTTTCAACGGAGCTAATTCAATAAAATGGCAAGGTAATTTCAGATAATCGAAGCTTGGGTAAGTTATTAAAGGTTTATTTTGTTCATTAAATTTGGAAATTTTTAATACAATGGAAGCCTTTGAATCTAATTACGCCAACTATGAACTTATCGCCCTGAACTGTCACACATGGAATGAATTGACCACCTTTCCATTACTAAATTTGGCATCATTGCATAATCCTCCACCATCATTGCATGAATCGTCATCATTTAAAAACTTGCTATGTCGATCATTACTCTATGAGAATTGTTAAATTGGATAATGTCGATTAAATCGTCATGATCGTGATTTCCCATCAACTCTCATTTAGACCTTATCACCATTATATAATGAAATCCCCCCTTCTTGTAGACATAGCTGAATACCATCAACAAACCTTGCATCTCTTTCTATGAGAAAGGATGAAGAGAAAACTCAGAATTGAACCAGATAGGTTCGACCTATTATAAGCCTATCCAAAATGTAGGAAGAGAATAGAGAAGGTTGGTTGGCTACATTTATTCCTAAGGTACAACGGGCACAACTCAAAAGTTACCAGGGCATTCACAATAGGGTTTGAAGGAAACAAGGCAATCATTGCGGATTTTGAGCTCATGGTCTCAGAAGACTCTATTGCACAGGAAACAGATCTCCCTCAAGATGGTGAATGTTGGTTCAAGAGCATCTAGATAGAGAAATCAAGTTAGTATTTTTTGCTAAAGACAAATTGGTCTAAGGGGAACACGTGATGCCTATTGAAAAGGAGGTATTGGAAATTGTTGATCGTGCTGCAGAAGTATATTATATGTGAGGGTCACTTTAGTCCAACCTTCCTTTATTATATCGGGATCCTACTACACTTTAAGTGAAAAAATATTCACTTGCCCTACTTTTTATGGAAATCATTGACCAAGATGGCAGCCACAACACAAAAGTCTACACCAGAACAATGGTGTGAAACCTACATCATCACGACCTTCTCAAGCTATTAGTTTTGAAGGAGATTCGAACAAAAAATGACACCTAGGAGGATTTCATAGCCCAAAACTAGTTTGGGGAAGCTCAAAGGGAATATATGGAACTTAAGCCTAGGGGAACAGGGACAGAATGTGAAGATATTTAAAATAATCTTGAAGAGGATCAAGGGATGTCTGAAGAGGCTGAAAAATAATTTGAAGAAGCCGAGGAACCTAAGGAAGCAAAAAGGGAATCGGGTACTAACAAATTTGACCCTAAGTTCAAGGAAGAGGACAAAGAATTCCAGTTTATCTTGAGCCTAAAGAATCCTAAATAAAAGAGAAACAGGGGAGTTTCGGTGACATCTACTCCACCAAGGATGACAAGGAGTCGGGCCACCAGACTTGTTGGAGAATCAAGTCAACCTCATAAAACAATAGAGAATGAGGTAATAATCGATACCCCTCCCAAGAAAAAGCGTTCAAATACTCTTGGTGAAACAATAATTGTGTGTGAACAGTCTGTAGAGAATAATGAACTGCATGGTGACCCCAAAATCATGAAAATTGTTGAGGAAATCCAATTAGGTAGTTTATCCACCAATGAAATCCTGGGAGAAACGTTGGTGGATGAATTGATTGGTGTTGACAACTCAATAGGAAAGGACAAGAGGGTTGGTAGATCAAAGATAAAAATCAGGGAGATGACATTTGTAGATGACTTAATTAGAAACCAAAATATATCATTGAAAGACTATAGTGTCAGATTCCAAGAAGAAATTTCTTGGTTGAAAAAGGAAAACAAAAGTTCACTAAGGAAGGCTTGACAATGGTATAGACAGACCAAGCAACTTAGT
>JZKD02S0895696.1:0-14044 GCA_000966675.3 Picea glauca
ATATATATATATATATATATATATATATATATATATATATATAAAACAATCTTCCCCTCAACCACACATTGGACAAAGTCCATATAATACTTCCCAAGTCCCTGATCGTCAAGATTTCCCATAGCTCACTCATACTCCACTTAACACTCCCATCTCGACGACTCCACTCAGCATCTCACCGATGAGGTGTCCCATAGCTCACTCGTACTCCACTTAACACTCCCATCTCGACGACTCCACTCAGCATCTCACTGATGAGGTGTGGTATATATTTTTTAAAAAGAATATATATTAAATAATTTCCCACAAGCAAATAAAACAAGTCAATGGGTGTTCATTTTGCAAAGGATATTAAATTAATATTCAAATTCAATGCGTGGTTGGGTTTTCACATTTCATCATCAAGATTTCTAAAGTGGTAAGTGTGGTAATATTGAATGGATTCATCAAGGATGGCGTTGACAATCCACTCCGACCATATATGTACTCCCTTAAAATAATATCATGATATTTACATTATTATTATTATTATTATTATTATATGCAAGTAGAGACTTATATGCACTACACAAAAAAATCAATAAAATTAAATAATTTCCAAAAATCGTTATAATATAGGAAATCACTAGAAAATAGGAAATCACTATAAAATAGGGAGGCCTAGAAAATAAGACTTGGGAATACGTTTAGGTTTAGGTAAGAAAGGGGAAAAAAAGGGTAAAATATATACAACTTAGGTTTAGGGAAAAATGAAAATTGAAAACCTAAAACGAAAATCATGAAAATTTAAATTAGGAATGAAATTTGATTTTCTTTTCTATTTTATTTTCTATTTTATTTTTTATTATTCTTTTTTTTAATTCATGAGAAAATATATATGCACATTAAATAGTAAAATGATTACTTAACTAAACATACCTTGTTTACAAAAGAAATAAAATTTAAATAAAAATAAATTAAATCAAATAAAATGTATACATAAATATTTACAAAATAAAATTAACTTAAAATAAAATATATTTACAAAATAAAAATACAATATTTACAAAATTCATAAAAATAAAATAAAAATAAAACAATATAATTACAAATTGGGAAAATTAGGAGAAAATTAGACAAGTCAAGGTCCCATGTCCCCTAGGTTCCACTGGTCAGGGTTCCGCACCTAGGGGGCCAAAATTTAGAAAAAGGTGTATAGAGTAGGATTTATGAAACTAGACGCTATGGAGAGGAGCAAGGATATATGTGATCGAGGATGTGGGGATTTGATCGAAATGAATGGAAAGTGACAAAGGATAAAAGACGATGCTTCATGCGATGATTTAATGTCGTAAGTAGCAAGAAGCAGAAAAAAGAAGATCGATGCTAACCCAATGTACGAAATAGGTTATTCCACTCAATATATGCATTTTAGAGGGAGGAAAAGATCATACTGCAAGGAGTGAGGGTGCCACCAAGTATAGGAAAAGGTCCTTATGATGAACACTATGGGTGAATGCGACATATAATTAACAAGCATAAGGCGATAGCTCAAAAAGGACCTTTGGAGAAAGGTAAGACCAAGAGAGGGTTCGGTATAAACCAATATGAAGAGGTTCGAGGATAGGCTCATGAGAAAGTTGGGTCCAACAACCTCAGGGGATTCAGACCTCGAGGAAACTGTAAGCGAAGGTAATCTACTCCCCAATAAGGAGAAGCTATGGCAAAAATCAAGGTCAAGGGTGTGGAAAAGAATTAAGATATCTCCCCATAAACTTCTCAAGGATGGAGCGGTCACATGAATGAAGTGTCTCTTCAAACCTGTTCCTGTAAAACAAAAGAATGATATCAGCCATGCAATCAAAAGAAGACTAGCTAGTACAATAAACAATATATTTCGTGCCTTTAAACCAATTTATAAAAGAGTGTTGGGTTTATTCAACAATAACATGGTGATTATAGATGAGTGTCCTAAGACTACATGTGCTAATTCGAAACAAAAAAGTAGGATCTGTATGCAAGAGAAAAAGTATGAAGTCATGAAGCATAACATGTCAGCAAGAGGATGTAGAATTTGAATTAATCAATCAACAAATAATCAAGCACAACCTCATCCATGACATGCAATAGAACATCAAACCTTGCAGGCACATTGGATCATCAAGCACTTTAGAATCAACAAATAGTGTGAAAATAATGTGTCAATTCCATCATCTGAATGTCAACGAAGCATCATATGAAGACATTTGAAATCAACAAATCGAAAGGAATAATCAACACCCATCAAAGAAATTCATCAATCAAGATAAAACCCTAAACTCCCTTAATGTATGCAAAGAGATAGAATAGGGCTCAATCAATAGAGGATTAGGAAATATGATTGAAATTTCAGTAGGGGGCCCTTTGCTTTAGCTTGTAAAAGAAAAAGTAAAGGGGGGGTGTTGTGGCCACAACAAATGGCGACACACTAGAAGAACCAATTATCTTTGTCAATAGAAGACTAGGGCCTATACTTCAGTTCTGAGTTTTAAAGATGAGTTCAACAAATTGTAGATAATTTTCCAATAATCATGGGTACCACAATGATGCCAAAATTATAAAAGATATAACCCAATATTTCTAGTACTTGTAATCTAACACACTCTTTTCAAAGAGCCAAATAATGAGATAAATATTTTACTGGCTATATGTTAATTTTTTCAAGATCCCAACCCAGTTTCAGTCTCGCTGATTTTTCAGCCAAATTTAAATGCCAAAACTCCAGTCTCAGCACTGTTTCAGCATATGTTACAGTGGTGTTTCAGCATATGTTACAGCGGTGTTTCAGCATATAAAAACTTAACAGAAAATAAACTTCAGAACTGAAACATGAGGATTATGAACATCGTTTTCAACGCAGAAATAAAATATCAACAATATGCAAAATTCAGAAAATATAGACACAAAGATATTCGGTCTAAATTCGACCTTGGAAAAATACACAAGGGGAAAACCAGTGAGAGAGGGCTTTGTATTATTTATGAGCTTCTGAGAAATTCTTTTACAGCATATCCATCTTCAAATATTTACACAAACTTATCTGGACATTCTTGTAGCTTTGCTCCTCGATTTCTGAATCAGAAATCCATACAACTGTACGGTTGTCCCAGCAATTAATGTTGTACTGACTGTCCCAAAATTCGTGCCAAAACTCTGCTAAGACTCAATTTCTGTGCCACTAAATGTTGTTCGGCAGCCTTGGAATGCATGCCAATACTCCCAGAAATTACAGTTGTTGTCTCTTTTCTTCAGCTCGACCTCTCTCTTGCTCTCTCTTGTTCTCTCAACAAGAATGCTTGAACTCATCTTGTTCTCTCAACAAGAATGCTTCAACTTACCCAAGAATGGGTGCGCCCTCTTGCCCAAGTCGACCTCATGAGGGAAGGTGAGGGGTTTTCTAATCTAACGGTTGAGATTAGANCTCATAGGCATGTGTCTTCCCCGTCAAGTGAGGAATCAAATGATCCTTGATGGCATCAAGAATAAATCTCTTAGCCTTGATACTCTTCTTATTATAGGCTGCAAGAAGAGTAGCAGCAGTAGGTACCACAACAGGATGAGTAGTGGTATTCTCCACAATGTCCCACAACTCGTTCTCTTGCAAAAGAAAGATCATCCTCTCCTTCCAAGCACCAAAATTTGTTGTCCCATCAAATCTATCTTCAACCCTCAAACCAATAGCCATGACCCTCTTTCTACTGAAAATCACAAATTCAAAAATCTGCCCTGTGAAGTGATTGTTGTCCCTACTTTCTGTCTGCTGAAATTTCTACCTCTCTTCAACTTAGCTCTGATACCATGTTAATTTTTTCAAGATCCCAACCCAGTTTCAGTCTCGCTGATTTTTCAGCCAAATTTAAATGCCAAAACTCCAGTTTCAGCATTGGTTTAGCATACGTCACAACAGTGCTTCAGCATATGTCTCAGCACTGTTTCAGCATATGTCACAACGGTGTTTCAGCATGTGTCACATCACTATTTCAGCATATGTCACAGCGGTGTTTCAGCATATGTCACAATGGTGTTTCAGCATATGTTATAGCATTATTTCAACATATGTCTTAGCACTGTTTCAGCATATGTCTCAGCACTGTTTCAGCATATGTTACAGTGGTGTTTCAGCATATGTTACAACACTGTTTCAGCATATGTCTCAGCACTGTTTCAGCATATGTTACAATGGTGTTTCAGCATATGTTACAGTGGTGTTTCAGCATATAAAAAATTAACAGAAAATAAACTTCAGAACTGAAACATGAGGATTCTGAACATCGTTTTCAATGCAGAAATAAAATATCAGCAATATGCAAAACTCAGAAAATATAGACACAAAGATATTCAGTCTAACTTCGACCCTGGAAAAACCCACAAGGGGAAAACTAGTGAGAGAGGGCTTTGTATTATTTATGAGCTTATGAGAAATTCTTTTACAGCATATCCATCTTCAAATATTTACACAAACTTATCTGGACATTCATGTAGCTTTGCTCCTCGATTTCTGAACCAGAAATCCGTACAACTGTACGGTTTTCCCAGCAATTAATGTTGTACGAACTGTCCTGAAATTCGTGCCAAAACTCTATTAAGACTCAATTTCTGTGCCACTAAATGTTGTTCGGCAGCCTTGGAATGCATGCCAATACTCCCAGAAATTACAGTTGTTGTCTCTTTTATTCAGCTCGACCTCTCTCTTGCTCTCTCTTGTTCTCTCAACAAGAATGCTTGAACTCCTCTTGTTCTCTCAACAAGAATGCTTCAACTTACCCAAGAATGGGTGCACCCTCTTGCNTTTCTGTCTGCTGAAATTTCTACCTCTCTTCAACTTAGCTCTGATACCATGTTAATTTTTTCAAGATCCCAACCCAGTTTCAGTCTCGCTGATTTTTCAGCCAAATTTAAATGCCGAAACTCCAGTTTCAGCACTGGTTTAGCATACGTCACAACAGTGTTTCAGCATATGTCTCAGCACTGTTTCAGCATATGTCACAACGGTGTTTCAGCATGTGTCACATCACTATTTCAGCATATGTCACAGCACTGTTTCAGCATATGTCACAGCGGTGTTTCAGCATATGTTACAGCACTGTTTCAGCATATGTCTCAACACTGTTTCAGCATATGTCTCAGCACTGTTTCAGCATATGTTACAGTGGTGTTTCAGCATATGTTACAGCAGTGTTTCAGCATATAAAAAATTAATAGAAAATAAACTTCAGAACTGAAACATGAGGATTCTGAACATTGTTTTCAATGCAGAAATAAAATATCAGCAATATGCAAAACTCAGAAAATATAGACACAAAGATATTCAGTCTAACTTCGACCCTGGAAAAACCCACAAGGGGAAAACCAGTGAGAGAGGGATTTGTATTATTTATGAGCTTATGAGAAATTCTTTTACAGCATATCCATCTTTAGATATTTACACAAACTTATCTGGACATTCCTGTAGCTTTGCTCCTCGATTTCTGAACCAGAAATCCGTACAACTGTACGGTTTTCCCAGCAATTAATGTTGTACGAACTGTCGTGAAATTCGTGCCAAAACTCTGTTAAGACTCAATTTCTGTGCCACTAAATGTTTTTCGACAGCCTTGAAATGCATGCCAATACTCCCAGAAATTACAGTTGTTGTCTCTTTTCTCCAGCTCGACCTCTCTCTTGCTCTCTCTTGTTCTCTCAACAAGAATGCTTGAACTCCTCTTGTTCTCTCAACAAGAATGCTTCAACTTACCCAAGAATGGGTGCACCCTCTTGCCCNTTGCATCTCACAAATTAAATGACTAGGACCCACATTCGGCACTTTCTCCCCCTTAGGCACCTAGGGAAGAGAAACACTTGCCTTGGTACTTTATTTTAATTAAAAATTTAACACTATACACTTCAAATTAGGTTTGGTTCAACCATGGGTTTTCACTTTTATTAACAAGAAAACATCTACATAAGTGTGTTCCTCGTCTCTCTTTTCTTGGCATTGTTTCGTTGCCAACGAGAATCCATAACCCCAATGAAGTTGCCTTGGTACCCTACAAGGATATCCCCGCTGCTAGTAGGAATCCATAGTCTCGACAGATTAACTTATACTTCCCACATTATTAATATTGGTTTCAACTTCCTATTTTTTTTAATTCCAGAATATGCTCACCCTTTTAGATTTTAGATATAGATATGCATATGCACATAGGGTGTGAAGGAAGCAAGGTGATACGCGATTTGTTTTAATTTACTGAGTATATTTTTTGCAATTTAGTTTAACCCACAGGTCTCTCCAAAAACCATCATAGTATAGGCCATTTTATTAATGTGAAGTAAGTTGAGATTAAAGAAAAAGATAGATATACACTTTCCTATAATTATAGATTATCATGGTATGCTTAGTAGGCACATGTGTTCCACCAAAATATCAGTCCATACCTACAATTGAGAACTTTATAAATTTTCATTTAGATAGAGCAACCCATGCATCTTATGACTTGTAATAAAAATCTTCAATATGTAACTAGAATTGACCAACCCCTCACCAAAATTTAAAGAACAATCCTTAAGGCAGACTAAGCAATCAAATAAACTTGGGGAAATACCAACAGTCAAATCAAGAGATGGAAGGAATATGTATAAACAAAAAGAAAAACTGAAATCACAAGTGAATTCATGAAAATAAAACTAAACTAAAAGAAATATGAAGCTGGAATGTCAGTCATCAAAATGATGAAAACTTAATGAAAAAGATAAGAATAGAACCCAGCAACAAGTAAAAAATATGGCGGCAACAACAGAGAAAGTGTTTTCAGTGAAATCCTGGAAAAGAAGCCAGGGGCAATAACCATTCAATATCAATCCCAATGAAAATATTCCCAGAGTTTCTAATATGAAATTAATAACAAACTAGATTACAAGAATAGATGATCTAGTGAAAGAGATTTGCAACACAATTCTCCAATCCAATTGCCACATCCAATTTTCCTTTCATTTAATGCAACAAAACAATCATATGGGACTATAACATAATGGTTTAATGTAGATGCTCGATCAAAACATATTTTCAAAAGATAATTAAATGAAACATTCTACAAACCCATAAGCTCTAGTTTGAAACATTCTACAAACCCATAAGCTCATCAAGTATTCATCCATTGTTCATTCAACCAAATGTCACATCCTTCTTCATGAGATATGAGCACTATATGATTTCACTCAATATTCCTTTCACCAAAAGAATTTAGTGTCATGATTGTTGTGAGATTTGGATCTCTAGAAGCAATGTCTTGTTCCTGAAATCAAAGTCAATCAAATTAAATGAATAGGACCACTAGACTCCAACTATAGTTATATTCTAAAGATACCAATCCACCAACAAACATTAGTCATACAAATATGATTCAAATATTATCAACATTACACCCCAAAGTATGTGTTTCCTCTGATTATGGACAACAATGATGTGAAACATTACCATGATCATCTTCATCCTTGTGAGAGGTAAGAGGAAATCATTCTGAAAATGGAGCAATGAAAATACTCTTAAAGGGTACAAATGATCTCAAGTTACAGCCTAGATGGATTGAATTCCCCAACTCAAATGAATATATAATTAGAAATCGAAATTGAATGAAGCGATTAGGATCAGATTTCTATTTGGTGATCATCTTGTTGTGATGGGCAAGTCCATGAAACTGATAATCTTAAGCTCTCAAGAGTGTTCCAAGTAGAGAAACCATAAATTCCACTTCATTGAACTTAAACATGTCATAGAATAAGAGAAAAATGAAATGAAAAAGAAGAGTGTATATCTTGTCTCTCCACTAGATAGGTTTTCCATTAAAAATAATGAGACATATAATCCGAAAAAAAAAATCAACAAGCTCGTGAGTAAGAGGGATCAAAATACAAGATCTACTGGCATTACCCAAACATGATTATCTTTTCTAATTATGAATAAAATAATTCTAAGTTCAAAGAGTGTTGAAGAGTGTGGGTCCCAATAGATTGATGAGTTACAACCCATAAGAATTTTACATCTTGAAAATTATTATCATGGTTGAAATCAAAATTAATGATGAATATTTGAAATTGGAATCTGAGAAGATGCATTGACATATGCTATAAGGTATTTACAACTCTTAAGCATTTGAATGGTTTCAACGTGATATAAGAAGATAATTTTTAGCCATGACAAAAATTATATTACTCAAGAATGTAACCATAATGAGTGACCCAAAATCAAGAAATTTGAAGGATGGAAGATACCTTACAAGAAAATATCATGTCTGAAAATTCATCAAATTGACAATTCTAGGATTTAGACCTCAGTTGACCAATGAGTTGGGGATTAAAAGGACTGGTAGCCAAATAATTTTCTGAAGAAGATATCAACAAAAGATTTAAATAACCATGATGTCCAGAATTGTCAAAAAATGCATCTAGACAATGTGAATGAATGCCTCTTGTTGTTGTGTATGAGAGGAAGTTTGGATGAAGAGAGCTGCAAGATAATAGATGAAAATATTCCTTGAAAAACTAACTAAACAAATCATAAGATATACACATCCAGTGCTTAGAAACCAAAATTAAAAGTGCTAACATAAAATAAATCAAACGAAATAAAAGATAGCTAAGTTTGTTATGCTAGAAAGGTCTATGTATAAAATTTGTGCTCGTTGAAAGTAATCGGAGAAAAAATCAATTGGGAAAGACACCATTCAGACAACTCCAAAACCAAGGAAAATTAATATTCTAAAGAGATTCCAAGGAGTTGGAGTGGTTTGGATTTTAGATAGGCATATTTTAGTCACTCAAAATTTCAATTTACTATGTGTGGAAAAAAAAACCCAAAACTCATAAGAATATCAATTAAGCAAACTTTTTCAAATCATAATCATGTAGATGTGAATATGGGGAAAATTTGAGTGCTCGTTTTCATTACAAGAGGGATCAAATAGTATCTTAATTTTAAAAATATCCCACTTGGAAGATGCCACAATGCATTGAAAATGATTTGACATGGTGATGATGCATAAAATCAGTGATATGAAAATTGCTCAACACAAAAAATTTGAGATTGAAATGAAGTAAATTTTCCCCCAAATTAAAATTAGATCAAAAAATCCAATCATGGGAAAATTAGTGGGAAGGCCTTCTATTTCTTTCCACCTCTAATGAGAATTCATTTAGTAATCAACCAACAATAATGAAAATGGAATGTAAACATAAAACTAATTAAAAACTAGAAAGCAACGTTAAATTGTTCAAAGGAAAGACACTATCCTATTCTACCCTACTCCTATTCTACGCTACAAAGGCTGAAAAATAAACTATGTAAATTCATAATTTCAATGTAGCCATTCCTGTAATCCCAAGCCTTCAAACATATGTTCAAAATAAAATATTAGAAACAGAACTTGGAATAAAGACAGAGTAAAAGTGGGAAAAAATAAAGCATGATAAAATATATTCACCACATTAAATATGTGACAATGATAATTCATGGGAACATTATAAGAATAAGATTCCTCCAACCATTCTTCTATTATATCATAAATTCTACCATTACTACCATAGAATTGATAGGAGTTCAATGGAAAGTAGCATATCATATGAGAACTATGTATAGAATTCATATGAACTATGCTCGATGATAAAATATCCATGCCAATAAAGTTGTTTATCCTTTAATACAAGACAAAAGAATAAGGGCCTAACATAACCATCGATATAGACTGAAGTTCCTCATTATCTTGGCAAGCCTCCCTGGACTCATACTTCAAGTAACCATCAGCTTGAGATAGACTAGTGAGATCAAAAGATATGCATGATCTAGGACCAACCATGGTATGAGAGATAATTTCAATACAATGGTGAGATCCACTAGTATCAATAATATCTAGTAAAGGGATACTTGAATCATAAGATTCACTATTGATAAAAAATGAAGATGAAGAAAAAGAAGACATGGTTTGATATACATGTACTACAACATTCCTTTCATCCCATGAAAAAGGTTGATAAGACTTGGTTGTAATTAGTTCATGGGAAGAGGCCTTGTCCTCTCTATCTTCCATATGTACATTGCAACCATCAAGGACTTCAAAATGGGTCAACCCCTTTGAGTTTATTTGAATCATATGGAAGGTGGTCTCCTATAGAGTGAAAACATTAAAGAGATCAGGATACAAATAATAATAAGTGGAAGAATTAAAAGAATTAAAAGCTTCTCTAGAACAAGAAAAATGTTCAGAAAGTGACTCTCTAAATGGTAGTTCCTCTTCCTTAATCACATTGTGCAATGCCCTTCCTTAGGGCTTCATACTTAAGCTATGAATTTGTAATCTAATTGACAATCTACTTGCAAGAATCCAAAGATTATTTCTGGGTTTTTTTAGCAAGACAATAAATTATAAAAGTAATAGTAAATCCTATCAATTTAATAATTGAAATCACCATTTTATCCATTCACAACATATATTTCAATATGTATATCGATATATACAAAATTCAATTCAAGCAAAAGAGAAAGTTATAATTTACCTCTTGAAGAAGAAGTTTGTCTTGTTTGTTGTTGTTTGTTTGTCTTGTTGTTGTTTGACTTGTCCTATTGAAACTTCCTAAAACTGTATCCTCCCAGCCAACTAGGAACAGAGCCTCGTTGGCTCCCTAGCTCCGGGAAATCATATTTTGTGGCCCCTCAGCCCAAAATCCCAACAACACCAATCCACCAGTAACCAACCCCAAAAATTTCCAAAAATTCTCCTTCTCTCCAAATTTCTTCCTCCCCCCCCACCCTTTGAATGACCAAAAGTACCTCCTTTATCATCCCATCTAACATATCTTGTCCCCCTTGACTTCCTTCCCCCATCCTTAATGAATTCTTATCTACCATCATAAATTTCCATCTAACTTTCCCATCACACATAATACCACCAATAAGTTTATTTATTGTTAAATAATTTAATTTATTAATAAAATTATGATCAATTATAATTAGTTTAATAATTTTCTTGAGTTAATTAAATTAATGATTAGAAGTATTTAATTAACTTTATCACATTAATGACATGAATTACCTTACTTAATTATAATAATTAATCAATCTATTTGGGGTGTTACACATTGGTGATTGCTTGTGAATCGGTGGTCTCCACACTAGGTGCAGTTTCACAATCAATATGTTCTTGCCCAAGATGGTTTTCCTCTTGCAAACAGAAAGTGGATTGTTGTGATAAGAGAGGTGTGCATTGTATGTTTATTTTTTCTCCTAAAGTGAAGATATCAACGTGGTTTTTTTTCCCCTGCAAAGTTTGAGAGTTTGAAATGTCTTCCAAAACATATTCATGGTTAGAAACAGGGAGCAAATCATAAGAATCCTCAGAATGAGAAGTATCAATAAATAATCCATCAACAATAGGAAAACATTCTTGCTCTATGTCAGTTATACAAGGATAATTTGTAACAGTAGGACAATCCAAATCAAAAGAAACGAATTCCAAGTTATCCATGGGTGAGGAAGAATTCATTCCATGTGTCTAGATCTTCTTCATTAGAAAAATGATCAACATTCAAGTCTTTCCCCATAGTTTCCTATTTTATTT
This sequence comes from Picea glauca, assembly GCA_000966675.3. Taxonomy (NCBI): domain Eukaryota; kingdom Viridiplantae; phylum Streptophyta; class Pinopsida; order Pinales; family Pinaceae; genus Picea; species Picea glauca. The sequence continues at coordinate 11,604 of JZKD02S0895696.1, forward strand.
CTTATGATGGGATAGAATAGAGAGGATAATGAGATCCTAACATAACCATCGGTGTGACCCGAAGTGTCCCATTATCAACGGGAAAATTATCTTCTTGGTGAACTATAGAAAAATCTGAACTTGAATTTACAACACAAGAGGTCTCTTTTTCATCACAAAGAAAGAAAGGGTGGATGGAGTGGTGGGAGGATACATATGCTTCTTCCAAAAAATAATTTTCTATCTGATCTATATCCCCCATAGTAAAGAAAGATCCAGACATGTGAAGTCCATCTAAACCATTAGCATTTTCAACATTTTCATCTAAATCCAAATTAGCATGTGAAGAAAGATTAAAACGTTATTTAGATTTTTCTTCCATTGATTTGTGTGTTTCATTAATAAGAGAAACTAAATAGGAAATCAAATTGTTTGTAGAGGGCATATCATTCAAAGGAAATCTATAGCAAAGATGTGTAAATATGATAAGAAAATCTTTAAAATATTCCTCTTCATTCTTCCTAAGTTCTAAAATGTCTTCAAACAATTTATTATAATCATAATTCTCAAAAGCATGAAAAAATTTACGCTTAAATTGTTCCCATGTGTGAATACAGGTGACCAACAAAGTATCGCACCAACTCTTGACTCGACTTGCAAAAGTGAGAGTGAATAGCCTGCAAATGACATCAATGCCATTAGTAATATTTTGAGAACCACAAAATTTCCAAAAATTAAAAACATGTTCAGATGCAACTGTCTCACCTTCACCATCAAATCTAAGTTGCAACAAGAAATGTAAAATCTTTCTAGGAGGTTTGGGAGGTATAGTACTAGAAAAACACCTCCATAAAGAGGTTTGGGATGGAGCCATTAGTAAATTAAAAAAAAAATTAACAAGAATGACTCCATAGGCTCAACATGTCATCTAGCCCTTCTTCTAGCAGCATTTTTGTTGACGGGTCCGAATGGTCTGTCAAGAAGATGAGGGAGAACGCTCGATGACAGGTCCCAATCAAACCTACTCTCGTTTGGTGTAGTGTTTCCTACGGGTTTATGGGCTTCACTGCTGCTCATAATTAAAATAAGAAAAGGGGAAAAACAACGAATTGTCCCCCAAAAGTCCTAAATAATCCTAAGGCTAATAAAACTAAAAGCAAACTAATCTAATCCTAACTAATTCTAATCTATCCCGGGAGAAAAACTAAAAGAATGAGTACAACAAAAGGTAACACCATTAGAACCATAAATAACTCATGTATTCTAATGATATATGAAAACAATAATGCTATAGACATACAGAGAAATAGTTGAACAATACATCTATGACATCATTTATGTACCCATAAGGAAACATGTGACAATGTAAGAAAACATAACAGAGTGCATAAATAGTTCAAAGCCACAAATTTTTGAAATGTCTCTTTCCCTTTATTACTCAAAAGTAATAGTACCATCTTTTGTTACAAAGGGAAAAAAGTCTTGGTTACATCGTATGAGTTTGAGCTTTTATAAGACAAGAGAGAGACTCTTTAGTTCTCATGGTTTTTCATTTCATTTTTCCCCCAATTTATTTTTTACATTTAGAAAATGTGTATGTGAGAGTTACAAATGGAATATGAAGAGACCCTTGGGTGGTTACTTTTGTCCTATGGCAATTTACCAATGATAATCATTGAAAAACAATCATTGACTCTACCCATTGGCATTATCTTATGTTCCTTGAATGTTTCTGGGAATTTATGGATTTTCCCTACTAAATGTGATTATCCTAGATTCTTCTCCTCTGTATTATCTTTCTATCTAGATATTTTTGGCTCGATTTTGTTTCCCATAGCTTGAGATATAGTTGTTTGAAGTTTGCATGGTGGGTTCTTCATCTAAATTCAAGTTTCTTCTGTGTTTTGCATTTTTGGACCTTTTTTTCTATCAATCTTCTTGCACTTGCTATCTCAGCCTATTCTCCTTTTCTCCATATTGCCATTGAGTCCTCTTGGGCCTAATTTCGTTACTTGTAGCTCCAGATACAAAAGTTTGAAGTTGATATGGCCAATTTTCCCCCTAAATCTGTGGTTGTCTATTTTCTGCATTTTCTATCAACGGTTTGGCCTAGATACATTTACCATTGTGTTCCTTTCTCTGATACATTTCCAATGAGGTATCATGGGCCTCATTTTGAAACCTATAGAAAAAGTTATGTTTGTTTAAAAATTGTCACTCAACAGCCATTGATCAAGCCCGTGGATTAATCTAGACAATTGATTTTTGAACCTACAAATAGAGAAATCCCACTTGCATAAGAGATAAACACTTAGCGATGAAATGGCTTGGCCCTCATGGATAGTTGGAATAGAACCTAAGTGGCATGTGACCTACAACTTCTAGAATGATTTTTTCCAATTTTCCCTTTTTAATTATTTATTTTTTTATTTTTTTTTAACATTAGGGAAATAATTAAAAAT
>JZKD02S0895707.1:0-14044 GCA_000966675.3 Picea glauca
GGTTTTTTGAGGTACATTACATATGGTATCAGAGAAAAAGTTACAACACTGGGCTTGAATAGGGTCACATTAATTGCTTAGTATATATATTCTGATCTATGAGAAAACTAACAAATCTTGTGAGTTGCAAACATAAAGCTTTTCTGTTTTGTGTTGAATAATGGCAGCCCAAGAAGGTGCAGAAATCAGGATGGAAGAGAATCTGCAACAAGGACCTCCTGGAGATCTGAGACAAATCAATGATGGAAGCTCACCCACAGAGGTGTTGGAAATAATGAGAAACCTTATAGTTGAACTACAGGTTTTCAAGGCCAACAATCAAAAATTAAAGAAGGCACAACAGGAACAGGAAGAGATAAATGAAGTCTTTCTGCGTAGTATAGTAACCAAGAAAATCGCAAAGGATGATAACCCTGAGGAAGAGGTCAACAAAAGGGCCTCCAAGAATTCTGGTGCGAAAACAAAAAAAGGAGACAGTTCATCTGAAGGGACACCTTAAGCTTAAGAAAAAACCATACCAGACAAGAAAAGAAAACAAACAGACCACCTTGAAGGAGAATTTAAAAAGATTAAAACAACTACTTTTGATGGAGAGTCCAATACAAGAGAAGAAGCCAAGGCATGGTTGTTGGACATCAAAAAATACTTCCAAATCTACAACTAGTCCAGCAACATGAAGGTCAGAATGGCCATCTGCAATCTAAAGAGAAAGACCAACATTTGGTGGAAGGACCTGAAATTGGCCAAGGGCCTAAAGGAGAAATAGTTGGAATGGTCCGACTTCAAGAAGTATTTTAAGAAAAAATACCTTTCTGAGAGTTATTATGAAAGGAAGATGAAATAATTTTATGAATTATGACTCGGACAAATGATGATGGATGACCTTATAAATAAATTTATGGAACTACTAAGGTTCGTACCATACATCCGGGAGGATAAGGTAAAAATCCAGTGATTCTTAAGTTGTTTACCACAATCCTACAAGGACAAAATTGAGTTTGACAACCCCAAATCCTTGAGTGAGTCATTCAGGAAGGCATGAATGTGCTATGACCAGTATAAACAGTGGGTAGAATTTCCCAAGACCTATAAGGATAAGAAGCAAGATGGAATAAACCAGCGGAAGAAGAGATACCAGCCAGCTCCTTATCAGAATGCAGCAAAAGGTTTCCCAAGGAAGGATTTTCACTCCAATCATCCGAATACGCAGGGTAGCGGTAAACCGATAAACCTTGGAATGAATAAGTTTGGGGACAACTCCCGCATGCCATTAAAGTTTTGGGAGTGTGGAGAACCTCATCTAAGGAGGAATTGTCCATGTTTAATTGCAACAAAGAGAACTATTGTTCACAATTTGAAGGAAGCCTTGACAGAAGGTGACATGGGCAGAAGTCTGCATCAGATAAATGCAACCATAGATGGTCGACAAGCTGACCACCAGTCCTCAATGGTAGAGATTGAAGGTAAAATCCTTGACACTCGAATTTCTATTTTAATTGACCCTGAAGCTATGTTAAGTTATATTACTCCCAATGTAGTAGAGTTGAATAAACTTAAGAAACAAAAGCATGCAAAACCTTGGCTTGTATAACTAGCAACATGGACTAAAAGAAAAGTAGTTAACTTTATTTCTGATCTTGAGTTTAGTTTAGATGGTTAAAAGATAAGGACCAATCTGAACATCCTACCACTAGGGTCTTATGATATGATTATTGGGATGGATTGGTTGGAACAACATAAAGTAGTACTAGATTGTTATATAAATATACTTAGATATAAAGATAATTTTGGCACTGTTAGAACAATCTAAGGCATACCAAAACCTCTGTCATTCAGACAAGTTTCATCGATGAAATTAAAGAAATCTATTAGAAAGGGATGTCAATTTTACGCCATCCAAGTAACGAATCTATTAGAAAAAGAAGATAATCCCAAGTTAGAAGACTTTGTTGTCCTATGTGAATTTAGAGACATGTTTGTTGATGAGATACCAGAATTTCCTACGAGGAGAGAAATAGATTTCTCCATAGACTTACTACCCGGATCAACCCCTATCTCAAAATCACCCTACCAAATGAGTCTACCAGAACTGACAGAATTAAAAATACAATTACAGGAATTGTTGGATAAAGAGTATATCAGACCAAGTGTCTCGCCATGGGGAGCATCAGTCCTCTTTGTGAAAAAGAAAGATGGTACTCTAAGACTATGTATCGATTATAGACAACTGAACAAAGTGACCATTAATAACAAATACTCCTTACCACGGATAAATGATCTGTTCGATCAAGTTGGTGGGGCCAAGATCTTCTCAAAATTGGATTTACGATCTGGATATCATCAAGTTAGGATAAAGAACCAGGACATAAACAAAACAAATTTTCAAACAAGATATGAACACTATGAGTTTGTAGTCATACCTTTCAGACTCACTAATGCACCAGCCACATTTATGTGCTTGATGAACAACAGTTTCAGCTAGTACTTAGACAAGTTCGTAGTAGTATTTATCGACGATATTCTGGTCTATTCTAAAACAGAGGAGGAACATGATGAACACTTGCGAATAGTTTTGAAAACACTAAGGAAACACAAACTATACGCAAAATTCAACAAATGTGACTTTTATCAAAGAGAAATACAATATTTAGGACATTTCATTTCCTCGGAAGGTATTTCCATAGACCCGGAAAAGATAAAAGCCATTATGGAATGGCTAGTGCCTAAAGATGTGGCAGATATCTAGTCATTCATGGGAATCACTGAATATTATTGCAGATTTATAGAAGGGTTCTCCAAGATAGCCTACCCTATCACATCACTACAAAGGAAAGGAACCAACTTTAACTGGTCGCAAAAGTGTTAAGACAGTTTTAACAAGCTAAAAGAATTATTGACATCAGTGCCCATCTTGAAGGTAGCAGACCCAGATAAAGACTTCACAGTATGCATTGATGCATGTAAAGAGGGGCTAGGCGGTGTTCTAACTCAGGAAGGGCACGTGATTTGTTATGAATCCTAAAAATTAAAGGAACACGAGCGAAATTATGTCACTCATGACTTAGAACTAGCAACAGTCATACATGCTTTAAAAATGTGGCAACATTGTATCATGGGCATAAAATTCTTACTATTGACAGATAATAGCAGAGTGAAATATTTGTTTAACCAACCAAACCCTAATGCGAGACAAGCAAGGTGGCTATCCTTCTTGAGCGAATTTGACTTTGAAGTCAGACATACCAAGGGTAAGGAAAATAAAGTAGAAGATGCTTTAAGCCACAAAATCCATGGGTTATTTGAGATAAATATTAGTAGAGCGGAAAGTGATCTGGAACAAAGAATAAGAATGACAGGTGTTAATGATGAAAATTACACTAATATGATGGTAGAATTGCAAAATAGTGTCACAAACTTAGATGAACTGGTTATAAGTATCGACAATGAGGGACTATTAAGATTTAAAAACAAACTTTATGTACCAAATTCAGCATATCTAAAATTAACTATTTTATACGAAGTGCATAAGAAACCATACTCTGGCCATTCAGGCTACCAGAAAACAATAACAACACTCAGAAAACTATTTTACTGGCCTAATATGAAGGGAGAAACAATAGAGTACTTGGCTAGGTGCCAAGATTGCCAGCAGGTTAAGGCTGAACACCAGCATCCAACCAGCCTATTACAACCATTACTAGTACCAGAATGGAAATGGGAGACCATCTCACTGGACTTTATCACAGGTTTGTCTAAAACTCAGAAACAAAATGACTCTATCATGGTTGTAATCGATAAACTCAGTAAGTATGCACACTTTATTCCTGTAAAGTCTACTTTTAAAGCTATTAACATTGCTGAAATATTCATGAAATAAATTTTTAGACTGCATGGTACTCCTAAAATGGTGATCTCAGATAGAGACGTAAAATTCACATCCGATTTTTGGAAGGAATTGTTTGCAGGGCTAAATACTAATTTGAATTTCAGTATGAGTTATCATCCACAAATGGATGGATAGACCGAAAGGACAAATCAAATCATAGAGGATATGCTCCGCATGTATGTAAGAATAAATCCAAACAAGTGGGAAGACTACCTGCACTTGGTAGAATTCGCATATAACAATGGGTACCAAACTTCGGCTAAGTTGAGCCCTTTCGAAATACTGTACGACAAAAAGTGTAAAACTCCAATTAGCTGGGATAACCTGGATGACAAAATCATGGTTGGACAAGAGATGCTCCAAGAAATGGAGAACATGGTAAAGAAAGTACAACAGAACTTGAAAGAAGCACAGAACAGACAGAAGAGCTATGTGGATCAGAAAAGAAGACACTTGGAATTTCAAGTGGGAGACCATGTTTATTTGAAGGTCAAAGACCGAAAAAGCTCGCTGAAATTGGGGAACTATGCCAAGCTGGCACTCAGGTTTTGTGGGCCCTTCGAGATACTAACTCGAATTGGACCCATAGCATATCAACTTGCACTTCCATCTAATCTAAGAATTCATAATGTATTTCACGTTTCTTTGTTAAAAAAGTATATTCATGATCCTACTCATATGATTTATTGGAACTTGGTGTAGGTGGAACCCAAGGGAGAGTTCTAGGTGGAACCCCTGTGCATTCTGGACCGGAGAGAAATAACACTTCGGAATAGAGCCATCGCTCAGGTAAAGGTGCAATGGAAGAACTTTAGTCTTGAGGAGGCCACTTGGGAATTGGAGAGAGATTTGCAGAAATCTCATCCAATCCTATTCCAGGAAGGGAACGAACACTGAGGACAATGTTTTACTAAAGGGGGAAAGGATGTGACATCCCCCCAAAATAAATATTTTTATGTGCTGGAAATTTATTTCCGTTTTTGGCAAATTCGAATTTGGAATTTTTTTTCCATTTATGGAAATTTTGAATTTTGAATTTAATAATTGTATTTAATTATTGTGACTATTGGGAAGAGATCTATTTGGACCCAACTAACTGTTTGAATATGACACTTGTATCACAACAGAATAATTATATTAACTGCAGGAGGACAAATGCAACAACCATGTTAAAATTAGCTGACCATGACTCCATGAGTGGGGAACAAGTTGGAACTACCTCTGGGTTGATGATTACAAGTGGAAAATTAGAGATTTGGCCACTGGAAGCCCCCAAAAATCAAGGATTAAGAAAAGCTGCGAAAATCCCCAAAGGAGGGGAAAGACCTGGGCAAAAATGGATAAATAGCATATGTAAGGAGGCAGGACGCTGCCAAGTATGTTGGGAAAGGATTTCTGAACTCTCTTGCTGTTATGAGAACTGCGGATTGTGAGTGAGGCAAGAGGAGTTTTGTTGAAACCAAATTGTCTTGTTGTTATGAGCATTGTTGAGTAAGTGTGATGCAAGAGGATAACTATTGGAATTTGAAGGACATTACCGAGGAGGACTTTTTCCAAATTCTCCCTCATGGATTCATGGTCAGACTAGGGGGTGAATCAGGAAAGTATATATGGTTTCCTTGTTCTACGGTTGAGAGGAACGTTGCTATTCCCCTTGTCCTCCCGCAAATTGGTTAAGATATGTTAAATTTTCTCCTTCTTTGTTCTGAATGAGTTTTCTTTTGCTGCAATGTGTTTGATTGGAACTGGAATGATTTCCATAATCTGTCTAAATGATTTTATATCTGATGTAATGTATGTGTTAAATCGAAACTACAACCTAAACACTGAACGAGAACCTATGGTAAATCTGATCTCGAGTGATCCCTTTCCGAACGAACATTAGAAATTGGCCTTTTTATTCGTTATGATAGTTGAAAGGATTATGCATGGTTGAGCTCTAGAAGAAATCCCCACGAAATTAAATTCATTGTCACTTTTCTTTCTGTATGTGTTTTCTAAGAAAAATCAATGCTGAAGATTGGTATATTTGGGAGTGGAGGTTATGTTGTAAGTTCTGTAATCCAACTGTATGAATATTTTTGGGAACAAAATTTGTAAACTCTATTCATGTTTCCTTTCCTTTTCTGAACTTTCAAAGTTTATTGGTTCAACCTCTGTGGAGTCCTTTTGTTCTTGCAAACTCCGAAACCTGAAGTGGCCCCATAGCCAATCGAATTTTGGGATTCGACGATTTCCGTGGTATGTTGTTCTTGCATCAAGAATTACCAAATGCCAAAACCTGTTATTGGATGGGCCCCTTGCCTTTTTTGTAACTTCACGATTCGGCGTTTGATGCCATGTAATGTTTTTCATTGGGAGTTAGTAAACCCTGAAACCCAAAATTGTAGGGCCCACACCCTAATCGTTTTTTCGCATTTTGGATTTTCTTTTTCATTTGTGTTTATGCACCATGTGTTCCAAAATCCTGAAATTACGTGTCCCACCTTTCCTCTTTCCACTTTTAGCGATTTCAAAAGTTCTAGTGTGTAAAGGTTGGCTTTTGAATTCGTGAAGTTCGAAACCCCAAAAACCTCGAAATGTCGGTCCCACTCATCCCTTTTCTCATTTCGCAGGTTGTTGTGAGTTGATGTTCAAGTATTGGAACTCACAAAGTCCAAAACCATGAAAACCTTGAAATGTGAGTCCCACTCATTCCTTTTCGCATTTTGGANTTTTTTTATGGTGGTTTTTTGAGGTACATTACATATGGTATCAGAGAAAAAGTTACAACACTGGGCTTGAATAGGGTCACATTAATTGCTTAGTATATATATTCTGATCTATGAGAAAACTAACAAATCTTGTGAGTTGCAAACATAAAGCTTTTCTGTTTTGTGTTGAATAATGGCAGCCCAAGAAGGTGCAGAAATCAGGATGGAAGAGAATCTGCAACAAGGACCTCCTGGAGATCTGAGACAAATCAATGATGGAAGCTCACCCACAGAGGTGTTGGAAATAATGAGAAACCTTATAGTTGAACTACAGGTTTTCAAGGCCAACAATCAAAAATTAAAGAAGGCACAACAGGAACAGGAAGAGATAAATGAAGTCTTTCTGCGTAGTATAGTAACCAAGAAAATCGCAAAGGATGATAACCCTGAGGAAGAGGTCAACAAAAGGGCCTCCAAGAATTCTGGTGCGAAAACAAAAAAAGGAGACAGTTCATCTGAAGGGACACCTTAAGCTTAAGAAAAAACCATACCAGACAAGAAAAGAAAACAAACAGACCACCTTGAAGGAGAATTTAAAAAGATTAAAACAACTACTTTTGATGGAGAGTCCAATACAAGAGAAGAAGCCAAGGCATGGTTGTTGGACATCAAAAAATACTTCCAAATCTACAACTAGTCCAGCAACATGAAGGTCAGAATGGCCATCTGCAATCTAAAGAGAAAGACCAACATTTGGTGGAAGGACCTGAAATTGGCCAAGGGCCTAAAGGAGAAATAGTTGGAATGGTCCGACTTCAAGAAGTATTTTAAGAAAAAATACCTTTCTGAGAGTTATTATGAAAGGAAGATGAAATAATTTTATGAATTATGACTCGGACAAATGATGATGGATGACCTTATAAATAAATTTATGGAACTACTAAGGTTCGTACCATACATCCGGGAGGATAAGGTAAAAATCCAGTGATTCTTAAGTTGTTTACCACAATCCTACAAGGACAAAATTGAGTTTGACAACCCCAAATCCTTGAGTGAGTCATTCAGGAAGGCATGAATGTGCTATGACCAGTATAAACAGTGGGTAGAATTTCCCAAGACCTATAAGGATAAGAAGCAAGATGGAATAAACCAGCGGAAGAAGAGATACCAGCCAGCTCCTTATCAGAATGCAGCAAAAGGTTTCCCAAGGAAGGATTTTCACTCCAATCATCCGAATACGCAGGGTAGCGGTAAACCGATAAACCTTGGAATGAATAAGTTTGGGGACAACTCCCGCATGCCATTAAAGTTTTGGGAGTGTGGAGAACCTCATCTAAGGAGGAATTGTCCATGTTTAATTGCAACAAAGAGAACTATTGTTCACAATTTGAAGGAAGCCTTGACAGAAGGTGACATGGGCAGAAGTCTGCATCAGATAAATGCAACCATAGATGGTCGACAAGCTGACCACCAGTCCTCAATGGTAGAGATTGAAGGTAAAATCCTTGACACTCGAATTTCTATTTTAATTGACCCTGAAGCTATGTTAAGTTATATTACTCCCAATGTAGTAGAGTTGAATAAACTTAAGAAACAAAAGCATGCAAAACCTTGGCTTGTATAACTAGCAACATGGACTAAAAGAAAAGTAGTTAACTTTATTTCTGATCTTGAGTTYAGTTTAGATGGTTAAAAGATAAGGACCAATCTGAACATCCTACCACTAGGGTCTTATGATATGATTATTGGGATGGATTGGTTGGAACAACATAAAGTAGTACTAGATTGTTATACAAAGATACTTAGATATAAAGATAATTTTGGCACTGTTAGAACAATCTAAGGCATACCAAAACCTCTGTCATTCAGACAAGTTTCAACGATGAAATTAAAGAAATCTATTAGAAAGGGATGTCAATTTTATGCCATCCAAGTAACGAATCTATTAGAAAAAGAAGATAATCCCAAGTTAGAAGACTTTGTTGTCCTACGTGAATTCAGAGACATGTTTGTTGATGAGATACCAGAATTTCCTATGAGGAGAGAAATAGATTTCTCCATAGACTTACTACCCGGATCAGCCCCTATCTCAAAATCACCCTACCAAATGAGTCTACCAGAACTGACAGAATTAAAAATACAATTACAGGAATTGTTGTATAAAGAGTATATCAGACCAAGTGTCTCGCCATGGGGAGCACCAGTCCTCTTTGTGAAAAAGAAAGACGGTACTCTAAGACTATGTATCGATTATAGACAACTGAACAAAGTGACCATTAAGAACAAATACCCCTTACCACGGATAAATGATCTGTTCGATCAAGTTGGTGGGGCCAAGATCTTCTCAAATATGGATTTACGATCTGGATATCATCAAGTTAGGATAAAGAACCAGGACATAAACAAAACAAATTTTCAAACAAGATATGAACACTATGAGTTTGTAGTCATACCTTTCAGACTCACTAATGCACCAGCCACATTTATGTGCTTGATGAACAACAGTTTCAGCTAGTACTTAGACAAGTTCGTAGTAGTATTTATCGACGATATTCTGGTCTATTCTAAAACAGAGGAGGAACATGATGAACACTTGCGAATAGTTTTGAAAACACTAAGGAAACACAAACTATACGCAAAATTCAACAAATGTGACTTTTATCAAAGAGAAATACAATATTTAGGACATTTCATTTCCTCGGAAGGTATTTCCATAGACCCGGAAAAGATAAAAGCCATTATGGAATGGCTAGTGCCTAAAGATGTGGCAGATATCTAGTCATTCATGGGAATCACTGAATATTATTGCAGATTTATAGAAGGGTTCTCCAAGATAGCCTACCCTATCACATCACTACAAAGGAAAGGAACCAACTTTAACTGGTCGCAAAAGTGTTAAGACAGTTTTAACAAGCTAAAAGAATTATTGACATCAGTGCCCATCTTGAAGGTAGCAGACCCAGATAAAGACTTCACAGTATGCATTGATGCATGTAAAGAGGGGCTAGGCGGTGTTCTAACTCAGGAAGGGCACGTGATTTGTTATGAATCCTAAAAATTAAAGGAACACGAGCGAAATTATGTCACTCATGACTTAGAACTAGCAACAGTCATACATGCTTTAAAAATGTGGCAACATTGTATCATGGGCATAAAATTCTTACTATTGACAGATAATAGCAGAGTGAAATATTTGTTTAACCAACCAAACCCTAATGCGAGACAAGCAAGGTGGCTATCCTTCTTGAGCGAATTTGACTTTGAAGTCAGACATACCAAGGGTAAGGAAAATAAAGTAGAAGATGCTTTAAGCCACAAAATCCATGGGTTATTTGAGATAAATATTAGTAGAGCGGAAAGTGATCTGGAACAAAGAATAAGAATGACAGGTGTTAATGATGAAAATTACACTAATATGATGGTAGAATTGCAAAATAGTGTCACAAACTTAGATGAACTGGTTATAAGTATCGACAATGAGGGACTATTAAGATTTAAAAACAAACTTTATGTACCAAATTCAGCATATCTAAAATTAACTATTTTATACGAAGTGCATAAGAAACCATACTCTGGCCATTCAGGCTACCAGAAAACAATAACAACACTCAGAAAACTATTTTACTGGCCTAATATGAAGGGAGAAACAATAGAGTACTTGGCTAGGTGCCAAGATTGCCAGCAGGTTAAGGCTGAACACCAGCATCCAACCAGCCTATTACAACCATTACTAGTACCAGAATGGAAATGGGAGACCATCTCACTGGACTTTATCACAGGTTTGTCTAAAACTCAGAAACAAAATGACTCTATCATGGTTGTAATCGATAAACTCAGTAAGTATGCACACTTTATTCCTGTAAAGTCTACTTTTAAAGCTATTAACATTGCTGAAATATTCATGAAATAAATTTTTAGACTGCATGGTACTCCTAAAATGGTGATCTCAGATAGAGACGTAAAATTCACATCCGATTTTTGGAAGGAATTGTTTGCAGGGCTAAATACTAATTTGAATTTCAGTATGAGTTATCATCCACAAATGGATGGATAGACCGAAAGGACAAATCAAATCATAGAGGATATGCTCCGCATGTATGTAAGAATAAATCCAAACAAGTGGGAAGACTACCTGCACTTGGTAGAATTCGCATATAACAATGGGTACCAAACTTCGGCTAAGTTGAGCCCTTTCGAAATACTGTACGACAAAAAGTGTAAAACTCCAATTAGCTGGGATAACCTGGATGACAAAATCATGGTTGGACAAGAGATGCTCCAAGAAATGGAGAACATGGTAAAGAAAGTACAACAGAACTTGAAAGAAGCACAGAACAGACAGAAGAGCTATGTGGATCAGAAAAGAAGACACTTGGAATTTCAAGTGGGAGACCATGTTTATTTGAAGGTCAAAGACCGAAAAAGCTCGCTGAAATTGGGGAACTATGCCAAGCTGGCACTCAGGTTTTGTGGGCCCTTCGAGATACTAACTCGAATTGGACCCATAGCATATCAACTTGCACTTCCATCTAATCTAAGAATTCATAATGTATTTCACGTTTCTTTGTTAAAAAAGTATATTCATGATCCTACTCATATGATTTATTGGAACTTGGTGTAGGTGGAACCCAAGGGAGAGTTCTAGGTGGAACCCCTGTGCATTCTGGACCGGAGAGAAATAACACTTCGGAATAGAGCCATCGCTCAGGTAAAGGTGCAATGGAAGAACTTTAGTCTTGAGGAGGCCACTTGGGAATTGGAGAGAGATTTGCAGAAATCTCATCCAATCCTATTCCAGGAAGGGAACGAACACTGAGGACAATGTTTTACTAAAGGGGGAAAGGATGTGACATCCCCCCAAAATAAATATTTTTATGTGCTGGAAATTTATTTCCGTTTTTGGCAAATTCGAATTTGGAATTTTTTTTCCATTTATGGAAATTTTGAATTTTGAATTTAATAATTGTATTTAATTATTGTGACTATTGGGAAGAGATCTATTTGGACCCAACTAACTGTTTGAATATGACACTTGTATCACAACAGAATAATTATATTAACTGCAGGAGGACAAATGCAACAACCATGTTAAAATTAGCTGACCATGACTCCATGAGTGGGGAACAAGTTGGAACTACCTCTGGGTTGATGATTACAAGTGGAAAATTAGAGATTTGGCCACTGGAAGCCCCCAAAAATCAAGGATTAAGAAAAGCTGCGAAAATCCCCAAAGGAGGGGAAAGACCTGGGCAAAAATGGATAAATAGCATATGTAAGGAGGCAGGACGCTGCCAAGTATGTTGGGAAAGGATTTCTGAACTCTCTTGCTGTTATGAGAACTGCGGATTGTGAGTGAGGCAAGAGGAGTTTTGTTGAAACCAAATTGTCTTGTTGTTATGAGCATTGTTGAGTAAGTGTGATGCAAGAGGATAACTATTGGAATTTGAAGGACATTACCGAGGAGGACTTTTTCCAAATTCTCCCTCATGGATTCATGGTCAGACTAGGGGGTGAATCAGGAAAGTATATATGGTTTCCTTGTTCTACGGTTGAGAGGAACGTTGCTATTCCCCTTGTCCTCCCGCAAATTGGTTAAGATATGTTAAATTTTCTCCTTCTTTGTTCTGAATGAGTTTTCTTTTGCTGCAATGTGTTTGATTGGAACTGGAATGATTTCCATAATCTGTCTAAATGATTTTATATCTGATGTAATGTATGTGTTAAATCGAAACTACAACCTAAACACTGAACGAGAACCTATGGTAAATCTGATCTCGAGTGATCCCTTTCCGAACGAACATTAGAAATTGGCCTTTTTATTCGTTATGATAGTTGAAAGGATTATGCATGGTTGAGCTCTAGAAGAAATCCCCACGAAATTAAATTCATTGTCACTTTTCTTTCTGTATGTGTTTTCTAAGAAAAATCAATGCTGAAGATTGGTATATTTGGGAGTGGAGGTTATGTTGTAAGTTCTGTAATCCAACTGTATGAATATTTTTGGGAACAAAATTTGTAAACTCTATTCATGTTTCCTTTCCTTTTCTGAACTTTCAAAGTTTATTGGTTCAACCTCTGTGGAGTCCTTTTGTTCTTGCAAACTCCGAAACCTGAAGTGGCCCCATAGCCAATCGAATTTTGGGATTCGACGATTTCCGTGGTATGTTGTTCTTGCATCAAGAATTACCAAATGCCAAAACCTGTTATTGGATGGGCCCCTTGCCTTTTTTGTAACTTCACGATTCGGCGTTTGATGCCATGTAATGTTTTTCATTGGGAGTTAGTAAACCCTGAAACCCAAAATTGTAGGGCCCACACCCTAATCGTTTTTTCGCATTTTGGATTTTCTTTTTCATTTGTGTTTATGCACCATGTGTTCCAAAATCCTGAAATTACGTGTCCCACCTTTCCTCTTTCCACTTTTAGCGATTTCAAAAGTTCTAGTGTGTAAAGGTTGGCTTTTGAATTCGTGAAGTTCGAAACCCCAAAAACCTCGAAATGTCGGTCCCACTCATCCCTTTTCTCATTTCGCAGGTTGTTGTGAGTTGATGTTCAAGTATTGGAACTCACAAAGTCCAAAACCATGAAAACCTTGAAATGTGAGTCCCACTCATTCCTTTTCGCATTTTGGATATTTGTATATGTTGTGGTTTGGGCACTTCGAAACACAAAATCATGAATCCCGAAACCCCGATGTGCTATCTTTTCATGATTCGGGAGTTCTTGGGTGTTGTTTTCTTTTGTTTTGGATTTTGAGTAAAAACGTGGGGTCCAGAATGGGATGGTCCTTTGGCGGGCCCCTCCTCCAACGTGGCAACTCTGAGTTGGAAGAAATCCGAAGAATGAGATCAACGGCTCCTGATGTTTCTCATCCAATGGTTTTTACCTTCCTAAGCTTGTGAATGATCAGCCTTAACATCAACGTAGAACTTTATGATCCAATGGTTCACGAGATTTCGATACTTTCCCGATGAATTTCCACCGTCCATTCCTCTAAAGACATCTAATCGTTACCCTCCTGAGTTTTGATAGATCATCCTTTACTTCAGCACAGATCTATGGGATCTAACGATCCACTAGATCTCGATCCTTTTCCCGATAGTTTATCACTGCTCGTTCTTCTAAAGATATCTGACGAGGAGGATTTGGAGTTTTCCACTGGATCTCGACCCCTGTGAGATGATTTTTCTCTTTGCCTCACTGTGAACACTTCAGGGTGACATCCTTTTCTCTCTCTGAACAATAGAGGCTCCTTTGAGCTAAGTTCGTATCGCCCTCTTACTTTGAGTATGTTGGAAGGGTGCATGGAATAAGGGAAGGAACAAAAATCATGAATGTATTTTCTTTGTTTTGTTTTTGTTGGACACACCTACCACACTTAGAGGGGGGGTGAATGAGTGTGGGGCTCTTTTTCCCAAAACTGCCCTC
Source organism: Picea glauca (assembly GCA_000966675.3). Classification (NCBI taxonomy): domain Eukaryota; kingdom Viridiplantae; phylum Streptophyta; class Pinopsida; order Pinales; family Pinaceae; genus Picea; species Picea glauca. The sequence continues at coordinate 14,008 of JZKD02S0895707.1, forward strand.
TTGCACAAAAACTCATCAATTAGCATTCAACATTTAT
>JZKD02S0895751.1:0-14044 GCA_000966675.3 Picea glauca
AGATGGGAAAAATTATGAGCGTAGGACGAGATCATATCTTAGCCGTCAGATCTGAGCGTGTGGACCAACAGTCTTTGGATCGAGCAGAGGAGAATATCTGGATCATTGGAATCCACGTTTAGACAATATGAAGAGTGCACAAGAGGAGAATAGATTTGAGCCATCGGATCTGGCACGTGGACCAATAGTSATTGGATCYGGAGAAAAGTGCACAAGAGAAGTTTTGAAACCATYGGGGCTRTCCATTGGAAAGGACATGTGGCAAGAGCTCATCATTTTGCTGACTCGCAGAGAAAGAAATTGAAAGAGGATATTGTTCGAATTTGCGATGTGTGAACTCGCGATTTGATCATGGTCGTTCATSAAGGAGGACACGTGGTGAAAGCTTAGCATTTCGCTTACTCGCGACTTGAAGAAGTCAAAGAGGGAAGTAGTGAGAACTTGCGATACGTAAAATTGAGACGTTCTTTAGAGTTTGGCCTCAATTCATAGTGAATGGTCATATGGATGAAGGCCAAAGGGGGAGCTAATGGCTCATTAGCCCTTTTCGGAACTCGAGATTTGGAGGATTTGGGGAGCCTTGCATCAAAAGTCTCAAAGTCATGAAATAAATCGCATCATTTAGGTTAAGTCTTTGGTCATGGGAATGGTCACGTGAGTGGAGGGAGCTAACGCTCGTTAGTCCCTTTTCACAGCTCGGGAGTTGGGTAATCAGGTGTGCTTATACGTTAAAGTCCCGACATGCGAAGTCTTGAAATGATTTTTGGAAGGCACGCCGTCACAACCCGTGGTCATGTGGACTAGAGGCTCGCACTTGGTGCTTAGTCACATAGGTGAAGTTTCATAAAAATGACCTATGGATTTGTTCATGATATTCCCCAAGGAAATTGAAGAGCTTCTCTAGCTCAACAGAGTTCAGAACGATCCTTGACGAAGAGGTCGGACTGGTTCCCTAACCTTCCAAATGATGAACCATGAATGGAGTTCCTATCCTTTAGAAAAAAAAAAAAAAAATTATGCCCATCGTGGGTGTGTTACACAATAGCAACTGCAGTATACATCTTGAACAAATGTCCAAAAAAGACTACGAAAAATAGAGTTCCTTAAGAAGCCTGGACAGGATTGAAGCATAGTGTGATGCATTTAATATTTTTTGGTTGTGTTTCATACGCAGATGTTCCAGATGACTTGAGAAACAAGTTCGACAACAAAGGAAAAAAAATTATATTTGTTGGGTATTCTGAAGACACAAAAGGATACAGGTTGTATGACCCTATCGGAAGAAAATTTATAATCACCGCGATGTTCAGTTCATGGAGAATGAAGCATGGAATGGAAGCATAACTAAGACACTAAAAATTATTGATGCAATGGAGCATGANGTTCTTTAGAGTTTGGCCTCAATTCATAGTGAATGGTCAGATGGATGAAGGCCAAAGGGGGGAGCTAATGGCTCATTAGCCCTTTTCGGAACTCGAGATTTGGAGGATTTGGGGAGCCTTGCATCAAAAGTCTCAAAGTCGTGAAATAAAACGCATCATTTAGGTTAAGTCTTTGGTCATGGGAATGGTCACGTGAGTGGAGGGAGCTAACGCTCGTTAGTCCCTTTTCACAGCTCGGGAGTTGGGTAGTCAAGTGTGCTTATACGTTAAAGTCCCGACATGAGAAGTCTTGAAATGATTTTTGGAAGGCACGCCGTCACAACCCGTGGTCATGTGGAATAGAGGCTCGCACTTGGTGCTTAGTCACATAGGCGAAGTTTCATAAAAAGGACCTATGGATTTGTTCATGATATTCCCCAAGGAAATTGAAGAGCTGCTCTAGCTCAACAGAGTTCAGAACGATCCTTGACGAAGAGGTCGGACTGGTTCCCTAACCTTCCAAATGATGAACCATGAATGGAGTTCCTATCCTTTAAAAAAAAAAAAAAAAAATTATGCCCATCGTGGGTGTGTTACACAGTAGCAACTGCAGTATACATCTTGAACAGATGTCCAAAAAAGNGATTATAATGTTTCTACACTTTTAAAACATGACTGAAGATCAAGGATCCAATTCACTACACGACAAAAGATCAAGGATCCAATTCACTAAATGATGTTCGGATCCAATTCACCACACGACTAAAGATCAAGCATCCAATTCACTTAATGATGTAAGATTAAAGATCACTATAAATCCATCATGTGTCAATCAATAGGCGTATCTTTTTCCAATATAAGAAATGATTCCATTTTAAGGGAATTTGATCTTTATGAGCACATGATAGATCCTTGTGGATTTAAGCGTTCTCTTTATCTATGTGGACAGGAAGTAGATGGACAAAAAAGTGGCAATGGAGTGTGAAGGAATGCCTACACGAAGGAATGTGTGTGAGTTCCTAGAAACAAAACATTTTACATGTTCTTAATCCTATAACCTTTGTAATCACCGAACCAATACACACACTTGCCAAATTGGATTTTTTATAAATTCCCAGGTATTAAGAAAAGTGTGACCTACAATATTGCTCAAGCAAGTCCATGTGATATATGGTATTTAGATTCAGGTTGCGGTAACCACATGAAAAGAAACATAGATATGTTTCCTAGTTTGTATGAGTCAATCCAATCCAAGCTTACACTTTGAACAGATATGCAAGTCATTGCCTTAGGCAAAGGCAGTATAAACATTTTAACTAATCAAGGAGAACATAAAGTTATGTATGATGTATATTATGTTTCTGTTCTGAAGCATAATCTGATGAGCACAAGACAACTGTTATAGAAGGGATACACGATCTACATGGAAGATAATCATTGTGTGATTATGGATAAATGCCGAAGCAATCAACTCATTGCAATAATTTAGATGACAGGTAACAAAATTGTCCCTTTGACATTGAATCAAACCAAGAAGAATAATACAATGCTAGTTGTTGGTAAAGCAAAATATGTGCAGTGAGACACCAAATTTACAACAGAAATTACGGGTAGTTCTAATGAGGAAAATAGTGCGCCTAGTATGAGGAAAAGATAAAATGGCTCAAAGATAAAATAAACATTCCAATATGAAATATAGGATAATTCCTAGTTATGGCATTTCAGATTTAGACATCTGAACTTTGGAGGTCGGAATCTGCTACACACAAAGGATATGGTAAAGGGTTTTCCATTGATTGAGAAACRAGAAAGGATATGTGAAGGTTTCATATTTGGCAAGCAACAAAAAGAATCATTTCGACTTGGAAAGTCTTACAGAGAAAGAGATCAATTGGAAATAGTACATTCAAACATTTGTGGATCAATGCAAACAACATCCATAGGAGGCAATACTTATTTTCTGACATTCGTTGATGATTTCTCAAGAAAGACATGGNAGAAGTATATGTGGAACAACCACAAGGTTATGAGGTTCTAGGACAAGAAGACAAAGTGTACACATTGAAGAAATCACTGTATGGATTAAAGCAAGCTCCAGGAGCTTGGCACAACCGCATAGATTCCTATCTCACACAAAATAGATTTCAGAGAAGTGAAAGTGAGCCAACACTATACATAAAAGCAGATCATAAAGGGATCATAAAGGTAACATGTTAATTGTTTTCTTATATGTCGATGATTTTAAATTTACAAGTGATTTTGGTATAGAAGAATTCATGCGAGTCATGAAGGATGAATTTGAAATCACTGATTTAGGGCTTATGAGATTTCTTTGGGGAATTGAAGTTCACCAGTCCAAAATTGGTATATTTATCTCACAGTCTAAGTATGCATATGAAATTCTGGAAATATTCAATATGATGAATTCAAAAGAAGCACCAATACCTTTCATAACGGGATTGAAGTTAAGAAAGGAAGATAAGGGGTCCAAAGTGGATCCCACACTGTTTAAAAGGATACATGGCAAGAGCTCAGTATTTCGCTGACTCGTACAGAAAGAAGGTCAAAGAACATATTATTCGAACTCGTTATGTGCAAAATCGTGATTTGATCCTGGTCGTTCAGCAAGGAGGACACCTGGTGAAATCTCAGAATTTCACTGACTCGTGACATGAAGAATTCAAAGAGGGAATCCATGCCAACTCACGATACGTGATATTCCACCTCACTTGAGAGGTTGGCCTTGGGTCATAGTGAATGGTCACATGGACGGAGGCCAAAGGGGGAGATAAGGAATCATTATCCCTTTTCAGAGCTCGGGAGATAGAGGAGTTGGGGCGCCTTGCATCGAAAGTCCCAAAGTCACGAAATGAGATGCACCCTTTAGGTTAAGCTTATGGTCATGGGAATGGTCACGTGAGAAGAGGGAGCTAATGGTCGTTAAGCCCTTTTTGCATCTCGGGAGTTTTGGGAGTAAGGGGTGGCTTATACGTCAAATTCCTGACTTGCGAAGTCTCAAAATTCTTTTGGGTAGGCGCACGGTCACAGCTCGTGGTCGCATGGAATAGAGGCTTGCGCTCGGTGCTTAGTCACATAGGTGGAGTTTCGTAAAAAGGACCTGTGGATTTGTTCGTGAGATTCCCGTAGGAAATCTATGAGCTACTCCATCTCAATAGACTTCAAAACTATCCTTGAACATGAGGTCAGATTGGTTCCCTGACCTTCCAAATTAGGAACCATGAATGGAGTTCCTATCCTTTAAGAAAAAAAAGAAAAGTAGGCCTATCGTGGGTGTGTTACAAAATGGTATCACAGCATGGTTACAACACTTGGTCTGCTTGGGCTCATGAAAGAGTCAAGTGATTTTTCTTTCTTAAAAAACCTAAAGGAAGAGGGTGTACTACCCTACCCTATCTAGCAGGGCATGATTCAAACACAAGCCTGGATGGGCTGAAGAACAATCATGATATTATGTTCACTAAGGTTAAGATGATGCATGTTGGAAGGTAATTCTACCTTTCGAATAAGGTTTATTATCTGCATCAAATCCTTAAGGAGAAGGACTGTAGAATGAAACTGTAATTTGGGAATTCCTACGGAATTCAGCAAAGGAATCATATTGTTCTTCTATCAAAATCATAACTACTCTTATAGGAGTAGGGATGTACTGATCAATATTACTGATAAGACATGAATGTGAATGACAGAGTTGGAAGAAATTGTGCTATGAAGCTGCATGAGAGAGACAAGGGANTTAGGGCTTATGAGATTTTTTTGGGGAATTGAAGTTCACCAGTCCAAAATTGGTATATTTATTTCACAGTCTAAGTATGCATATGAAATTTTGGAAATATTCAATATGATGAATTAAAAAGCAACACCAACACCTTTCATAACTGGATTGAAATTAAGAAAGGAAGATAAAGGGTCCAAAGTGGATCCCACACTGTTTAAAAGGATACATGGCAAGAGCTCAGTATTTCTCTGACTCACAGAGCAAGAAGGTTAAAGAACATACTATTCGAACTCATAATGTGCGAAATCGCGATTTGATCGTGGTCGTTCATCATGGAGGACACATGGTGAAATCTCAACATTTCACTGACTCGCGACTTGACGAATTCAAAGAGGGAATCCATGAGAACTCACGATACGTGAGATTCCGCCACACTTGAGAGTTTGGTCTCGAGTCATAGTGAATGGTCACATGGACGAAGGCCAAAGGAGGGGCTAAGGAATCATTAGCCCTTTTCAGATCTCGAGAGTTAGAGGAGTTGGGGCGCCTTGCATCGAAAGTCCCGAAGTCGCGAAATGAGATGCACCCTTTAGGTTAAGCTTGTGGTCATGGGAATGGTCACGTGAGCGGAGGGAGCTAATGGTCGTTAAGCCCTTTTTGCATATCGGGAGTTTTGGGAGTAAGGGGTGGCTTATACATTAAATCCCTGACATGCGAAGTCTCGAAACGCTTTTGGGTATGCGCACGGTCACAGCTCATGGTTGCGTGGAATAGAGGCTTGCGCTTGGTGCTTAGTCACATACGTGGAGTTTCGTAAAAAGGACCTGTGGATTTGTTCGTGAAATTCCCGTAGGAAATCTATGAGCTACTCCAGCTCAACAGAGTTCAGAACTATCCTTGACAAGGAGGTCGGATTGGTTCCCTAACCTTCCAAATTAGGAACCATGAATGGAGTTCCTATCCTTCAAGAAAAAAAAAAAAAAATTATGCCTATTGTGGGTGTGTTACAAAACGGTATCAAAGCATGGTTACAACACTTGGCCTGCTTGGGCTCATGAAAGAGTCAAGTGATTTTTATTTCTTAGAAAACCTAAAGGAAGAGGGCATACTACCCTACCCTATCTAGCAGGGCATTATACAGACACAAGCCTAGATGGGCTGAAGAACAATCATGATATTATGTTCACTAAGGTTAAGANTTAGGGCTTATGAGATTTTTTTGGGGAATTGAAGTTCACCAGTCCAAAATTGGTATATTTATTTCACAGTCTAAGTATGCATATGAAATTTTGGAAATATTCAATATGATGAATTCAAAAGCAACACCAACACCTTTCATAACTGGATTGAAATTAAGAAAGGAAGATAAAGGGTCCAAAGTGGATCCCACACTGTTTAAAAGGATACATGGCAAGAGCTCAGTATTTCTCTGACTCACAGAGCAAGAAGGTTAAAGAACATACTATTCGAACTCATAATGTGCGAAATCGCGATTTGATCGTGGTCGTTCATCAAGGAGGACACATGGGGAAATCTCAACATTTCACTGACTCGCGACTTGACGAATTCAAAGAGGGAATCCATGAGAACTCACGATACGTGAGATTCCACCGCACTTGAGAGTTTGGTCTCGAGTCATAGTGAATGGTCAGATGGACGAAGGCCAAAGGGGGGGCTAAGGAATCATTAGCCCTTTTCAGATCTCGAGAGTTAGAGGAGTTGGGGTGCCTTGCATTGAAAGTCCCGAAGTCGCGAAATGAGATGCACCCTTTAGGTTAAGCTTGTGGTCATGGGAATGGTCACGTGAGCGGAGGGAGCTAATGGTCGTTAAGCCCTTTTTGCATCTCGGGAGTTTTGGGAGTAAGGGCTGGCTTATACATTAAATCCCTGACATGCGAAGTCTCGAAACGCGTTTGGGTATGCGCACGGTCACAGCTCATGGTTGCGTGGAATAGAGGCTTGCGCTTGGTGCTTAGTCACATAGGTGGAGTTTCGTAAAAAGGACCTGTGGATTTGTTCGTGAAATTCCCGTAGGAAATCTATGAGCTACTCCAGCTCAACAGAGTTCAGAACTATCCTTGACAAGGAGGTCGGATTGGTTCCCTAACCTTCCAAATTAGGAACCATGAATGGAGTTCCTATCCTTCAAGAAAAAAAAAAAAAAATTATGCCTATTGTGGGTGTGTTACAAAACGGTATCAAAGCATGGTTACAACACTTGGCCTGCTTGGGCTCATGAAAGAGTCAAGTGATTTTTATTTCTTAGAAAACCTAAAGGAAGAGGGCATACTACCCTACCCTATCTAGCAGGGCATTATACAGACACAAGCCTAGATGGGCTGAAGAACAATCATGATATTATGTTCACTAAGGTTAAGANAATTTTGGAAATATTCAATATGATGAATTAAAAAGCAACACCAACACCTTTCATAACTGGATTGAAATTAAGAAAGGAAGATAAAGGGTCCAAAGTGGATCCCACACTGTTTAAACGGATACATGGCAAGAGCTCAGTATTTCTCTGACTCACAGAGCAAGAAGGTTAAAGAACATACTATTCGAACTCATAATGTGCGAAATCGCGATTTGATCGTGGTCGTTCATCAAGGAGGACACATGGTGAAATCTCAACATTTCACTGACTCGCGACTTGACGAATTCAAAGAGGGAATCCATGAGAACTCACGATACGTGAGATTCCGCCGCACTTGAGAGTTTGGTCTCGAGTCATAGTGAATGGTCACATGGACGAAGGCCAAAGGGGGGGCTAAGGAATCATTAGCCCTTTTCAGATCTCAAGAGTTAGAGGAGTTGGGGCGCCTTGCATCGAAAGTCCCGAAGTCGCGAAATGAGATGCACCCTTTAGGTTAAGCTTGTGGTCATGGGAATGGTCACGTGACGGGAGGGAGCTAATGGTCGTTAATCCCTTTTTGCATCTCGGGAGTTTTGGGAGTAAGGGGTGGCTTATACATTAAATCCCTGACATGCGAAGTCTCGAAATGCTTTTGGGTATGCGCACGGTCACAGCTCATGGTTGCGTGGAATAGAGGCTTGCGCTTGGTGCTTCGTCACATAGGTGGAGTTTCGTAAAAAGGACCTGTGGATTTGTTCGTGAAATTCCCGTAGGAAATCTATGAGCTACTCCAGCTCAACAGAGTTCAGAACTATCCTTGACAAGGAGGTCGGATTGGTTCCCTAACCTTCCAAATTAGGAACCATGAATGGAGTTCCTATCCTTCAAGAAAAAAAAAAAAAAATTATGCCTATTGTGGGTGTGTTACAAAACGGTATCAAAGCATGGTTACAACACTTGGCCTGCTTGGGCTCATGAAAGAGTCAAGTGATTTTTATTTCTTAGAAAACCTAAAGGAAGAGGGCATACTACCCTACCCTATCTAGCAGGGCATTATACAGACACAAGCCTAGATGGGCTGAAGAACAATCATGATATTATGTTCACTAAGGTTAAGATGATGCATGTTGGAAGGTAATTCTACCTTTCGAATAAGGTTTATTATCTGCATCAAATNCAACATTTCACTGACTCGCGACTTGACGAATTCAAAGAGGGAATCCATGAGAACTCACGATACGTGAGATTCCACCGCACTTGAGAGTTTGGTCTCGAGTCATAGTGAATGGTCACATGGACGAAGGCCAAAGGGGGGGCTAAGGAATCATTAGCCCTTTTCAGATCTCGAGAGTTAGAGGAGTTGGGGCGCCTTGCATCGAAATTCCCGAAGTCGCGAAATGAGATGCACCCTTTAGGTTAAGCTTATGGTCATGGGAATGGTCACATGAGCGGAGGGAGCTAATGGTCGTTAAGCCCTTTTTGCATCTCGGGAGTTTTGGGAGTAAGGGGTGGCTTATACATTAAATCCCTGACATGCGAAGTATCGAAACGCTTTTGGGTATGCGCATGGTCACAGCTCATGGTTGCATGGAATAGAGGCTTGCGCTTGGTGCTTAGTCACATAGGTGGAGTTTCGTAAAAAGGACCTGTGGATTTGTTCGTGAGATTCCTGTAGGAAATCTATGAGNATTTGGGAATTCGTACGGAATTCATCAAAGGAATTATATTGTTCCTCTATCAAAATGATAACTACTCTTATAGGAGTAGGGATGTACTGATCAATATTACTGATAAGACATGAATCTGAATGATAGAGGTGGAAGAAATTGTGCTATGAAGCTGCATGAGCGAGACAAGGGACATGAACTGAGTTTTTATGTTATAGTGTGACAATGTCTACCTACTAAAGCAGGTAGAGTCTCCTGTAATTGGGATGGCTGGTTAGGTAAGAATTAAGACCCTCATGAAGAATTCCTTCATAATTTAGGAAATCTGGTAAGGACTGGTAGGATCCTTAGCAAGTTATAATTACTGTATTATTAAAATAATAAACCTTGAGTATATAAATCCTCATGATCGAGAGGACTGATGAAAATATGTTGAGTCAGATTACCTGACCTATAATGGTTAGGATCCACAAGATGGATAATCTATTTAAGCATGATTAAGAGGAGTCCTTTGGGACTGTTGTTAATTCCCAAAAGTGACCCTTGTTGGTTGTTTCCATAAAGAGAGGGTAACATCCGTATGCATTATGACTGCGAGATTAATCCTGTAAGTGACTTAAATTCTCAAAAGCGATAACAGGGAAATTTCATATGCCAAATGTGCATATAGAGCATAGGGAGTGCCTATACAAACAAGATTGTGTTAAAGTTTGAAATCTCTGGAGGTTGAGCGCAGAGTATTCTAGGAGGGCGTTAGAAAGTCTTTTGAAAAATACACAGAGTGCAAATGTGCACAAGGAGTGAGATTTAAATTTCAATTGCGAGAAGCTCAGGAGGGGTAGTGATTTTAAGTCTCGAGAGGAAACACTTAGAAAAATTTTATAAGTTTCGAAGAGTTGAGGCGTTCAAAGGTGAAGCGTAGAAAACTGAAGTTCGAAGAAAGAACCAGTACAGGGGATTGAGCGGGAGAAATCCTTTAGAAAATAATTTTGAATGTTGGATAAGATTGAGGGTCAAGATCCATTCAGAAAGAGCCCAAATATTCCACGTTGTTAGATCTCGGAGAGGTAGTGCACTGGTTAGCTGCGAGGAGATATCAGAATTTCACAAAACGAAAGGACTTGGAAGAAGAAATGTGAAATTTGTGAAAAGATCATAGTCATNGGAACATTACTTCCACCCTAAGAGCTCTGAATTGCATAAAGAGTTGTGGGTATTAGATGATCTACTGTGAGAACATGTACAACTGGACAAGAGAGAATATGTAAGTAAGCAAATGAGTATGTTTGATTGAATAGGCTTGGTTAAATCCATGTTGAGAAAAAGCAGTGAGACCTTATAAATAACTTAGCCAGACTTAAAAGTCACAGGCGATGTAGAAAAGAATTGGGAGAAAGGGAGAGCCCTCGATTCTTTCTTTCCGTGTATTATGTTTTTCTTTGGGATAAGAAAGTTTGTACATTGATGAAAGTAATTGTTTTGACACCATATTGATGATGGTTGTATTATTGTAGAAACGATTGAGAACTGTTGTGTTGCACTCATGAAAACATTAAGGATAATGTGATGAAGCGCATACAGATATGCTAGGACATGTCTGAGAACGTTTTATTGATTTAAGTGCTATGGTACTTGCATTTTTTATTTACATCATGACTATTGTGTTTATGATGTATGTCATGTGTAGAAAGAAATGGATTGGAGTTGTGGAGAAAGACAATTGCCAACAATGAACAATCTCAATCAAAGAATGAATATGAGAAGATTCTTGTTGAAAGATTGTTGACAAGACTATGAAAATCCTGCTAAAGCATTGTTGATGGGGTAATATCAGAGGGGGTTCTAGCAACGATAAATGATATAAAAAATGTTCATGCCTATGTGGCACAAGGTATGAAGGGATTGGGTAAGAATCCCTTATGAAATGTTTTACGGTCTTAATGTTATGTGTGAAACATTGAAAGGTAGTTGTATGCCTTGGATACCCAAGTAGGCTATTATTCGGGAAGGAAAACCTGAATGATGGAGGCGTGAACCTCTGGTAGTAAAGACCGATTATAACCATCAGAATAATTCATGGAATGATATGTCATGAATACCTGGACCAATCAAGGAACGATTGGAAACAAAAGTGATCATAGATAGCACATTTCATGGAATTGCTTCAAGGAAATGAATATTTGCATAAAGGACAGACAATGGATTTCCCATTGAGGAAGGAGGACCTTCGAACATTTCTACTCACATTTTATAGGTGTTAGAGAAAACCAAATTTGGGTGGCCATGAGTGTTGGCACCCTGGTTATTAATGAAGGCGTAATGCTTGGGTGAATTCATGCGAAATTTTAAAGTTTCATGTGTACTGATTTGGGATCGTGATCGTCCTATAAAAGGAAATATGGTCTTGCTATAAGAATGAATGAAAATGAATAACCCATATGATGAAAAGTTTGGTTAAATTCCAACACACCATGACCAAGAACTTGTCATAAACTATGACAAACTTGAAATCAATGCAAGAATTCATTGGGTATGAATGTGGCTTTCAATACTGGCACGTTTGTTAAATCCTTTGAAATGTTGAATTACGTTTTGAAAGGTGTAGTATGTTGAAATGGGGCATAGGTAAGAAATGGGATTTCCTTTTTATGTTTATATAGATGTGTTGAACTGTTAGTATGCATAGTTCTGAATATAGATATATATACATGGAGGCATGAGAGACTAACATCTTGTTTGGCTGTGTAAAGAATGAACTGTAGGAGAAAAAAAAAAGTGGGGTCTTGGATATGGAAATTTTGTAAGCCCATAAGAAAAGACTGATTGCCTGATGAACCAAACCACAAGGAATGATATTTCCTTTTGACAAAGTGAATTTGACTGTTAGTATGCACAATTCTGAGATTGTTGTGATGACGTTGTAAAGGTGCAATAAAAATGTATGTGCATGAGAACTAACAATTTGTTTAGCTGAGGAATGATTACAGGAAGAAAGGGTCTTGGATATTGAAATGTTGTAAGTCCATAGGGAAGACCGATTTCCTGTTGATATAGGTGAGAAGAAAATATTTTTCTAGAAAGGACAGATGAAAGCTATCAAAGATGGAGATGATAAAAAATGGCTATTGTTGAGCCATGAGAACCCAGTGATAAGCCATGATCACCTGAAATACATTGTGTTGAGGTAACAAAAGCCGAAGGGATGCCTCGACAGAGAAAGTCTGAGGGACGCCTCTACTGTGAGACTCGATAGAGTCTCTAGAATTCTTCCTGTACGAGCAAACCATGGCAGGTAAAAGGGATCACCCAATGGATTGTTTAGTAGTGAAGGGGATGCCTCAGCGTGGGCCTAGACAGTGAGTGACCACAAGGAAGAGGAGACCTTAATAGTTCTTATAAAGTATTGGGATCATGCACGCGGTGGGTAGTTCTTCCTGTCCAAGAAAAACTTGGCAAGGCAAGAGGGATCACCCGAGGGATTGTATAGCAGAGAAGGGGATGCCTGAGCCTGGGACTGGAGGCTGAGTGACTGCATGGAGGATGAAACCATGATAGTTCTTATAAACTATTGAATTGGGATCATGCACCCAATGGGTATGTCAAGGAAAAACAATGAGCCTGGATAACAAAACAACCATGTGGATACAAATCCACAAACTGTACATATAATTATTGTGCTAAGATTATGNGAAAAGATTTTTCTAGAAAGGACAGATGAAGGCTATCAAAGATGGAGATGATAAAAAATGGCTATTGTTGAGCCATGAGAACCCCGTGATAAGCCATGATCACCTGAAATACATTGTGTTGAGGTAACAAAAGCCGTAGGGATGCCTCGACAGAGAAAGTCTGAGGGATGCCTCTACTGTGAGACTCGATAGAGTCTCTAGAATTCTTCCTGTACGAGCAAACCATGGCAGGTAAAAGGGATCACCCAAGGGACTGTTTAGTAGTGAAGGGGATGCCTGAGCCTGGGCCTAGACAGTGAGTGACCACAAGGAAGAGGATACCTTAATATTTCTTGTAAAGTATTGGGATCATGCACGCGGTGGGTAGTTCTTCCTGTCCAAGAAAAACTTGGAAAGGCAAGAGGGATCACCCGAGGGACTGTATAGCAGAGAAGGGGATGCCTGAGCCTGGGCCTGGAGGGTGAGTGACTTCATGGAGGATGAAACCATGATAGTTCTTATAAACTATTGAATTGGGATCATGCACCCAATGGGTATGTCAAGGAAAAACAATGAGCCTGGATAACAAAACAACTATGTGGATACAAATCCAGAAACTATACATATAATTATTGTGCTAAGATTATGAAAATTTTCCTAGAAATTTTTATGCAATGTTTTCGCATAAGACTATGATTAACGTGCTTGTTTTCCAAGAATTATTGAAAGCAGGTGACCAAGATTAAGGGTCTAAAAAAGAACCTGACCGAGAAAAAAGGATCGAGATTTCTGAAACAACTGAGTGAGAAAGGCATGACTGGTGTTTTTGAGAAAGAACACCGAGGAAAGTGTTCCTTTAAGGGGGAGGGAATTGTAACACCATGTTTCCGCCAGCTTGTAATTAATCATAAAATAGTATTACCATATTGAGGCATGGAGACAAGATAAATGTATTATTGTTTGAGTTACCAATAAATAACGATGGGGGTGAAGCCTTGAAAGTAGTGGCCATGATATCACTAGAGGAAGAATGTGAAAACTATACAAGAGGGTTCATTATAGAAAATAACCCCAAATTTTCCTTGATGACGATGACAAACCTCCTTCGGATCTCAAGGTAAGAAATCAGTTAATGAAGAAAGGACTAGTGATTGAATTATCAACCACCCCCATGAATGAGAGCATGGTCTAGATGCATAATGTCAACTTGAATTACCACAGAGATCTGTAGACCTGAGCTTCCTTCTGACAGAAGA
>JZKD02S0895762.1:0-34862 GCA_000966675.3 Picea glauca
AAGCAAAATACTTCAACTCAAGATCTATTACCAATGATCACATAAAAACTAAAATCACAATATCACCTCATATGTAGAAGAAATCAAGAATACTCAAAGATCTCCTCATAATCCTCCAAAGCTTTTCTATTATTCCAAAATGTGAGAGTATTGGAGAAATACTTCTCCCAAAACTCTCAAGAATGAGTGAGTGAGTGAAGTGGCTTGATGGCAAGAGCAAGAAGGTGGTTTGAAATTTCAGCAGAGTAACAATAGCTCAAAGAATGGTAGTCACAATGAGTGAGGAGGGGTCTTACTTATACCTCAAGAGGCAAAGTGAGGGCATCTAGATGAATGCCAAGTGTTAATTTTCTAGCAAGATAGGGAATCTCTTGGAAGGGGGCTCCCCACCTAGGGTTTTAGACTAGGATTGATGAGGTGGAAGGGCGTGGGGGCCATGAGGGAGTGAGAGGAGAGGCTAAGGGGGGCGCACCTCTCATAGGAGGGGCCCATAACACATGGCAAGGCCCAAACATGTGGCTTGGGAGTGAGAGGGGCGTGAGCTAGAAAGGAGGGGCGTGAGCATGAGAGAGGGGCGCCACCTAGGAAGTGAGGTGGCGTGTGGGGTCCAAGGACTGGTTAGGTGGAGGTCTAGGAGGGGCGCACCTCTCATAAGAGGGCCCCACTCAAAGTATTAAGTCAATAGGTTAAGGTTTGGGTAAAGGGGGGTCGTTTTTCCCCTTAGGGCATGGGTAAAATGAGTGAAAATGTGAGTTAAGTGTGTAGATTAAGGTGTTAAGTGGTTAGGATGGGTTTGGGTAGGTTAGGAGGGTCTAACTTGCTCATTGCTACCTTACCACTAACTCACTAACTCATAATTACAATAATTTTGACATTTTACTAATGTCACTTTAGCAATTAAAATCGCTGTTTTGACTGACTCTGACTCTAAGTGGACTAAGACATAGTAAAACTTGTCCGACTGAACTGAAACTTGGTCTATGGGTGTAGGGGTGCTATTCCGTTTCTTTTGAGCACAAATACCCCTATCAAAATCCCCAAGACCGAGTTTTTACAATATTTGCTCAAAANGTCAAATCAAGTTATAGACTTGAAAAGGTCGACCGAAGAAGATTCCTTGAGAAAAGGCCCTTACAAACCCCCGTTCCGGAGGCCTTTTCCTACCAACCGACCTAATCCAACCACCGAAGGCCTAAATCTAGAAAGTTTGCAATGCACCCTTCAAACAATTCTAGAAGCCCAAGATAACTTGATGCCTCCTGAGATTCCTGAGGAGGTAGTTGAACAAGAGACATTCCAAGAAGAAGAGTCTTATCCAAACATTTTTGGACACTTCTCGGATAGCATCTTCCAAGCTAACTTCGAGACAGTACATCCTTATAATACCAGGAGTAAGACAACAAACAAACCTTCTTCCGAAAACACTACAACTTCGCCTCCAAAGAAATCTAAATCAGCTGAGACTAAATAGAGTAATGTGAACCCCAACTTAGATTATGATGTTGTTGAAGATCTTAAAAAGTTAAGGGTTAACATTTCTATTTATGAGTTATTGAAATTTCCATTTTTGTTTCAAAAAATGTTACAAAATATCGCGGAGAATGGAAAAAAAGGTAATTCTAATGGTAACAAGGTTGTGCAGAACAAAGTTCCCCAGAAGACTTCCACTAAAAACAATCTTGATCCTCAATATAAAGGAATCCTTCCTGTAAGTACTGTAAATAATGTAAATAATGTAGATAAAGTAGCTTTAGAAATTGCGAGTAAAAAGCCACAAGCTACTACTCTTAGTACTCGCAAAAATGTACCTCCGTTTTTGTTAACTTTCAAAATCTTTAATAGAAACGTCCACAATTGTATGGTAGACTCAGGAGCGTCATCCAATGTGATGCCTTGGTCTTTTTTCCAAAAGATTAACGCTGAAGTTGAACCCTCGACTTTAAAAATCATACAAATTGATCGGACAAATGTTAAAGTTATAGGCGAACTCAAGAATGTGCTTATTAGATTATCATCTAACCCCAAAGTTCATCAAGTTATTGCTATAATTGTTGTGGATATTCCAGAAGTGTATGGTCTATTTTTAAGCAGGGACTGGTCAGAGAAGTTACATGGTTATTTCGCAACATATTGGTCTCATCTATGGCTTCCTGAGAACAAAAAGCCTAATAAAATCAAAGTAAATCGTGAGCGCTACCTTAAGTTGACGGTCACAGATTTGAACGATCCCAACGAACCATTTACACCTTCTGCTGATTCACCCGAAGTACAAGGGATGGACACCTTCTTCGGAAATTTCATGGCTGAGGCTTAACCTATCACCAATCCAGAACAACAGTTCGAGATTGTAGCATATATGCAGCCAACAACTTTTACGCAACGGTCCCATGCACCCGATGGAAACCAAATTTGGTCTCTGTATTTCGATGGGTCAAAGTCCAAAGAAGGAGATGGAGCAGGTTGCGTCATTATCGATCCGGTAGGTAACAAAACATTGATAGCATGTAGGTTGGAATTTGAATGTACTAACAATACTGCAGAATATGAAGCTTTACTGCAAGGTCTCAGAAAAGCTTCAGATATGAAAATTCAAAATTTAACCATCTTTTGCGACTCTGAAATAGTGGTTAGACAGGTAAGAGACTCTATCCATTGTCTTTCTCCGCATCTCAAAAGCTACCAGTCTGAGGTATGGAATTTAATGAATACATTTTTCGCTTTCAATATAAATTCTATTCCTATATTGAATAACTCTGAAGCAGATTTATTAGCTAATTTAGCTTCTAAACTTCTTCCTGCAGAAGGCTTGTCCCCAGATGCATTCTCTGTTGAGCTGCTGTTTCGACSATCTGTTCCCGACAACATCACAAACTGGAGAGTATTTGACGATGATCAACAGATTATTAACTTTCTGCACATGGAAGAAACTTTTCAAGGTGCRGTGATAGACGAACATACGCACGACGACAATTTGCATGATTTCATGGTAATACCAGATCCGAGAACTCTTGAATCTTCATCGGATATGGTAAACTCRATCCCAAAATCTGTAGTTAGATTAGAGAAGTTTTATGATCTTCAAGATAAATTTAAAAAGACGGTCAACTGTAAAACCAATAGTTCCTCGTTATCTTATGAAAAGGTGAACTTAGGGACTGATGAAAATCCTCAGTGCATTAATCTAGGGTTAGGGTGTTCTTGACAAGAAAAAGCTGCATTTATTAAATTGTTCAAAGAATTTAAATATGTCTTCGCATGGACGTATGATGACCTTAAAACTTTTGACCCTAATATCATACAACATGTCATTTCGATGAAGCCCCAAACCTTAACCTTTCAACAAAAACTAAGGAAAATGCATCCTAAACTTGAACCGACCATTCAAAAAGAATTGAATAAGCTCCTAAATGCTAAGATATTTTTTCCTATTAGACACACTCAATGGGTTTCTAACCTTGTCCCAGTCTGGAAGAAAAGTGGGGAAATTCGACTTTGCGTCGATTTTTGAAACCTTAACAGAGGGTCTGATAAAGAAAACTATCCTGTCCCACCCATGGAATAGATCCTTCAACATGTATCTGGTTCTAAGAGGCTATCCTTACTGGATGGTTTCTCGGGGTACAACCAAGTCCTGATGTCTCCACTAGACCAATTAAAAACTACCTTCTGCACCCCATGGGGCACTTATGCTTATCGCAAAATGCCTTTTGGATTGATTAATGCTGGTGCCACTTTTCAGAGAGAAATGGACATTGCTTTCAGAGGCTTAATCAATCAGTCCGTCGTAGTTTACTTAGATGATGTGACTGTATTTTCTAAAAACAAAAATGATCATCTAGATCACTTACGAGCCGTCCTACTGCGATGTCGTAAATACAACATCTCTTTAAATCTGAAAAAATCCATCTTTGCAGTAGAACAGGGTAAAATCTAGGGATTCATTGTGTCTAGTGAAGGGATGATTATTGACCCCGAAAGGACTCAAGTCATTGCAAAAATTCCCCCTCCTACATCCAAAAAATCTATGCAGTCTTTCTTAGGCCAGATTAACTTTGTGAGAAGATTTGTCCCCAGCTTCTCTAAAATGGTCAGACCCTTGCAGAACTTAATTAAGAAAGACACCCAATATCACTGGGGACCCCTAGAAAACCAAGCTTTTAATGCAATAAATAAGGCCATAATAGACACTCCATCTCTTATGAGCCCAGATTTTTCTCAAGACTTTACACTTTACACTTTTGCTTCTGACCGTTCCTATGCTGTCGTCCTAACCCAAAAGAATGCCGAGAAAAATGAAGTACCCTTCGCTTTTATGAGCTTCGCTTTCAAAGGCACTGAAATTAATTACCCAACAGTAGATCGAAAATCCTACGCTATTTTCAAAGCAGTTAAACACTTCCGGTCCTATCTTTTGAAGTCAAGGACAAAAGTCATTGTCCCCTACCCAGCTGTGAGGAACCTGTTAGTGCAGAAGGAAATAGGAGAGAAGAGAGATAATTGTGTCACCTCCTTGCAGGAGTATGACTTAGAAATCACCCCGGATTAGATAGTGAGAGGCCAAGGATTATGCAAGTTAGTTGTTGATTTAGCAGTAGGACAACAAGAAGAAAGCGATACGTCAAACCTAGGACAAAGCGATCAAAGTCTAATCTGTTGCACACAAAACTCTGTCAGTCCCTGGTATGACGATATAAGATTCTGTCTTGAACATGGGTCATCCCCCCGTCACTTGGATCCCGCTAAAAGAAGAGCATTGAGATTAAATTCTGCCTCCTTTCATCTGGTTAATGGTATCCTGTTTTGTCAAAGTTTTGACGGCATACTGATGCGTTGTCTTGAAAAAGACGAAGCAGAAAAAGTCTTACTTGAGTTGCATGTAAGAGAAGTGGGTGGCCATTTTGGTGGTGACACCACTTCCCACAAGGTTTTGAGAACCGGTTATTACTGGCCCACGCTTTTTAGAGACGCCCATGCCTTGTGTCGTAAATGTATCATTTGTTAGAAAGAATCAGGGCGGTTACAAAAACCAGCCTTTCCTCTGCAACCCGTTTCAATAGATTTTCCTTTTCAGCAGTGGGGACTTGATATCATAGGTCCAATAAACCCCCTGTCCTCACAACAACACAAGTTTATTGGGACAGCCACAGATTACTTTACCTGATGGTCTGAAGCTGCTGCGTTAAGAACTGTCAACACCAGTCAGGTAATTGCCTTTCTAAATTCGAATATTATCACTCGTTTCAGTATCCCTGACTGTTTAGTTTTCGATAATGCTTATTACTTTTCCTCTCTTGAAATGAGCGAGTTCTCTTTGGAAAAAGGAATTAAGCTGAAGTATTCTGCTAGCTATTACCCCCAGGGCAACAGATTGGCAGAATCAACAAACAAGAACTTAATTAAAATCATCAAGAGAACGGTGGTTGAAAATCACAAGAATTGACACAACGCACTGTTAAACGCGCTGTGGGATGATAGGGTAACACCAAAATCTGTTGCAGGTAACTCCCCCTTTTTTCTCATTTATGGCAGAGAAACAATTCTTCCACCTCACATTCTTCTTCCTTCACTTCAGCTGTCGCAGAAAGTCCAAGAAGAAAATTGTCCCCCTCTAGAAAACCGACTTAACGCTTTGATGAAGCTAGAAGAAGTAAGAGCCCGGGCTAAACGTAAGTTAGATAAGCATCAACTATTGGTTAAGAGCTGGTTCGATTTTGATTCTGCTTCTGATAGGAATTTTGAAGTAGGTGACCTCGTCCTAAAATGGGACAAACCGCATGAGGGAAAGGGAGAGCACATGAAATTTCAAAACCTATGGCTTGGACCATTTTTAATCGCTGAAAATTTGGGTCCCAATTCTTTTCGATTGCAGAATCTTGAAGGGCATCTTGACACCTATCCGGTAAATGGCCAAGCCCTGAAAAGATACTTTGCTTGATAACAACCCTTGTATATTATGTACATATTTTGCTTTTTCTTTTTCGTTTGCTTTTGTTTTTTGATTTTTCTTTTAATTTATCAGTTTGTGTTTTTGAAAAATACACATACCTGTACACTGAGCTCTTCAGACAAAGACGATAGAAAATTCCTTCGCCGAAATAACCTCTGATAAATTTGTACAAACATCAATGGTATATTGTTGGAATTTATATCTGTGTTGGAAAAGTATGTTGTTTGAAAGAAGTTGACTGATTACGATATCTGAGTAAAGCTTGTCATGATAATCTATTATCTTTTTACGCTGTCCCTATTCCGTAAAGGAATGACTCAAGAGATGTCTCCCTGTCTTAGGAAGCTGTTTTGTAAACAAAACATCTCTGGATCTAAATAAAGGACAGTTCTAAAAATTTTTGATGAGGTCTGAAAAAATATGTTAAAAAATCATGATTTTCAGCGTCACCCCGCTCAACTATATATCTATGAAAAACAAAACAAAATAAATTATTAAGAAGAGTTGTGGGAAGTGCTTGTAAACCCCCTGGGATACTGAACAGGTCTGTTGGCAGCGGGTAAATGCAGGCATGACGCCAAGGCGACTTCGCTGGGGTACTGAACAGGCCCACTGGCAGCAAAGCAATGTCGGGTATATGAAAATTTGTAAATAAGAAACCTCTTTAATGTCCTTTATTCTGATATAGAACTTCTTGGCAGGATACAAATATCAGAGTGGGTTAAATGGAAACCCTGTCGAGGCTATGGATGCCTGCTGGCAGCAATGGCTATGCCAACAGTATTGGAGATTTTATCTTTAATATAGTGACTTGTTGATCTTAAGATTGTTATCGGTTTTCATCTTTTAAAACACTGCTGGAAAAGATGGTTAATGATGATGTTTATATGATTTTCTGGTTGTTATTTTTGAGTTGAAATTTTCTTTGCTGTCCTAATCTGAATTTGTTTCTTTTGACAGAGATAACTGCTTCTACTAGTGTGTCGCCATTGTTGGCAGCCAATTCACATTTTCCCATTGCTTTATAAGCTACCTACACCAATGTTTTACAAACATC
Source organism: Picea glauca (assembly GCA_000966675.3). Taxonomy (NCBI): domain Eukaryota; kingdom Viridiplantae; phylum Streptophyta; class Pinopsida; order Pinales; family Pinaceae; genus Picea; species Picea glauca. The sequence continues at coordinate 7,005 of JZKD02S0895762.1, forward strand.
AATTTTTCGTCGCAATTTTCAATAAACGACATTTTAATTTTTTGCGACATTTACACCTTTACCTTTGCTTTGTTTTCACGATTGTAAGCGTGAAAACTTCATATTTCGAAGTCGCATTAAAATCACTATTTGAACTGTCATCATCTCTTTTGACGGTATGCCCATTGCGCTTACATTTCACTTATCATTATGCAGTTGGTAAAAAACTTTTGAACTGTACTTATTGGACATTCTTGGATTGATTGTGTAACTTGGTGTCATTGAGTTTGTAATGCATTGACATTTGGATTTTCATTTTTATTTGACCTACTTGACCATTGGTTTCACAAAAATACATAGGGGTTATGGTTAAATCTTTCATATATATCTTTTAATATGATACCTATGTTTATGTTTACAAGACCCATTGGCACGTTGGTTAAACTCTTGATATGAGCTGTTACAATACATTGGCGCATGGTTAAAGATTTGGTATTGCTTTCAAATTGTATGTTGATGTTTTAAAACTATGGCATAACATTGCGCGCGTTGGTCTATTCATTTACCATTGTTTCATTGGGCGGCCAAGTGACATGATTGTTAAACCATACTATAATGGGTAGAACAGATATAAGCCGACGGTTGTACTTTGGCAATAACTATTATGCATGGCAGAGATAAACTCCCTCACCTTCGCACGATGGCATTTATGCCTATCCCTTATTCCCGTTCGCCTCTGTTAGCCCGGGTAACCTTCATGCACTCTGATCCTGTGTGCTATGACCAAGACCCTGGCTCGTTCACCGTGTTCTCGGATCCATGGCACCAGTCGTGCGAATCGAGCCAAACGGCAGCCAAGCCTTACTATTATTTGACAATGCCTGTAAAGACTTGGAGGATAATGGATGGCTCACCTTTGTACAATGATTCGAGGGTTTTAATCTCTATGTGGCACAACAGTTCGCCCTAACGTTTGATGGTTGTAGAGCCAAGGTGGGTGACATCTAGTTGGAAATCAATGAGGAGTTTATCAGTTCTGCTACAGGGTTACCTACCACAGGCCAGCGTTGGTTCAAAAATTTGAAAGTAGAAGAGGTTCCATGGCCACTTCTGTTCGTCTCGCTCAAAGTCACAGCTTGTGATAGAGGTATGCCCATATCTATGCTAAAACCTCGATGACATGAACTTTTCATAATAATTAATCAGTTCGTTACCTATGAGGGTCGATATGGACTCATTTTCCTCTACCACCTGCGTTTGTTAATGAGTTTTATGGGATACCCATTGAATATGCCCTTTTACTTTCATCGCAGCCTATATAAAATGTCGAAAAGGTTAAAAAGGGAGAAGGCTGACAGTAGCCTGTTCCACCATGGACTTATTAAACTTATCATTGTTTATCACTTGAGTTTACATGGTGATAGTTGGAGAGATTTCATCGCTCGTAATGGTTTTGATGACACAGACCCTATCCAGGTTGACAAACCTGTGGTAAATGAAACCAAGGTCGAGCCACCTGTGCCCTTCCATGCCCTACTGCCTCCTCCTAAACCCTTGGCCAACCCTGATGTTGACTTACCCGATGTTGTAACTGAGAAGGTTGAGACTATTAAAAGGCCTGTGAAAAAAAATCCCAAGGAAAACCTTATTGCTTATGCCAAGGTTAAAAAGAACGCTCGGATGATTTCGCGAATGGCTAGGAATAATCCTAAACCCTCGGTTGAGCAGAAGCCTATAATCCTTAGTGAGGATTCAAACTCTGACATAGAATGTTTCTTAGCCAATGAGTACCCTTACTCACAGGGGTTATGCCCCGAGCCACCTTATGATTTCATGTCGAATCTTCTCCCTTGCCTAAAGAATAATCCCAGTTACCCATGGATTAAACTGCCTAATGAAACCCTCAACAATGTGATCAAACCCTCACCTTCTCTTTCGAGACCCACACAGTTGTCCTGTGAGCAATGTGATTTGTGGTTGGAACAATACTACATCGACGTCCCCCTACTTCAATAAAAAATCCAATCACTGGAAAATCAAGTTGCAATGCTGACCAACCAAAGAGACAAAATCCAAGCAACCGATAAGAAGCATAAGACAACTGGCTCTATAGTTTTCAAGAATGTTGAATCGGCCACAACCATTATCAACTCCGAATTGTCATGACCAAGCCGTCTGCTCGTCATACAACTATGATTTTGATATCGGTTTTAGTTTTGTGAATGACCAGGATTAATACAGTGATTGGAATTTGGTCTTTGGATATCTCTGTTTACATTTCGAAATGGCTCTGTCATAATGTGCTCATCCTGTATATTTTTCGCTTTGCTAAAAATAAATGGAATTTCGTTGATCATTCCCAGTTTAGCCGTTGATAGATTTTTATTGGATTTGAATGGTTTTCGTTTGGATTTGATTTGTTCGTTTGTTTAATTGTGTTAACAAAATTGATGGTTTGCTTTTAATTGAATTCGTTTTGTATCTACTCAGAACAAGAAGTCTTTCATGCTCAATTTAGAATACGATCATGTTTGGATTTGATTTCGTTATGGTTCGTATGCTGTGATTGGTAAACAATTTCAATGAGTTTGGTTGTTACGATCTTTTAATATTTTGTGTCATGTAATCTTCTAAAAACAGGGATACAACTCTATTCAGTTTCAATTTGGGAAAAACGACTCTATTTTTACGGAAACAATGCTCTCATTTAAGCCTGTGCAAATGCACCCGAATCACAGAATGGTTTTGATGCATAATAACTATGTTAAAACCTTAACTGTTCGATTCGCTCCTATTCTGATTGAGCTGGATTTGCACCATAAATGCTACTCTGTTTGAGTTTAATATGCATAACGAATTGGTCAAAACCGGTTATAATTCGTTTGAATGGAATGATTTTGATCAAAGTCAATCGATCTTGTTTTCCCAATGTGCAATAACAAATGACCAGATAATCCTTACGAATTCTGTTACCAATTAATTGATCCTGTTATGATTTCATTTGAATTGATTTTCCCGTCGGTTTGATTCAATCCACTCGTGGCATGAATCGTTTGCTATGTCAATACAGTTATAACGATTTGAAAATGATCTTGTTGGATTCGATCGTATCTCCTGTTTAACAATTGCCTACGATTCGTTTTGATTACATCAGTTTCAAATTGATATCAAATGATTTCACAACTGTTGATTATGATTCTGTTCATTCGATTTTGTGGTAACAAAAGAAACATAGTACTCCTATCTCTGTATTCATTTGATCAATCTTGATCCTATTTGATTTTGAATGGTATAATAATTTCAAGTTTAATGATTTGTTTTCAAATAGCTATTGGATGTTAATTGTATTTGATTCTTCAAAAGATTTTCAATCGATTTTAATGYTGATTCTGTATCTTATTTAGACCAGCTACAAAATCGCAAGATTCTGTAGCTAGTCTATAGAATTTGATTTTTTACCATTTTATTAATAAAAGATCCTTCTAACTTGTCTWTTTTTTACCCTTTTCAGGTAAATTCGAATTGCATGGGAATTTCTGGACAGACTAGGGGAATATTTGTGTCTTTTAGTTTTATTTTAGGTTCCTAGTTTAGTCAGACTTGGGATATYTTCCCAGATTTTCTGTAAACAGTTTGATAACTTCTACAGGGATGTTTTACCTTGTAGAAGCTCTTTAAATACTTATTATTTTGTGTAATAAGGATCATCCTCACTTGTGGGAGAACCAGGCTATGGATTTCTAATACAAACTGAGACGAGAATTGATGTTATTGCTACAACTTTCACTTTCATAATATCAATCTTTTGTTTCAAGTTTATGCATGTCGCTTTGCAGTTGATTATAGACTACTTTAGCTATCATAATCTACTGCAGAATGATATGATTTAATTAATGTCTCATCCATATCTGATTTCTTTCAATACTTAAAAAATACAACAATTACTTTATTCAGTTAATGAATGACAGATTTCTCTTCTTCGTCAATTGAATTATTTTGTATACGTCTTTGCATATAGGTTTATCTAACTGTGAAGATTTATAAATCATAAGATTGTTGTAGATTTTTATGTCTTGTTTGTCCTATAATTATATTGAAGAGCACAACAGTTTCCCATTTATGAGAAGCTAGTGGATAATTCGGTGCGGGTTTCCTCCTTCCGATCAACTGAGATAATCATCTCATATAGGACAAATCTAGAGCGTTTCTCCAGGTCAGTTTTGTGATTTATTTGATATTTATTAGTAGTTTAATTAGATATATGTTTAGTTAGATTTGTAGTTAGAATTAGTATTTTAGTTGTTTAGTTTAGTTAGTTTTTTTTTTTTTATTTCTTGTTCATAAAATTATAAAATCAACAAAAAAATCTCTCTCTGTCTTAGGGCAGAATATAAATGAGTTTTTCAGGTTTTATTCAAATCTGTAAATTGTAAATATTGTACATTTTGTGAATAAGTTTTATTTATGTTAGTAGTTAGATATTTAATTAGTTAGAGTTAGTATAGTATTAGATAGTAGATTGTATATATAGAATAGTTAGATTAGTTTAGTTTGTTTTAATTGTTATTTTTAGTTAGATTAGTTGTTTTAGATTAGTTTTCTTTTTATTTTCTTAGGACTTAGATCGGATAACGGATCCGCTAAACCCATCAGGGTGGTTCATCCCAAATGGCTTGGGTTATTAGACAACCCTGGACCGGTTCCACTCTCCCAGTTGACGGACGGTCATTTTCGCCCGTCATCACATGTGGATACAGATCCACAAATTGCATAGATAAGTATTATGCTAATATTATGAAAATTTCCTTTTGAATTTTGAACAACAGTAAGATGTTTTTGCACAAAATTGTGATTATTGTTCTTGTTGTCCAAGAATTATTGAATGTAGATGAAGAAGACTAAGATCCTTAAAGAGGACCTGATTGAGGACGAAGGTCAAGACTTCTGAAATGGTTGAATGAGAAAGGCATGATAGTTGTTTTTGAGAAAGAACACCGAGGATGATGTTCCTTTAAGAAGGAGGGAATTGTAACACCCTATTTCCCCCAATTTGTAATTAATCATAAAATAGGAATTACCATGCTAAGGCATGAGGCCAATGTAAATGTATTATTGACTGAGTTTCCAAATAACTGACTGTGGGGGTGAATCCTTGAAAGTACTAGCCATGATATCACTAGAGGAAGAATTTGAAAACTATAAGAGAGGGTTCGTTATGAAAAATAACCCCAAATTTGCCTTGATGAGGATGACAACCTCCTTCAGATCCCAAGGAGAGAAATAAGTTAATGAAGAAAGGACCAGTGGTTGAATTATCAACCACCTCCATGAATGGAAACATGGGTTGTTAGCCCGAAGTACCGTAGGGACCTGCAGAGCCGAGCTTCCTTCTGATAGAAGCAACATGATAGGTCAGAAAAAACCTTCCAGGGTAAGGGGGATACACAAGGGAGAAGAGATACGAGACTAGAGAGCATAAGATTGTAAGAGAGATACTCTAGTAGAATCATGAACAAAAGGTTGTGAGCTTGATGTGGAAGAGCATCTTAGAAACCTCGCCGAGGCCATAACCGAAAGAGAAAGCTCTGAGTTGCAGAGAACAGGACCCGAGCGGAAGCTGGGACAGAGACATAACTCCTAAGAACTGTGAGAACTCCCTAGTGATATCATGGCTTGGCATGGGGGTGGTCAGAGTGCTAAGAATGAATTCCTCTGAGCCTATGGTCGGGTGGAAGGATGAACACCCACAGTCAGTTGGTTGGCGACAACCTATAATAGATAAATGATTTCCTACCTTGTGTAATTTAGCCGTAACTGTGTATGAATTGGTTATATTGTGTATGTTTCAGGAATTGTACATATTTCTTAATGGATATACTGTATCCCCCTTATTTCTGCTTAATTGTATAACTAGGCCAGTAAGAAATTATATGGTTAGGAGATGATTTTATACTCGTAAATGCTTGTGTCCTGTGGAGGCATAAGACAGAGTAATGAACTGTGTGTTCGTCGACCCTGGACACAGTTTCATGTACGCATGCCAACCCTCCTAATTGTTTAGAGTCCCTGGAGGATGAAGTTTGTTAAGCTTAGGAGAGGTAGTGTAGATCGACACAGGCTCTCTGGGAGGCAAACCGAACCCAGAACTCCCTAAGTCCTAGACAAGCTTAGGAAGGATCGCACCGTTGTGTGAAAGAACCCTACATGGAGTGCAGAGGTCGAGAAACCCTTTGGAGGTTTCAGAGCATATGAAAGCTCAGGAGTGATAGAGATCGTGATCAAAATTAGATCTGAACCATTGGTTCAATTCAGGGAAATAGAGGTGAGGATTTCCCCAAAGTCCTAAAAGGCAAATCGCCGATTTGCAGAGGAAAATATGGACTGTTGGAGCCTACTTCTAGAAAGTCAGAGAAGAGTCCGCAGAAGAATAGATCTGAACCATCAAATTGAGCATGGGGGACCGATATCCGTCGGATCCAGAAAAGGCACATGAGGTTTAGCCTAGTGCATGTAGGGGAGAGAGGACTCGTAAAAGTCCTGAAAGCATAGGGATCGTCCATCCCAGAGGACACCTGCCAAAGATCCACATCCATCGGGGATTTGGCACCGGGGAAACGGGAGTGAAGACTCTCCCAAATTCTGAAAAAGGAGAAAGCCAGGATTTGATCGTGACCATTGATCATCCTGAAAAGATCACAACTGTTGATCATGGCTAAAGGTCACATCCGTCCATTTGAGGGACACGTGGTTGTTGGTCGGTGTTTCAGCACTGGGAAATCATAGGAGAAGGCTTCCCCAGACTCTTGATGGGGAGTCATGACAACGAATCATGACTGTTGAGTCGTGAAAGATTTGGACCATCCATTTGTAGAGGACACGTGGTGAGAGTTAGGAATTTCGCTGACTCACCGCCGAAAGAAGTCAACATGAGGAGTTCTTAGAACTCGCGAGTCACTAAATCACGACTTAATCCTAGTCATTGGTTTAAGAGAGATCACAATCGTTAGATCACGGGGCTTGTGGGTTGTTGATCTAACCTGGATCTGGACCATCCATTGGAGGAGATGCGTGGTGAGTGGTCAGAGTTCGGGGAAAGCTCCAAAATCCTGTGGGCCAATGGATCTTGTAGAACAACGAAGGGATTAAGAATACATGTATTTCAACACCCTTAAGCTTAGGAGGGATAGTGACCGTCAGATCCAGATCAACGAGGGTCATTGATCTCATACACGAATTCCCATATTAGAATTCGGGGATTGGAGTGACAAGAGATTTGGAGTTGCTGCATCGTGAACTCCCGGTTCATGAAACTCTGAAAAGATCTGGACCGTTGGATCCAAATCATTGAGGATAGTTGGATTTCATACAAGAAATCGTGTATCAGAGTTCGGGGAATGGAGTGACCAATGGTTTGGGTCACTGCATTTCGAGCTCCCGGTTACCGAAATCCCGATACGGCCAGGACCATCAGATCAGGGGGAGATTCGCAGCCGTCGATCTCATTGAAGGTAAGATTTCGGGTTTCGGGGTTTGAAGAGTCGAAAGACTTGACTCTCTTGCTTCGTTGAGTTGTGAAACGTGAAAGGCGCCTCTTGGCTTGTACTGTGGTCATAACCAACGATCACATGGAGGTGGATAAGGGAAGAGCTAGCTTGCGCTAGGCCCCCGTAGGTTTGGGGATTCTATCCCTTGAGGAAGAGCGAAAATTTTATTTTTTTCCATAGTGGGTATGTGACATAGAGGCCATCTCGTTATTTTGGGAAGACCTTGGCTAGCCACAACCAATGCATTTATTGGCTGTAGAGAAGGAGAAATGACCATATCAAATGGTCTCTCTATCCATAAGCTCACCATTTACCCTCCAGCTCAACCTGTTATGGAAAATATATGATGGCTTGAATTTCCATATGAGAATGAAGACTGGGAAGAACCTGTATTTCCTAGTGACCATGCAAGGGCACTTCAGGAGCATACACCAGAAAATGTGTTAAACCAATTAATTTATGCTATTACATGTGTGGATTTTCCACAGTCTTTTCCCCAATTTGCGTACATGTTTGGGGAAGAATTTCAAGAACAATTAGATCCATCTGTTTTGTCTTCAACATCTTTTATTTTCTAAATCAATGAGTCTTCTATGTCTTATATTATGCCCTATGAGATTAGTACATGGAATTTTTTACATATAAACTCCAGGATAGATACCGACCAACAGAAATAGTTAGTATATATCCTTAAAGAACAATCAAGAGCATTTTCCTGGGAATACACTGACATGAAGGGTATACACCCTGACACATGAATCCATCATATACACACCTAGGGGGAAGTAACACCTGTTAGGAAACCCCAGAGAAGGATGAACCCAACACTCAAAGACATAGTCAAGGAGGAAATCCAAAAGTTGTTAAATGTCGGATTTATCTATCCCATATCCAAAAGTAAATGGCTATCCCCAATTGTAGTGGTTCCAAATAAAGTGACCAAGAAATGGAGAATTTGTGTTGATTTCTGGGAACTCAATAAGGCCACTATGAAAGACTACTTTCCTCTTCCTTTCATTGACCAAGTTCTAGATACCTTGTCCAGAAAGAAGAATTACTCCTTTCTATATGGGTACAACAGGTACAACCAGATTCTTATAGCACTCGAAGACCAAGACAAGACTACCTTTACCTGTCCTTGGGTCACCTATGCCTATAGGGTCTTACCATTTGGATAGTGTAATGCTCCTGCCACATTTCAATGAGCAATATTAGGGATATTTTTCGATCTTATTCATGATTGTGTGGAGGTCTACATGGATGACTTCGCAGTCTATGGAAACACTTACCAGGAAGCCTTAGACAACTTAGAAAAAGTCCTCATCAGATTCCAGGAAATGAACCTATCTCTAAGTCATGAAAAATGAAAAATATTTTTAACTAAAGGAGTGGTTCTAGGACATCATGTTTCATCTAAAGGAATAAAATTCGATCTTGCAAAGATTGAGGTCATTATTAGACTTCCACCCCCCAAAACTCAGAAAGAGGTGAGAATCTTTCTTGGACATGCTGGATATTACCGACGGTTTATTGAAAATTTTACAAAGATTGTTGCACCTATGTTTGGATTATTGATAAAAGATGTTGATTTTGTTTGGACTGAGCAATGTCAAACTGCTTTCGAAACCCTGAAAGTTAAGATGTCTGTGGCACCAGTTCTTAGAGGGCCCAATTGGACTCTCCCATTTCATATATCCACTGATGCCTCCGACACAACAATAGGAGGGGTATTAGGGTAGAAAGAAGACCGACAGTCCTATGCCATTTATTTTGTAAGCAAGAACTTGTCCCCTGCCGAGTTGAACTACACAGTCACTGAGAAAGAGTTCTTGGCAATTGTTCATGCTATTAACAAGTTTCTTCATTACATTACAGGTTATGAAGTATTTTTATACACTGATCATTCCGCCATTAGGTTCCTCATGAATAAACCTATAACTAATGGCCGAGTGACTAGGTGGCTCTTGTTATTGCAAGAATTTAACATCATTGTTCTTGAACGACCTGGAAAGGATAATGTAGTAGCTGACTTTATTTCTCGCATAAAGAATGAGGATGATGATATCCTTATAGATGATAGTTTCCCAGATGAGCATATCTTTTCCCTTTCTGTCAATACCCCATGGTTTGTGGATATGGAAAACTATTTGGCCACTACCAAGTTACCATCTCATTTGTCACCTCATGAAAAGAGGAAAATTATTACATAGAGTGCTAGTTACTCTTGGGTTGGTCATGATCTTTTTTGCACAGGTCCTGATTTGATTATTCGTAGATGTGTCCAAGAGGACGAGGTACTTGATATACTATGAAGTTGTCATGATGGACCATGTGGTGGCCATTTCTTTGTCAACCACACAACATATAAGGTGTTACATTCAGGTTACTATTGGCCTAGCATTTTCAAAGATGCTGCCAAGTATGTGAGAATTTGTGATAGTTGCCAAAGGTTAGGAAGACCTACATCATCTGATGAAATGCCTTTGTAGGCCCAAGTTATGATAGAACCCTTTGAAAAATGGTCCCTCAACTTTGTAGGACCAATTTCACCCATGTCCCATAGGAATAACTATATCTTAGTTTGTACGGACTATGTCACCAAATGGGTAGAGGCAAAATATCTATTTAGGGGCACAGAGAATTCTGTTGTCGAATTCATCTATGAAGACATCTTTACCCACTTCGATGTCCCTCATGAAATTGTTATTGACCAAGGAACTCAATTCACTTCCAAGATGATGAAAGAGCTAACAGAGAAATATGGGATTAAACATTGTAAATATTCTCCATACCACCCGCAAGCCAATGTTCAGGTAGAATCCACAAACAAAGTTCTAGAAGCCATATTGACCAAGACTGTTCAGTTACATCACCAAGATTGGGCTGATAATCTCCCAGAGGCTTTGTGGGCATACCGAACTACTTGGAGAAATACCACTGGGCATACCCCTTATGAGATAATGTATGGGAAACACATACTTTTACCAATAGAATTCCAAGTAAGGACCTTCCATATTGCCGTAGAATTAGGATTGAACCTAGATGAGGCTCAGAAGAAATGAGCCCTACATTTGAATGAGTTGGATGAAATCAGGCAAGATGCCATCCAACATACAATATTGGTCCAAAACCAGAGGAGCAAGTGGCATGACAAGTTTATTAAAAAGAAACACTTCCAGCCTGGTGATTGGGCCCTGTTGTTTGATTCCCAGTTGAAAACCTTCAAAGGAAAACTTACCACCCATTGGTTGGGCCCTTACGAGGTAGACACTGTATATGACAATGGAGCTGTAAAAATTAAAACAATTGACGATGGACAAGTCTCCTTTGTGGTAAATGGACACCGACTTAAATTTTATCATAAGCCCATTTCCAGAGAAGATTTTCTACAGGTCATGACAACTGACAAGGCATTGGCCCTAGTATATGGGGAAGTTCCCCCTTGTTCTTGAAAAGTTTTTAAAGATTTCCTAATGTATATATGAAAATAGTTTTTGTTAATAAGGCAATTCTAAGAGGTTTCTGTAAGTATTTATTTCACTAGGAGTAGACAGTTTCAAAGATATTTCTTCAAAACATTGTTATACTTGAATTTTGTGTCTATTAAATCATCAAATAAATATTGACTTACTGTAGTTAGCCATATTTTTGCAAACATTCTTATTTTTTAAGGCATTCTAAAGAAGTTTCTCTTGAAACTCTTCACCACTGTATAAGGAAGTGATATCATAACTATCCAACCTAGAGGTCTCTCGTACAATTTTCCCAAGAAACCTGAGTAAGTAAGTCAAGTGTCTTTATCAAAGAGTAACAGGGAGGTCTCATTAGCAGTTAGTCATGGAAACATCATCATAATTACAAAAGAAGAAAGTGAGTTGAGCCTAGAGATACCTTTATGTTCTTTCTCGATGGTACCATCCACTACACACTAAAAATCTTGATTATATCATATCTTTAGATAGGCCACGTCTTCTTAAGAACCCCTTACATCAGGAAAACCACTACAAAATATAACGAAGAGTCATTCTCTAACATTAATACCATCCCAAGTGAAAAAAAAAGGAAGAAAAAGTTGTTTCAGAGCTATTCCCCCATATTTTTGCATAAGAAATCTTATACTAAAATCTTAAAGGATGGAGGGATAGTCTCTGAGGGTTTAAGACGCTAACCCGCCATGATACTGAACATGTCTGCTGGCAGTGGGTATCGGCCTATGGTATGACTAGGTAAACCCGTCGGAGTACTGAACAAACTTGCTGGCAGCGAGGCATTCTACCTAGTGAGGATGATGATCTGAGAAAAACAAATAATAAATCTAAATTTGTCCTGATGTACGAGATTACTTGCAGAAAAAGATGACATGGAGTATGTGTGGTTAAGCTAAGTTTAATGAATCTCATCAATTTTCCATTGGGAAATGACTCTGAGACTATCTTGAAACTCTCTTTCCTACCTCTTCTTATCTATATATAGGATCTCTTATCCCATAGGTGGGGCCATCTCCTAACTGTCTCGTTAGACCAATCTGTGAAATTTCATCTTTACACTTGACATACTATAAATCTTCAGCTATTGGGGGATACTGACTAGTTTCCTATACTTTTGATTGTGAGGTGTCACAATACTTAAGTGTGGGGGAGGGGTTCATGAGCTGACAAATGATTATTTCCTAGAGAAAAGAGTCTTTGCAAGAATTTTGGTACTATTACCATGATATAGGTTATTACATTGATAGTCATGTTATTGTTTTGCTTAACTCCTGTGTGCTATACATTACTAAAATCATTCTTAATAGACCACTCTTTATCAATTTATCGTTCATTACAACCCGTTCATTATAGGTTTTGACACTATATGTTATATACAAGAAGAATGAGTAAGCATGGACTACTCTACCCTTGCTCATTAACCACTATGGCTATCAAAAACACTTCAAAATTGCAGGTTGTCCATTATAAGAGGCAAAAATTCACTTAATACAGGGGTACCGGATGAGGTGCCAGATGAAATTATGTTTGAAGTGCCATTTGAAGTGCCATTGCATTGCATACCAGTAACTGTCCTAGATTCTAGGTAACTAGAATTCAATTATATTTAATTACCTTGGTTGCAGGCATTGATTAACAGATGCTTCATATGGTTATGATCAAATGTCCAAGTCAAAAGACTTGGACATTGATCTAAGTACGCACCACTCCATTGCTCCCAAGCTCACCATCAAATTCGAATCTCCCACACATGGCAGCTCGTGCGCACATGTGGGCAACGTACTGCACCATAAGAGCATCCAAAATCAGTCTGGGCACTCTATTGTTCATTTTCGCTTGCCATTTTCTCTGCCCTGTGTTAAGGAATTGCGCCCAACCTCCACCGAATTTTCCCTCTGTTCTAATCACACTCAGACTGTGTTAAACCTGTTCCATTTCTTGGCCTGTTTGCACCCTTGCCTAGTAAAATTTGCCCTCTGTTCCAATTGCACTAAGACCATGCCCAATTTGTGTCTCTGCGTGGCTCAATTTCTCCCTTTCTTAGTGAATTCAAGATCTCTCACAATGCCCAAGCGATATGAACCATCCTCCTATGCAGACTTGTTTGCCATTCTAGAATTCGCACAGTGCAGGGAAGTGTTTTTGCATGCTAGATGGGGGCTATTTCTATCGAGTTTGCAAGGCCATGATGATGACCTTTCTATGCAATTTGCATTTGGTTTTGATGGCAAGATAACACATGTAGGGTCTCTCAATTTTGCAGTCACAGAAGAGTCATATGCTGCTGCAACAAAACTTCCAAGAATGGGAGATAGGTGGTTCAAGAATCATCAATTTCCGCGCTCAAGTTACACTAGGGTGTTTAAGACCGAATTCGAGAGAATTTCAGGAGGGAAAGGGTATACTAAGGAGTGGATAAAGCCAAAATTGGTCAATCCCCTCATCGCTATCACAAGGTTAATTACATGTGAAGGTAGATACTCCACCTTCAAAGCTTGTCATTTTGGATTGCTAGCTCATTTTCTATTCAACAAACCCTTGAAATTTCGCTTTTATTTTCTCAAAAGCTTGGAGAATATGTCCTCTCAAGTGAGGAAAAATGTGACCAACCCCCACAATAGTCTCTTCCACCACAGTTTGATCAAACTCCTCATTCTTACCGAACTAGAGAAGCATGGGCAAAGTTGGGATGCCTTTATCTACCAATTTGCAAATCCTCACTTGACAGTTAAGACCGACAAAAAGCCACTTAGCCTAAAAACTATCTCTCCATCGAAGCCTCACTCTCCAACAAATCCAAACTCCCTTGCACAAACTCCCTCTTTACCAGAAAAATACCAAAAGCTTGTTGATATTCCTACTTCTTCATCGGGGAAAAAGACCAAGAACAAAGACCAAAAGAAGCCTATTGTTGACCCCCCAATGCCTTCATTTTCTCTTGATCCTACACCTAATAATCTCCAAGAAGTAATGCAACAAGACTTTCCCATCATTCCCACAAACAAGAGGGGAGCCAATCGATTTGGTAAGGGACCCTTTTGGAAGAGTACCCAGAACATAAGAACCAAGCCTTATGCAAAACCTCCACCTTCTTTGGATCCTATCCAAGTATCCTATAACCTTGAGAGACCTCATAAGCAGCCTAGAGAAGTCTTTGCAGATGGATTAGAGCCATAAAATCATAACCTACCTCACCTTTACGAACTCCCATCACACCTACTTCACCCATGCCCACTCTTGATCCTAGAATTGATAAATTGTCCACATATCTCAAAGGACCTAAGCCTTCCTCGAAGATCACTCGTTCTGCCCCAACTATAGAGGAGCTAGAAAGGGAAAACCATAAGATTCTCGAATAATTGGAAGAGAGGAAGACAATAGATGCACACCTTCATCATCACAATGCAATCCTTCAGGAAAAACTTAACTCCCTTCAATGGTTGGTTGAATGGATGACCCAATCTAACTGCAGCCTCAGAGCACAATTAAAGCAACATAAGAGGCACAAGGCTAAGCCTACACAACAAGAAGGAGAGGCTTCTAAAGCCGATCCTCCTCAGCAAGCCTAGTTCCGAGGGATGACTTCCTTTTTTTGTAGTGGGACCTACAAAATCGTAAGTGTGGGGGTATGTTGGGCCCGAGATGTGATCATCTTCATGACGTTATTATACACTTTTTCCCATATGTACATATGCCTTTTTCATCTTTCAAAGGAGTTTTTTGAAGAATTTTATGATAAAATGGTATAATCGGCATGAGGTACGTATAATTCGTGTTTTGTGATTCAATCAAGCTTAATTTATCATATTTTATGGTTTCCAAGGGTTAATTCATGTTTTTCTACTATTACAGGGAAAAATGCACCATGTTTCTTGGTTCGACACTTGATCTGGCACTTGATCCAACACTTGTTCCGGCACTTGATCCGACACTCATTCCGGCACCCAGTATTGCACAAAAACACAAGGCGATTTGGCGGTTATGGTATTGGCGGCCAGTGGTGGACAAATCGGGCACATGGGTTTTGTTTATCATCACCCCCTCCAACTACTAAGCTCAAGACAACTCTATTTTAGTTGTCCAAAGAGGATGATTATTGGTTTCCTCTGTTTTGTTAGTTATGGATGCATTTATTGTAAATTGCCGAATTTAGAGGTGGTTCGACCCTCTTGTGGTCGACCACCTAGGTTTTAAACCTATAAATACTACTAGGATGATCATTAGATTGTTAAGAAAGTGGAATATCCATCAGATTGGAGATAAACTCGTTGTACTCTGTTTTTGATTTTTCACATTGCCAGAATAGTGCCATAACTGCATTTTTGACTTTCATGGTGAATTCGGCCTGCTGAAGTTCGTGTTGTGCTTTAAGAGGGTAGCCACGAATTGTTGGGGGGCCCACCAACAGTCTGGTGATGATCAATGTGTTGTTTATACATTTCATAATTTAAATTGTCTTTTATTTCCTGTACATGCATGTTTTATGTTTTAATTAGCTAGCTGTGATTTAATTGTTTTATTGTTCTCTTGCAGGTTAGTGTGATGAGTTACGTTAGCATGAATTAGTTTTKTAGGCTAAGAATAGACTTGCAAGTCTCTACACTAACCCCATATGCATCTAGATATCAAATTACACTTTTATTTATGATCTTACAATCAAGTTTAAAACAAAGTTGTTTCTAGAATAACACAGAGCTCTATTTGGGTTTCATTTGACATGGATTTTTAATGGATGGATAGATTTAATTTATTAATCATAGTTTGCTTGTCTCAGTTTTAGATAGAATTCATTTGTTTAGCTGTTGGTTAATTGTCAATTTCCTTCTTAATAAGCATAGTTTAATTTATGTTTTTAATTCATTTTCTTATCATAGTTTGAATGGTTAAAATAGACATAGTATAGTTTTATTTCACGCAATTTCCTTTCTTAGAATTAAAAGTGGAATTGAATTTCTTAGTCAATGAATGAATCTAGTTTGCTTACATAGTGTAGAATTGGAATAATAACCTCGTTATGTTGTTGATGGTTCATACATGAATATGCAGGGTATTTAACATTACTTTTATCATGGCTAAGTTTGCATTGGACTGTTTACTTCACACCTTTCATTTTGCCATTGAAATTAGTATTGAGCTTATACCATTAGAACTGTCCTTTGTGGTTAAGTGTCATTGAGATATCATCCGTCACCATTGAAGGCATTCACACAACCACCAACATTACATTTGAGTGTTTCATAGATTAAAGATAGTTTGTTGCTTTCGTAGATTAGAAGAGATAGTTTCTTGTTTTCATAAGTTTAGTTGTTAGTGTTACTTGCTTTCAATAGAATAGATTTCCTTTCATGCATTGCATTGAGCATTTGAATTTCCTTTCACGCAAGAGAAATAGTTTTGCATTAGGCATTTAGTTCACTTGCCTCTTAAGCTAGGTAGTTGTTCAATGAGAAGTCTTTGCTTACTTGTCTCTTTGTTTTAGTAGGATAGATAGTTGTCTTTGCTTACTTGTCTTTTGATTTAGTAAGTTAGTTAGGTGTCTTTGCTTACTTGTCTATTTTCTTTAATAGGTTAGATAGGTTCTTTTGCTTACTTGCTTATTTAATTGCTTTCATAGGGTAGTTTCTCATTGAATGTAAGTTGGCAAGTTAAAAGTAGTTTTCTTTCATCATTTTCTTAGTATGCTTAGTAGTTTACCTTTTCTTACTGTAATGAACTAGTTTGCTTTGAATAGGGTTTTTACTTGCTTTCTTAGGAACTATCCATCAGTCCTTGGCCCCAACATGCTTAGGTTACCTAGTTTTCATTTTTCCTAGTAGGTTTTGTTCATTAGATAGGTTTTCTTGAGTAGATTAGCCCTAGATAGTTGTTTTCCGTAGTTAGAATATACTCCTACCAACCTTTTACCTTTGGCATATATTTTTCTACAACTCTAAGTTTACTTACCCTGGGTTGACAATTTAATTGAGGGTAGTTTAGTGTCTTTTTTAGTACATATAAATCACCTAACAAGTGCATATGTCCTTCTTCATGCCTTCCTAAAAGAATGAATGTTTCATCCATTCATATGTTTTATGAAATCTAGAAAACATACTTTTGGTGATGCATGGAGTTCATATAGCATTGTTGATTTAAAATTGGTATGCTTGATAAAATACAGATGCCTTTTATAGTGGAGCTCATAATTTTTCCAAGTGTATCCCAAAGATGCATTAGAATCATGTTGAAGTTTTAGGATCAGTTTATAAATCTTGGGATCAACGAACCATTCATTGTGGACTTCATTCACCCAATTAGATACAAGAAGGAGGCTAAAAAAATCGACCCTTCCTCTTCATATTTTCTAGAGAGATCATAAGCGACCATATTCTCCTTTTCCTTCTTATAAATTATCTCATAATCATAAACTAACATTTTGGTAATCCATTTTTGTTCTTTTAGGGATGAAATCCTTTGATCCAAGAATTATTTGAGGCTATAATGATTATTTTTAATCTGGAAACTTTTCCCAAGAAAATAGGGTTTCCAGATGCCCATGGCCTGCAACATGGCCAACAATGTTTTTTCATAAATGGATTTTCCCAAGTGTCACTCACAAAGTTGTTTACTGGTAAATTCTAATGATTTTCATTGCATGAGAAATAAACCTATGCTTTTTTCCCAAGCATCACATTCCAGAAAAAAAAATTCTTTGTGAAGTCAAGCAGAGCAAGTATTGGGGTTGTACACATAACATCTTTCAATTCTTGTAAGGTTTGATATGCTACTGCATTCCAACTAAAATCATTTTTCTTAAGGCAGTGACAGGAGAAACAATTTTTCAATAGTTTTGGACAAACTTTCTATAGAAATCTATTAAACTAAAGAAATCACGTAAACTTTTAAGAGTCATAGGATGAGGCTAATCCTTCACTGATTCAATTTTATTTGGGTCTACTTATATATCATCCTTACTAAAAATATGGCCCAAATATTTGACTTCAAAGACACCAAAGGAACATTTGAACCTCTAGATAAAGAGTTAATGATGAGAAAGTAGTTGTAAGACCCGGTCTACATGGGAAACATGGGCCTACCAAGTTTTGTTGTAGATTAGGATGTCATAAAAAAACAGAAGGACAAAATGACATAGAAAGGGTTCAAATATTTTATTCATGAGACATTGGAAGGTAGTTGGTGCATTACAAGGGCCAAAGTACATCGCCAAGAACTCATAATAGCCTTTGTTTATGCCAAAAGTAGTTTTGGGAATATCAACCTCATTCATATGAATTTCATGATAGACTAAATGGAGATCAAGTTTGGTAAAGAATTATCACTTTAAGTTCATACAAAATATCATCAATAACTAGAATGGGAAACTTGTCCTTGATGGTGATTATGTTGAGAGCACGAAAATCAAGGTGCATGCACCAAGTGCCTTCTTTTTTTAGTACTGTCACAACAAGGGAGGAATAAGGAGTAGTATTAGGGAACATGAGAACTCGAGCTAACAATTCTTGAACAATATTCAATTTCATTTTTATAAGCAAATGGGTGCCAATACGAGTGAACATTGGGTGGGAGGCTACCAGGTATGAGTGGAATATAATAATCATGTGCAACACAGGAGGGTAGGAGGCCTTGGGGGTTTCAAAACGGATTGGTGTTTGGATAAGATGAATTATATGTCATAATTAATGGGTTGGGAAGATGTGTCAACGGATAAAATAACATGGAATTGGACGATAATTCCATAATGGCCCTTTTTAAGGAGATTTTCCATACAGTGTGAGTTGATGATCTCAAGAGAACCTGTTGTGATTCCTTAGAAACTGTAGTGATTCACAACCTATTGGAAACTCATGTATAACTCCATGCAATCCATAGTTATGGGAGCCAGTGTGTAAAAATATTCAACACTCAAAAAAATATCCCAACCACCCATTTCAATGGAAAACCTGTGGGATTTCAAGAACAATCACCAATTTGAAGGAACACATTTTCAAAACAACTGCCACATTTCATGGAACCTCCATTAGAAATCATGATCTAAAATTTGTTCGATGCGTAGATATAGAAATGTTTCCCTTAAGAAACCCATTTGTGAATAAAGTTACAGGTGATACCACTGTGAATTAGGATAATGAATTTATGATTCTTGATGTAGCCAATTAATTTAAGGGTTTAGGGAGAGAAAGTACCATTCATGGCATTTAAGGAGTGTTGGAGATGCTTCACACACACCTATGATTTATTTTTCCTAAGTTTTTCCCTATGTTTATTAGTCATTGCTCAGTCTCCTATATTTTAGTGACAATAATCTCTTCAGTTCACACCAGTTTGATCAGTTGAGTAGAGTCTAGATGCCACATTGGTATTATCACCATGAAACATTAGGATCATCACCAACTAATATGCATTGTCCTTGGGATCATCACTAGACTAGTGCATTACTCATGATTCCTTGATAACCTCCTCACTTCACTCTGTTTTAGTTAGTTAACTGAAGATTGATAGACTAGTTAGCTTAGCTAGGTGGCAGTTCACTCTCATAACTTCCCAAGAGATTAGACTAGGTGGTAGTTTACTCCCGTAACTACTGGTGTGTTTCCATATCACTCTATACCACCACTATGGTGCATTGGATTATCCTCTAGTGCACATTATTTGAGTTATACATAGTATATCATGTGTAAATTATCATTCATTCATATTGTTACTGAGAATTCTTCCATTCCTTTTCTCTTGCTTCTCTTTTCTCATATTTTCTCTGCAACTGTGTATGTCAATTCCCAACTAGATATATTCTTTACATGTTCAACACATTTATATGGTATTAAAGCCGACAGTCTTCTAGGGAAAAGACACACCAAATTATTTTTGCAGGTACCGAAGATTGAAGACAGTGGAAAAATGGAATTTCCAAAATAATTCATCCTTACATCGTACAATTTCTCTGCATGGAAGGAGAATATGATAATGCATATTCGAGGTAGAGGATTATACCGGTTAACCATGAACATAGAGACAAAACAAACATCAGCCATAGAAAAATCCAAGTATCTAAATGGAATGGATGAAGCATTTGGAACAATTTGCAGTCTCATTTCTCCTAAACTCCTCTTTCACATATCCTCCTGTAAAACCCCTAGTGAAGCCTGGACCACCATGGAGGGATTTTTGGAAAATAGGATGATATGAGAGGACACATGATCGAGGTGGAATTACTCATATTGGATCCAAAAACCTTCGACAATCTCCAATATTTCTTTACCAAATATAAACATTTGTTTTCGCAACTCAAGGCTTGCGGGGTTGATAAATCTAAGGTGGAGAAACAAATGGTTCTCACCATTCTCTCCAAACTTGGTCCAGAATACTCAATGTTTGTATCCACATTTCATTCAGTTAGATTCGCCTCTGTATCTACCTATACAATGCTCTCTCTTGAGGCATTTATTGAGTCTCTGACACAAGAGAAGAACAAGCTCATCAATATGAGAAAAATCAAAGGCCCAAAGGCGCATGAGCTTACTATGAAAGATGGAAGTGGTCCTCAATATAAAAAATATAAAGAAAAAGAAAAAAAGAAATCACATGCAAATACGAAGAAGGAAGGGTACTCAAAACCCTTCAACGATGCCTCTGTATCCAAAGGTGGAAAGGGAAGAAAAGGGGAGAAATGCACTTACTACCATAAATGATTCCATCCAGAATCCACATGTATGCAGAAAATAATAGATCTAATGACCAAAATAATTCAACAAAATAACCTTGGATATCGCATCCCTGAGAGTGCCAATAAGAAGAAGCCAAAAGATCAAAATCCTAAGAAAGACAATTCTAGCCATGCCTTGATTGCCATGAACTCCTCTCTCGATGCTTGGCTCATAGATTCAGGTGCATCACAACACATGGATGCCAAAAAAGAAGCATATTATTCATTGGATGCATGCAAAGGTCATCCTATTCTGATGGGGGAAAACTCTCCAGTTAAGGTCACCGAAAAAGGAAGAATTGAACTCACAAATGGAAGCTTCGAGAATGTGCTTCACGTTCCCAAACTTTCTGTCAATCTTCTCTCTGTGTATCAGATGACAAAATCCTACACCAGAAAGAGATTCATATTCACACCTGATGCAGTGGATATCTATGAAATAAAAACCAATTCCAGGGTTGTTACTGGTGAGTTAAATCATCAATATAGACTCTATACATTTTCTAAATTTATTGAACTAGATTCTGCATTAGTGCTTACCCATGTTGATGAAATCAGTAGGATATGACATGAAAGGTTCGAGAATTTAAATTTCATATATATGAAACAACTTAGAAAGTAGGGAATGGTTGATGGTCTACCTGATATCCACTTCTTGAAAGGAATTTGTGAGGGATGTGTTCTTGGAAAACACCCTGAAGAGAAATTCAACAAAGGAAAGACTCGGAAGGATTCCTCTCCTTTATATTTGATCCATAGTGACCTCACGGGCCCGTTTCCACATCCATCAATCAGTAAATCAAGGTATGTGCTCATTTTTGATGATGATTTCTCACGCTTCACATGAATTTTCTTTCTCATGCAAAAATTAGAGGTCTTTCAACACCTCAAAGATTTCAATGCCCTTGTTGAGACACAGTCAGGAAAGAAAATCAAATTCCTCCAAATAGATAAAGGGGGAGAATATTTCAACCATGAGATACAAAATCTTTATCTTGAGGAAGGGATTGAGTTGCAACACACGGTTCCCTATACTTCGCAACAAAACATAGTTGTTGAGCGGAAAAATAGATCTCTAAAAGAGTTTGCATCTTGCATGCTACATCCAAATTAACTGCCTTAGAGATTATGGGTTGATGCACTTAATTGTGAAACCTACATATAAAATAGATATCCCCATAGATATGTCAAAAATAAGACCCCCTATGAGGCTTGGAGCGGCCTCAAACCGGAAGTGACCCACTTCCATATTTTTGGTTCACGTGCATGGGCTAAGATTCCCTCTAAGAAGAGGAAGGCACTTGATCCACAAAGAACAGAGTGTATCTTTGTTGGATACCCCCATGGTGTGAATGGATACAAACTCATTGATATTTCCTTGGACCGACTCATCATTGAGTGTAGTTTCCAAATTGAGGAAAGACTCTCGCATGTACCTCTGCAGCCACATGAAGACACCTTTTTTCTTCCACCTGTCAGAGATGATGAGCATGGACATGCTAACTCTTATTTAGATGAGAGTTTTGATTCATAGGATTCAAATGATCCAGATACATAGTCAGTACGGTCAGATGCAGAGACTGTGCATGTAGATGTAGATGTAGAGCCAGAGTCGAGGCCCAAGTGGGCCCAAAATACTCTTCAGGATGTAGGGGAACTTGTTGGGGATCTAGTTGATAATAGGAGGAATTGATATGATTTCGAGGAGCTTCCGCTTGCATACCACTAAAGCATTTCCACCCAGAAATATTTTCTTGGCTCAGTCTACAGATCCACAGTCTTATAGAAAGGCCTACTGGAAATCCCTTTTGTGAATCCTCCATGAAGGAGGAGTACAACTCCTTGCTTGAGAGCCAGACTTGGGATATGGTTCCCCTTCCTTTAGGAAGGAAAATTGTTAGGTGTAGATGGGTCTACAGTACCAAGAGCACAACAAATGGGCAGATTAGTAGATACAAAGCTAGGCTTGTGGCCAAAGGATTTCAGTAGGTGCATGGAATTGACTATGATGAGACCTTCGCTCTAGTAGCGAATATGGATTCCATACATTTTTCACATGTCATTGCGGAAGCCAAGGGATGGGAACACCATAATATGGATGTAAAGAATGCATTTATTCATGAAAATCTCTCTGAGAAGATCTATATGGAGAAACCCCAGGGATTTATGCAGGATTCATGTTTGTTCTGTGGACTAAAGAAGTCTCTTTATGGCCTCAATCAGGCTCCGAGGGAATGGTATGCCAAGATGGAATCCTACTCTCTATCACAAAAAATTGTACATTGTAAGTCAGACCCAAATTTTTACATGCTCAGGACGGTTGATTCACTTCTACTCCTAGTTATGTATGTTGATTATTTTTTGATCACCGTTTTCTGGAATTCAATGATTGTTGTAGTCAAGAGGATTCAACATGACAGGTTCTTGATGATGGACATGGGTCCACTAAATTCCTTACTTGGACTCGAGATCATTCATGATGCATCAGGAATCAAACTGTCTCAGGACAAGTATGCACAAGATCTCCTTGAAATATTTTAGATGATACACTACAAGTCTGCCTCGACTCCTTTCCTATCAAGAGTCAAACTTGAGGATGGCAGGGAAACTCCACTGGTTGACAACACACTATAAATATAGTTAGTGGGGAGCTTATTGTATCTCACACAATCCAGACCAGACCTCTCCTATGTAGTTGGAGCAGTCTTCAGGTTCATGCAGGAGCTGCATGAGCTACATTGGAAAGTTTCAAATCACATCCTTTGATACATACATGGCACCATCACCTTTGGGATTAACTATTCAACATAATCTACATTGGAGCTCATCGGGTTCACTGATTCTAGCTGGGCTGGCAATAGAATTGATTGCAATTCCACATCTGGTTACTCACTTAGTCTTGGTTCCGGGATTATTTGTTGGTTGAGCAAGAATCAGGATGCTATTTCTCTATCTTCAGCCGAGGCAGATTATAGAGGGGTAGTTAACATAACCATTCAGGATATGTGGCTATAACATTTTGTCACTGATTTGGGAATTCATTTTCATCAATCGATCATCATCTGGTGTGACAACTAGAGCACTTTGAATTTCTGTAGATATCCAGTTTAGAGGAAGCAGACGAAGCACATTGATATCCACATGCACTACATCCAAGAATTAGTACACGAAGGGATCATCGACCTGCAATTTTTTACTTCAACAGAACAAACTGCAGACATCTTCACCAAGACCTTCACTTAGCAAAAGTTTCATTCTCCACGTAGTCATCTTGGAGTGAAGGACACAATTTCCTAACAATTGTCAGCTCTTCTTTTTACATACATTGTACTTTGAGGGGGGGTATTTCCCATGAGGTTTTCCCTCTTTCCTATTTTATTTTAGTGTATATTTTGTATTTGGGTACCTAACATGGCCTCGTTGTTGGGACCCATTCTTTATTTTCACCATAGTGATGTTCAACAAGGGTGTTGGAGATACTTCACACACCTAAGATTTCGTTTTCCTAATTTTTTCCCTATGTTTATTAGTCATTATTCAGTCTCCTATATTTTAGGGAGAATATTCCTCTAGGAGAGTATTCTCTTGAATTCACACTTCAGTTTGATTATTTGAGTGGAGTGTAAATGCCACATTGGTATTATCACCATGCATCATTGGGATCATCACCAACTAATGCACATTGTCCTTGGGATCATCACCAGACTAGCGTATTACTCATGATTCTCTGATCTCCTCCTCACTTCACTCTATTTCAGTTAGTTAACTAAACATTGGTAGACTAGTTAACTCATCTAGGTGGAAATTCACTCCCGTATCTACCCGAGAGACTAGACTAGACTAGGTGGAATTTTACTCTTATAACTATTGGTGTGTGTCCAGATCAATCTAGACCACCACTATGGCSCATTGGCTTCTCCTCTAGTGCACATTAGTTGATTTATACATAGCATAYCATGTGTAAATTATCATTCATTCATTTGGTTAATGAGAATTATTTCATTCTTTCTCTCMTKCTTCTCTTTTCTCATATTTTCTYTGYAACTGTGTATGTCAATTTGTAGCTAGATCTRWTTTGTGCARGTTCAACACATTTACAAGGAGATTTGGGGTTCCACATTTGGTTTATCARAGRAAGGATTATCATTATCTATATAAGGSAGAGGTTATTAAGGGAAAGGATCACCACCATCTTATAAAATTTCCTCAGAAATGGCCATAAAAAGTTTTTTCTCCTTACATTTGTGCCAAGGAATATATTTTTCATCACAATTGTAGCAAAGGATTTTGAGTTGACATTATACCATTTTAGCATGGGATAATTTGTGTATCTTGGGAAGAGAGGGAGGAGAGGGATTGGTGGGATAGGGATGGGGAATAAAGGACATCATTTTTTATTAGAGCATTGACCACCTATTGTGATTACCTGGCATTGAGTGTCTTTAAGCCAAGTCATAGGGAAATCCATTAAGACTTGAGAATGGATTTATTCCTTTAGACCACTAATAAAGAATTCTCAGAAGAAGGTATTAGACAGAACTTTAGTGCAGAAATAAAGTTTCTCAAAAGAAAATATTTAGTCTAAGTCAAATGTACCTGATTGTTCAAGATTGTTCAAGCATTCCAAATGATGAGTGCCAATTTCAAAACATTCATAAATATTAACGGAAAATTGAGTCCAAGAAATATAACATCCACGATAATTATTACACCATTTCCACCATTACCACTGCTCGAGGTATAAACACAATACATTTATTAAGTCATAAGTGATTCCATGTAGTGAAAAATAGTGTTCCATTTGAGTGTCCCAACTAGTGGGGTTGGAGCCATCAAATTTATTCACATCCACTTTAGGAAGGTCAAAATCACGAACAAAGGTGTTAGAGTGAAACGCCATGGATTGGGATGATTCGACTCCTTTGTTGGGGGAGGACTGTTTCTAAGAGTGTGTGGTTGTGAATTTAGAAAAAAATTTGGATAGTTGGTCATGTACTTTGTCTAGTTTGGTGAGATTGGCATTAACTATAGAAAATTTTTGTTCGGTAACAAATTGATCTTGTGCAAATGTGGTTTGCAAGTTTTCACATATCTTTTCCAAGTTAGAAATGCAATTTCCATAATATTGGTTTTAGGTTTCCATTTGGTTGGGGTGAAAACGAAAAAAGGTGATTGGAGGGTGGGGCTAGGGATATGTGTGCAATGTAATGTGGCTAAAGGGTCCATACAAAAATGATTATTGGATAGTTGTATGAATGTGATAAGTGAAACTTTCTAGATTTGTTGAGATAGGAAACTGGTAATGGGACAAGTGGGTCCACATAAAAAAAATCTTCTAGAAGAGGGGTACCATTACTATCAACACACTATGAGGATTCTATTGAGATAGGTATCGAATGAGGGTGTTGGTGGGACTGATTTATACTTTTTTTAATCCCATGGAGTTATACTCTATGTTACCCCCTCAAGGGTGAAATTTTTTGGATACCCTAGCTAGGGTGTCATATTATTTCTTGCATGAGATTTCATGCTCATATATTCCAAATCCAAATAAAACTCTAATCGAGCCTTGGATGGACGAATCATCAGTTGCAACTCATGATAAAAATACAACTGATCCACATATGGATGAATTTTTGGTTACATTGGACTCGGAGCACCACATTACATCTAGGATTACCCCTCCATTGTCATTTCCTTTCCCAGAAAATCATTTGTTGGAGGATATCTGGAATAAGGGTTTTTCTCAATGAGACACAATGCAATTTCTGAAGAAGGGGTCGAGTTTGAAGAAAATTATGTCGAGTGATTGTGGGTAGCATGATCACATGGGACTTGGATAAAAATACATGTGAGATCTTACAAAAATCTATTATTTCATTCATTTTAGATTTTATGCCACTTGACCAAATTACCAACATGTCCCTGAATGGATTGAGCATGCGAGTTGAAACTCACAATAAAGAACTAATCATGCCTTGAGTGGATGAATGGTCCATTGCGTTGGAATCCTAACACCAAGTAACAACGAGGGGTACCCCTTCATTTTCATTCTATTTACTATAAAAATGTTTGTTGAAGGATATTTGGAATAGGGTTTTTCTCAATGAAGCACAATGCGCTTCCTGAACAAGGGGTCGATTTTAAAGAACATTGTGCTAGGCAATTTTTGTGGCGTGTTAACGAGGGCCTTGGAAAATTATACATTTAGGAGATTACGTAACTCATTTATTCTAGTTGGTTTAGATTTTATGCCCCCAGACCAAAAAGTCAACACGCCCCTGAATGGCTAGAGGAGGAGAGTTGCAACTCACCATGAAAATCTAACCAGGCCTCGGATGAATGAAAAGTTAATTGAATTAAACTCCTGACATCAGGTTACAAATAGGCATATCCCTCCTTATCTTTATGTTTCCTAGAAAATAATTTTTTGGAGATATCATGAATTGTGGTTTTGCTCAATAAAACACACTGCAATTTCTGAACAAGGAGTTGATTTTTAAGAACATTGTTCTAGATAATTTTGGGTAGCATGGTCACATGAAACTTGGACAAACAGATGTTCGAGAGCTTATGCAACACAATTATGCCACTCAATTTATATTTTATTTCCTCAAACCAAAATGTCAACATGTCCATGGAGGGCTTAAGGAGGTGACTTGCAACTTGCCATAAAACTCTAACCAGGCCTCAGATGGAAAAAAACGTCGATTGCATTGGAATCCTGACACTGGATTAAAACTAGGGGTACCCCTTTGATGTCATCCTGCTTCTCGAAAAATATTTTGTTGGAGGATCTCTGGAACTAGATTTTTTCTCAGTGAGGCAGAGTGCGATTTATTAACAAGGGGTTGATTTTGAAGAATGTTATGTCAAGAGATTTTGGGTAGCATGGTCATATAGGCCTTGGCCAAACACACATGCATGATTTTAGAGAACTTATTTATGCCACTCAATTTACATTTTATGTCGTTGGACCAAATTATCAACATGTCCTTGAATGGTTTGAGGAGGCAAGTTGCAACTCGCGATAAAAATCTAACTGAGCCTCGGATGGATGAATCCTTAGTTGCATTGGACTTTTGACCCAAGGTTACAACTAAGCATACTCCTCCACTCTCATTCCATTTCCCCCAAGAATGTATGTTGA
>JZKD02S0895762.1:53892-72905 GCA_000966675.3 Picea glauca
GATCTGACCTTTTTATTATGAGCAATGTAAGATCAATACAATAGATGGCCGATCTGGCATAAACCTCAGATGGCCGTACAAGCAATAGATATGAGCTGCTACAAAATTCTCCCGATAATACAAAATAAGCCTCCAAAGGTTGAATATACAATGAAGACTGAATCAAGCAGATTTGAGGCATACTAATGCTCAACCTCCAAGCTGGAAAGTGCCACGTCCTCCTAGAATGTTGAATCCCTCAATAATTCTACCCTGCTACCAAATGTGTCCAATCATATCGAGAAATATTCCAAATGATAGATCGGGCAACTGTAAGGACAACCCAGATGTCCAAATTCCCAAATCCACTCTCAAACCTCGTAGATATGAATTCCTCCCTGAGTGGTGTGCCCCACTAGATGACTCAAACCCTAGCTAGTTCATCCCTGATGAAGGAGGCCTCCAAATGCTCTGAAACTCTCCAAGAATATAGATCGGGCTATGAGAATCCCATGGGAGAAGTTTCAGACTTAGATCTCAAGAAAATCTTCCTAGATTTGAGTTTTACTGAATCACAGGACATCCCTTATGGCTCCAAGATGTCCCAATCTGCAAACAAATGTAGAATGATGATAACCCTCCAGAAAATCCCTCAAACTGATGGTCCTTCCCCTACAAACAAAACCCAACTGTCGGAATGTCCCCAGGCCCTCAGGATAAGCTGGATCGAACCTCCCTCTAGATGATGGTGCGCCCTTGCTGGAAACACAAGAACATTACGACCTGCTACCTTCTGAAGCGCTATATGGAGATGGGATGAGACTAGAATGGTGTGGAGGAGTCTTTCATCCTCGAGACCAAGCTGCGGAACAAGGTGAGTGGATATTTCACCACTGAGTTTCTCACAAGGGTTTGTACAACAAAACCCCCAAACTGAATTCTCAAGAGCAATAGCAAATGATAATCCAAAACCAGAATGAGTAATAGGTGCACCCTAGCCTCTTACTTATACTTTTCCTTATAATTCTCTGTTGAGTTAGGTTAACTCCCATGGTTAATCTTCCATTCTTCTGTTGAGTTATCTTTTACTCCTTTATCCTTTTCCTTTCTTAAGTCAACTTAAAAATATAACTTTTAACTTCTTGACTTTTCCCCCCCTTAGTGTGAGACTATGACCTAGTGGGGGTGCCCAGGCCACTGAGTCTCCTCGTCACCTCTCTAAGAGGTGGGGGACATTACATTAAACAAGGATACACAATGTTTCTTTCCACAAACAATTGTCCTACAATTGCACAAATTTGTCTACCAATTACACAAGAAGACACAAGTTTTATTTTAAAAAAGGAAAAAAGAAAAAAATATTGTCTATTGTTGTTATTTATGCGTGCAAATTTCAGGCTCGTTTGAGGTTTTTGGATAAATGAGGTTGAGGAGTGTGCTTGGCACATATCCCTGCCCAACAAGAATGCATGCACATTCTTGCTGGGTAGGGATGTGTGCCAAGCAAACTCAACCTCATTTCTTTCTAGTCACACGAGCGCATGTGCGCTCTTAATGCAACATATACAACATTTATTTTGTCCCAAATAACTTTATGAATAAATATGTATAGGGATTTGGTGATCCGAAAAATCCTTAGATGCTAATAATTTTAAATACACATTTACATCTACTTGATATTCAAAATAAAATGATCGCTTAATAGTTTTTGCAATTACATGTGAAATAATTATCTAAACAATTCCACTTTAATGATAAATGACTTGCAAATAAATGAACTTGAAATGAACAACAATCATATAATCACATACACAACTTGGAGAAAATGTAGTTCACCCAAATTGGGCTACCTCTCTGTGTCCACTTCCAATAGGGACTTCTTTTATTAATGTTAAAATTCTTGCATTTTACAGTGACATTTTTACATGTTGCTCAAGTGCATAAACATAGTGCATCGTTGAGTTCCTAGAGAAACATTGTGCAAAAATGATATAAAATATTTTAAATTTCATCAAGGTGACCCCCGACATTCTTTACGTTGTAGCCTCATACCCTTTGTACTATTTCCATGCTTTATGAGACTAAAATATATACATAAATGGCGTGTGTACAACCTTAGGGTGCATGCCATTAAATAGGTTCCCCTCTTAACAAATCCCTAAATCTGTGGCATGCTTTTAAATATAGATTAATTGGTTTTATAACCAAATTTAAAATTCTCTGCACGCCTTAACTATTATTAAAATTATAGTTATAACCAACTAATAATAAAGGATAGTTGGTTAGCAGACCATTTTTAAGTTTCATGGTTTTTGGGTCGTGGGTTCCATTCCCACCAACCACAACCTTTCACCATATATATAATGTAACCACTCGAAACTTTAGTATGTCGTTACAACTCCACACGATTTATGGAACGGTTCATAACATTATAATATATGGTTTAATCTCCCGCAGAACATTTGGTGTAGCCCTTTTGCTATGTGATACTATGTGATATGGTTATGTGTGATGTATAAATACTAGGGGCCAAGGATAAGGTCTGAGGGATTAATCTCTCGGCCCTTTAGCGCTCATATACACAACTTATACCATGTTAAATATTTAAAATGCCATATGTTTATCAAAGCTCATGTGGTAGCACGTTGGTGTGGATATTCATGTGAAGACCTTTGTTGGCTTTGGAGGTCATGGGGTCAAACCTTATTGACCCCATAATACTTTTTATAACCAAACCAATATTGATCAATGAGGGTTCTCGATGTGGCGACCTCTCATTGGCTCTTTTAATGCCACATGCCAAACTATGAATGGAGCCACTTGTCATCATGCAATTGAATCACTTGCCAACCTATAGTTGGATTGTACATTTCCCAATCAACTTCCAATTAGGTTCCACGTATCACCCTTGTAGTGGCGACACATGTCACTTCTTTATTTTCCATGTACTTTGACCTTTGACCAGGTTTGACTCAAACTTTGACCACTGATCACTTTTGCATATGAGCTCTGTTTGATGAACCGTTTGCATCATTGGAAATATGATGACGTGATCTACGTGTTGATGGATTTTTCAGAATGATTTGAAGCATTCTATTTTTAATCATTTTTGAACCATTTTGGACCTCTATGGATGTTCCAGATCCTTCTAGACCTCTGTGATCATTCCTCCACATTGGAATACTTTTGGACCTCCAAAAGTTTATTCATCAAATAGGTGAGGGTATATTTACCTCACCCTTTTGATCTCCATCCATTTAGATTTACTTGGTTTTACCCCTTTAAGACCATCTCAAAGATATTCCACATCACCTAGCTATGAAGTTCTAATGCTTTTGTTGAGAACAACATCTTCATGTAGCTCGTCCAAATACTATGGAGAAAAATCATCAACTATTGGAGCTTGAATGCTTTATTCTTCATCCATAATCATAGGAGGCTCATAAAGCTTCAAATTCACAACATTTAGCACTAAATACATTTTTATATAGGCCAGTAGATATAAATGAAGTGCATTAGTACCAATCTTCTCTAAGATCTTGAACGAACCATATCAGAATGGCCTTAGATTTTTACCTTCACCTTTGATTCTTTCCTTGCTGATATGCAACCATACTTGATCACCAACTTCGAATTGATGATCAAATTGATATTTGTCATGCCTTGGCTTATACTTGTCTTGACTCTTCTGCGATTTATCCTGTACTTCTTGATGTACCTACTGAATCTTGTAGATGAACCTTTTATATTTATTTGTATCATCTTGCCCATGTTCTTGATTTGATTCCGTAAAAACAAATTCCATAGGTGATTTAGGCAAGTACCCAAAACATACTTCAAAACGAATTTTCTGAGTAGAAGAATGCATGGCATGGCTATAGCGATGATGTATATAAGGAAATTTCTCATCCCATAATTTAGGATGCTTGCTGTAGTATCCTCGAATTAGATGTACCACTATTATGTTTACCACCTCTGTCTGTCCCTCTGTTTGTGGATGAAAATTTGTGCTATTCTTCAACTTAGTGTTCATTAGCTCCCATAAATGAGACAAAAAATTTCCCAAAAAGTGAGAGCCTCGAATGATAGATGTAGGAAGTCCAAAATGAACCCACACATTAGCAAAGAAATTTTTTGTTGTTTTTTCAGTTGTGACCTGTTTCCTGCATGGAATTAGAATACACATCTTGTTGAATCTATCCACCATGACATATAGATAATCATGACCTGTCGTGGACATCGACAAACCCCATACAAATTCCACGGAGATATTTTCCCATGGTTGTGAACGTACCGGAAGAAGTGTATATAACCCGATATTTCTATTTCTAGTTTTACTTGTGGCACACATGAAACACCCGTTGATATACTTGGAAAATGTATCATTCATCCTAGTTCAATAAAAATACTTTTGTGACTGTGCAACTGTTTTACCAACCCCGAAATGACCATATGTTAGGTATCTAGAGAGGCAGTGGAGGCCATTCAATGTAAGGCAGACTAGGTCCACTATATTATTAAATAAGACCCACTATGGTAGTTAGATATAATAAATGGGTAGTTAAATATAATAAATGTAAGAGGACTTCTTAGAAGGTTTTGATTCTAGAAGATTCCACCTCTAGAAAGTTCTTAGGTGATGGTAGCATTATATAAATGGGTTCAAGCAATGTAATGGTATATGAAGAGAAGTATTTTATTTGGAGTGGTAGCTCAATAGGAGGATTCCCCCTCAAAGAGGCAAGTGAACAGGAGAGGAGTCCTTCCATAATAGGATCCATTGTATGGTGTTGCCCTATCTCAAGTGTTTTCTTATAATAAAAGTGAGGTTATTCTATATTGTTTTCTGAATCTTTGTGGTGTTTATGTATGCAAGTATTTGGTTAATAACAACTGGTATTAGAGCACTTTCCTTAGCAAGAAGTGTGGGATATATATATATATATATATATATTTCATATATTTTTTTAGAGAAAAATGAGAGGGTCGGGACATTCCAGATGATTTATATAGATTTCTGCAAAAACTTTGAGAGACTAGTTGTAGATTTGATTTCCCCTAAGAAAAAAACCCATTTAATTTTTTTTTTGTCCAAAACGGAGTCTGGGAAGTAAAGTTATTGGCATTTTAAAATCTGTTATTTCCAGGGCTTTTTCACGAATGACTGTGCGATTTTTCTGATTTCTGTAGTAATCAGGGCTGAATTTTACAAAAACAATTACATATATGAGTTCCTCTTTCAAAAATAGATGATTTAAAAAAAATCACTCAAATCGGAGCTCTAGAGGTGAAGATATCACTGATTTAAAATTGATCATTTCCTAGGGTCTTCGTGATGATGATGGGACTGCATATGCCATAAATGTTCACAGAGTGCTCAGATTGCTACCATATCAATGCCATTGGATAGATAATTTCCATAGATTTATTTTGGTATATTTTATGTGGTATTACCAATTGATATTCACTCTCAAACCCTCAAGGAAATTCTACACACGATTGGAGCATTCAAATCCCAAATGCATGACACATTGCATAACTTTCAAGATGGTCTCAGGGATAATTTACGTAGTATTCATGAGTCCTTGGTGAGCATGCAAGAGAAATATACTTTGGAGAACATCATGGATGAATATCATCAAGATGTGTATGCTTGGTATGCTTGGGAGGATGACTGTGATGATTGTTATATGGATAGTTGTCATTTCTAGGATGACAACCACTTCCATATTCTATTTGTTAACTCTACTCCCCCTCAGTTAGAGAACTTCCTAGAGAGTAAAGAAGATCATTCTCTTCATATTCTTCTTTAATTTTATTATTCTCTAGCAACAGTGGATGCAATTTTTTTTAGTTCTAAATATTTCGATCCACATGAGCTCTGTCAATATTTAGAGCATCATTTTCAATTGGCTCCCAAGTTCCAATATCTTCAACGTAGAGTTCACATGAGCACCTGGACATGGGACCCTGGTTCACAGTGGAAGTTTCACTACTTCAATATGGTTGCTCACATTTATACATGGGACCTTGGTTCTCTAGCCTTCTTCAACATTATGGTCTACACTTATCCATGGGAACCTGGTATATGGTCATACACGCTCATAACAAGTGTCGAGGAAAACGTTTTCATAACGAGGATGGAATTTTAGGTAGCTAGAGAGGTAGTGGAGGCCATTCAATGTAAGGTGGACTAGGTACACTATATTATTAAATAAGGCCAATTTTGGTAGTTAGATATAATAAATAGGTAGTTGGATATAATAAATGTAAGAGGACTTCTTAGAAGGTCCTTCTTATAGAATATTCCTCCTCTAGAATGTTCTTAGGTAGTAATAGCACTATATAAAGGGGTTCAAGCAATGTAATGGGATATTACGAGAAGTATTTTTTTGGAGTGGTATATCAATAGGAGGATGGCCCCTCAAAGATTCAAGTGAATAGGAGAGGATCCCTTCCATAATATGATCCATTGTATGGTGTTTCCCTACCTCAAGGGTTTTCTTATAATAAAAGTGTGGTTCTTCTATATTGTTCTCTAAATATTTGTGGTGTTTCTATATGCAAGTATTTGGTTCTTAACACTAGATATGATAGATGTATGAGCTTCTTTGATTACATTTACCCTTTCGTCTCTTGGTATACATAATTTTCCAATATGATATAATAAATTTCCATGCATATAGTAGTCTGACGACTGATTTCTGTGAGTTAATGCATCATATACTTCTTTAAAATCGTCATCCTTGACATATTGTTCCGTATAAATTTAATCTGCTAAATTATTATACCTGATTATTGTAGAGGCATTAATTACTGGTCTTGATAACATGTATGCAACCTTGTTATGAATACCCTTCTTATACTTGATTATCAAATGAAATGGTTGTAGCAAACCCATCCTCCTAAAGTGTTGTGACTATTGTAGCTTGGTCTGTGACTGCAAATACTCTAATGGATGATGATCTGTATGAACTATTGTCTCCTTTCCCATTAAGTAATGCTTCCATCTATTTACACTTTGTACCAACACATACAATTCCTTATCATATGTTGGATAGTTAATTAGATCTTGAGTGAAAGTCTCAAAATGATAACATATAGGTTTACCTTGTTGCATCAAGACTGCACCCATATGCTTGCATCGGGTTGAATATCAAATCACTATTGTAGATATGGAAATGCTAGAACTGGTGTGTGCTTATCTTTTCCTTCAATGTCTTGAAGGCTTTCCGCTACTTGTATCCCCTTTGAAAGATCTATTTAGCACTCATTAATGCATGTAGAGGTTCTACTATGTATGATAAATTAGCAATGAATTTCTTCCAGTATTGTACTTCTCCTAAGAATATCGTGACTTCAGTGGAAGTAGTTGGCTTGGGCCATTTCACAATGACTTCTACTTTTGCAGGATTTATTTTTAGCTGACCATTCCCTACAATGTAACCCAAATTTACTAGAGAAGTTTTTCCAAATTCACACTTAGAAATTTTTACATATAGCTTCTTCTTCTCCAAAAGTTCAAAATTTTTCCTGACATGCATTAGATGATCTTCCCATGTTTTACTAAAGATCAATATTTCGTCTAAATATATAATAAAAAAATCATCTATGTAGGGTCTGGAAGCATCATTCATCACTCTGATAAAAGTTGTTGGTGCGTTACATAACCCAAATGGCATAACCAACCATTCGAACAAGCCTTGCTTGGTCTTGAAAGAAGTTTTCCATATTCCTCCTTCTGCAATTCTAATCCGACGGTAACCACTTCTCAAGTCCAACTTAGTTAAATACACAACATTATTTAACTGATCTAATACATCATCTATTCTTGGAAGAGAATAATGGTTCTTTACCGTCATCTTGTTTAGGGATCGAAAATCAATACACATCCTCCACGTGCCATCTTTATTTGGAGTTAATACAATAGGATAACCACACGGAGAGGATCTTGGTATGATAATTCCTTTATTGATAAGCTCCTGAACTTTCTTCTTGATTTCCACATTCTCGATTATTGATGACACATACATTCCAATGTTCGGAAGAGGAGCATCCTACTGCAAATTTATTTCATGTTCAACCTCTCTTTCAGGAGGCAACCCAATAGGTTCCTAAAAAAACTCATCATAATTAGATATAATTTTGATCAATTTCTGCTTATGATTTGGATCAAAACCTGCTAAAGAATATGTTATATTTTCTCCTTTTGTTTCACTATCACGAGAACAAAAAAATTACTTGTGCTCATGAGCATCTTCATTTGTCCTATGCTCACTAAAGAAACATTAGTTTTGATGTGATGAGCTCTTAAAATATATTCAATCCCATCCTTGAGAAGGTGATATTTATTTTCTTCTCGATAAATTACAACCTTCCTGTCAAATAGATATCAACTACCCAAGACAATGTCGCAAATGTCAAGAGGCACAACATCTAACTTAACCTCATCAAAGAACTTAGTTGTAATTGCAAATGTGATCTTACACTGCTTTGTTAACTGCAACTTAGTATCATCACACACCCAACCTAATGGATATGGATTTTTGTGAGGTGTCATATTCAATCCCATCTTCTTAACAATTGCTTCATATATTAGATTTACCTTAGATCCACTGTCAAAAAAAGTATCTACCTTTGTATGCTTGACTATAACTATGACATGAAAAAGCTCACTCCTTTTCTTATGATCAATATCACTTTCCATCTTGGCAAATTGAATTGAATAATTTGAACTGATAGTTGATATATCTTTGATTCCTATGGCCATGATCTTGGATTCATCTCCGAAATATGACCCTAGATTCTAATGGGTTGATGTAACAGTCTTATGCTTACAACACTATGTTTCCTCATGTCCCTTTTTCTTATAGTGGGAACATTTAGGTCTTCCCTTAGCTTGCTTCATTGTGGATGATTTCTTACTATTCAATTTACTTTTTAGTTTCTTCTCGCACTTGAATGTATTTTTATCTTCACTTGCATGCTTACCCTTACTAGCTTCTAGATGAGTATCTTGTATTGATACTTTATCGATGTTAGTAGGACTAAAAATTATAATAGTGTGATGAATAAATGAGTGCATGCCACCAATGTTCTTAAGAAGAGTTTCATGAGTATATAACAAAATTATTAGGGATAATGCCTTCTTTTTGAATTCCTGTGTATATGCCTGAATATTCTATCCTTTACCCTGTCTTATATGTTGTCGCTTGATCATTTTCATTTACGTATGTGTCAGTGGATAAAATTGTTTTCTTATACCCTTAGTAAACTTATCCCAAGAAGAGATTACTTTACCCTTTTGAATCAGATCAACTTGCATCTTACTCTCCCACCAGATTAAGGCAGTGCCACTTAATCGAAGAGAAACTAAATGTATTTTTGTAGCCTCGTCCATTATTCTTTGAACCCTGCAATATACTTCTATCTGCTTGATCCAATTGTCTAATTTCTTGGCATTCAATTCTCCATCATAGGTCAGAAATTTGAATTTAACATCCAATTTCAGTAAAGGAAGATTATGGTCAGTCTTCTTAGAGGACTTATTTTGATGAGAAGAATGTTTACTTTCTTTAGAATAAATTGATGATGAGGAGGAGGAAGGGGAAGGGGGCTCATAAGGTCCACTGCCTTCACCTCCTCCTTCTCCTTTTACCGAAGATTCTCCGCTTACAGGATTTTGAATTCTCCATTCTAACTCATCTATTGCTTATGTTAATTATTGAAGCGTAGCTCTAATATATTCATGGGTCATGGGATGATCTTCTTCTTCTCTTTTAGAAGCCATATTATGTTTTCGAAATATTTTTCCAATTTCAGACTTATAACTTGCAAGTTTTCCTTTACCAAGTTTGAGATTGGCTCTTGTAAGCATCCACTTGTAAAATACTTGTCAAACCAAGCTCTGATACCAAATTTATCTGAAAAATACTTAGATGCATCTATCAAAGCTTGGTTTGAATGAGAATATAGGAAATATGTAAACATACCATTCAATAGATACACACATCATTCATAATACACCATGAAATTAGATCAACGCATTCTTATATTGATTCAAGTGCTTCTGTACATGATTCAATAACAACAACTATTTGCTCATACAACTTCTATAGTCTTTGTTATTATCTACTCTCCTTTTCTCTCTTGGTCTACTACTCATACAATGAGAATGATAATACAATACATCTACGAGGGATACTTCTTGAGTTTTCCCTCCTACAAACTCAAGCTATCTTATCAAAATTAAAGGCTACCATCTACTTTACATTTATTACAATAAATGTCCACAACTGGCAGATGAGAGCGAATGCTCAAGATCTGTATTACAATCCCCAAATCATTAAAAACAATTACATCTTTCCAGCTATTACATTAATGTGTTTTCTTTCGAAATTTCAAAATGTCTTCAAAATGCGTGATGGTGTATATCCAACTGTTCTCCACTCGCGCTTGCTGGTGATACTCCTACATCATACTCCTCTGGCTGAAAAATTCATGGAATCCTCTCCATGAGCTCCTGCACTATCTGTCCATGTTTCTAGATATATTCTTCACTTTCCCAACTGGCATACTCAATTGTGTGTCCCTTCCACTTTACCAAATATTACAGATATGTCTTCCTCCGGGTTTTCTTGCTAACTCTCTTGTCAATTATTCTTTCCATCTACGAATTTTCAGCTACATGTATCTGTTTGACCCACTGAATTTCCTTTTGATTATTTTCTCCATCTGCTCTATAAGGATATAGTCCTACTATGTTGAATATGGGTGATATGCCCACATCATCTAGAAATTCTATCTCATAAGAATTTGCCTCAAACTTCCTCAAAATTTTACATGGCCCTATTTTCTTCATTTTCAGCTTATTATATGTTCCCCTTGGGAACCTTTCTTTTCTGAGATGTGCCAAAACTAAATCTCCCACTTCGAACTGAAGTTCTCTTCTATGTTGATCTACTCTGCGCTTGTATTCCTGGCTAGAACTCTGAAATTGCTCTCTGATTCTACTGTGGAGCTCCTTCATCTCTGCTGCAAAATCTTTCACTCCAGCACTCCCAAACTCACTCTGCTCTAAGTATCTCAACTTAGATACTCCCCTTGGATGCATTCCATACAGTATCTGGAATGGGCTCTATCCTGTTCTCCTATTAGGTGAGTCATTATATGCAAATTCCGCTTGCGACATAATTTGATCCCACTGAATGTGATGTTCAGTGACCAAGCTCCTTAATAAGTTTCCCAAACTTCAATTTACTACCTCAGTCTGTCCATCTGTCTGAGGTGATATGCTGAGCTAAAGGATAAATTCATCCCTAACTTCTTCCATAGTATCCTCCATAAATGACCAACAAATTTGGTATCTCTATATGAAACAATACTATTAGGTAACCCATGAAGTCGAACAACTTCTCTGAAAAATAGGTTTGCAATGTGTGTTGCATCACTGGTTTTCTGACATGGAATGAAATGTGCCATTTTGGAAAATCTATCGACTACCACAAATATGGAATCACAGCCTCTCTGTGTTCTTGGAAATCCTAACACAAAATCCATGCTTATCGCGTCCCACAACCTCTTTGGTATTGGCAATGGTTGATACAACCCTATATTCTGTCTTTTTCCTTTTGCATGCTGACAAATATTACACCTATTGACAAATTTTTGCACTTCTGTCCTCATTCTTGGCCAATAGTACAAATTATTCAGTTGCACAAATGTTTTATCATGGTCGAAATGTCCAGCCAATCCCCCACAATGTTTTTTCTTCAAAATATTTTCTCTCATAGAACTCTTCGGGATGCACAACCGATTTCCTTTGAATAGCAGTCCATCCTAAATTAAATATTCAATCCATTGGCTTCTGTCTCTTAAAACAAGATTCTCACATGCTTCGTAAGCATCCTTGAAATTTGGATCATCTTTGTACATTTCCTTAAGGCTATCAAAACCTAAGGTCTTCACTCGAAACTCATGCAGAATCAAACATTTCCTGCTGAATGCATCAACAACCTTGTTAGCATTTCCAGAAATGTGCTTTATAACAAAAGTAAAGTTCTGCATAAACTCAACCCATTTTTCATGTTTCTGGTTCAATTTCTCCTGTCTGGTTATAAACTGTAAGCCCTGATTGTCGCTATACAAAACGAATTCTTTTGGAACCAGGTAGTGCCTCCATTTCTTCAACGCTTGTATGACTGCATAAAACTCTTTATCATACGTAGAATATTTCCCCTTAGCCTTGTTCAACTTCTCACTGAAGTATGCAATTGGTCTATTGTCCTGACTCAAGACTGCTCCAATCGCAAATCTACTTGCATCACATCTCACTTGAAATGTTTTAGTGAAGTCTGGAAAAACTAGATCTGGTTGTTCAGTTATCTTCTCTTTCAAAAACTTGAAATTTTTCTCTGCTTCCTCTATCCAATGAAAATATTTATGTCTTTTCTTGACCATGTCCATCATCGACGCACAAATCCCACTAAAATTTCTGATGAACTTCCTGTAAAAACTGGCTAGTCCATGGAAGCTTCTTAATTCAAAGATATTCCTTGGCGACGACCATTCTTTGATTTCTTTTACCTTCTCCGGATCCATCTTCAAATCATTCAAAGAGATCACAAAACCTAAATAAATAAGATCTATATTCTTGAAAGACAACTTCTTCAGATTTATCAACAACTTCTCTTGTTGCAACCTCCTCATCACTGAAGTTAAATGTATGAAATGTTCATCCTTAGTATTACTGAATATCAATATATCATCAACATATAAAATTACAAACTTCCCAATGAAATATTTCAAGACTTCGTTCATCAATCTCATGAAAGTACTTGGTGCATTCGTCAAGACAAATGGCATGGAAAGCCATTCATACATTCCTTCATTCATCTTGAATGTTGTCTTCCATTCATCACCTTCCCTCATTCTAATCTAGTGATATCCACTCTTCAAATCAATTTTTGAAAAAAACTTTGCCCCATTCAAGCAATCCATCAAGTCATCCATCCCGGTTAAAGGAAATCTATACCCGATGGTGATTTTTTTTATATCCCTTGAGTTTGTACAAATTATCCATCCACCATCCTTTTTCAGACTTAACACTGTTGGTACAACGCATGGACTCAAGCTTTCTCTAATCAACCCTTTTTCCATCAAATCCTGGACTTGCTTCTTAACTTCTTCATTCTCTTGCAGCATCAATCTGTACACTGCTTTTTTTGGTAAACTCGCTCCTGGTATAAGGTAAATGTGATGGTTTATACTTCTGATGGGCGACAATGAACAAGTTAAATCGTCCACCACTATATTAGTGAAATTCTCCAGTAGTTCCTGAATTTCCTCAGGTAGATCATCTATCGAAGTACTAATCAAGATGACTCTAGGTTTTCTCACCACAACAAATAGCATTTCTTGATCTTTCTTGACTTCATCAAGAAGGTCCTTCCCACTCATGAGAAGTATAGTATTTCTTGTTTTTTCTTTCACCTTCTTGTCTTCAATTGGTAGCAACATATGCATCCTACCATTCTTCTCCAAGGTATAAGTATTCTTTCTTCCGTCATGAATAACATTTCTGTCATATTGCCAAGGCCTCCCCAAAAAAAGATGACATACATCCATGGGAATTACGTCACATAAAATCTCATCTCTATAACCCCCTATCTTAAATTCAACTAAACATCATTTAGTGACTGCTACCTGATGTCATTTTTGCAACCACAAAACTTTATATGGGCTTGGATGTGCAACTCTCTCTAATTCCATATTTTTCACCATCTCTGTGGATACTAGATTATCTGTGCTTCCACTATCCACTATCACCTTTCATACCTTGTCTTTAGTTTTGAAAGAAATCATAAACAAACTGCTCCTATGGAATGGATTTTCCATCTCTTTCTCTGGCTTCAAGAGAATTTTCCTCATCATCAAGGATATTCCACCTTCTGCATCTTCTGCCTCAACATTTCTCCTTTGCACTTCTGAAATGTGAGCTTTGCCCCCTCCATATATTTTTCTATCACGACATTCCCAAAATTTGTGTTTTATCTTCCCACAGACAAAAAACTTTACTTCACCTCCTCTACCTCTTCCTCTTCCTCTTGCTCGAGGAAAAGTGTTCTTAATGGTATATTGTCTTTCTTGTGAAATTACTCCCCTTTCTGGGTGGTTATGTGGATTCTTTTCTTCATACTTGGGCTTCTGTACTCTATCTTGGGCAACTGCTTTACCTCTGCTCTGAATTCTACCTCTGCCCCTTTGACCTTGCTTTCTGGCCAATTTTTATCCTACTTTCAGAGCGACCTGATAAGAATCTTCTATAGTCATGATCGTCACCATGATCATCTCATCCTGAATCCCATATCTCAGGACATTTATATATTTGGAGACATTTTCATCACCACTCTCACGATGACCAACTCTGATGTTTAACCTGTAAAACTCCTCTATATATTCCTTCACTGTCATCCCTTTCTGTCTCAAATTATGCATTCTTCAAAACATATTGATTTGATAATCTCTAGGTATGAATTTGGCTTTCATCTTGGCTACCATTTCGTCCCATATTTTAATTTTTTGTTTGCCTTTGAAATGTTTGTTAGACTGCAGTTCATCCCACCACAGTGTTGCATGTCCTTTCAGTCTAGTGACAATGTGCTTAACTTTCTTATCTTCTTCAATATCTTCATAGTCTAAGTATTTTTCTAGAGCTCTAAACCAATATAGCAGCTCCTCAATGTCCAAGTTTCCTTCATACATCGGGATCTCCAATTTTGCTATGGCACCCATCCTTGCAACAACTTTAAGAAAATGATCCTCTGTAGCATCTTTGAATACATATTCTTCTTAGGCTCCTTTGCCGTTCTTGATTTCAGCCTCACTGATATATCCAGTATCAGGTGTTTGCCTTTGTGTTGTCTCCATATCATCCAATCGAGCTCGGAGTTCTCTCATCTACCTTTCCACGGCTGGATCAGGTAAACTTATTTATCGACGTCTCCTTGGTGACATTGTTTCAAATTCCACCACACAGAATTTAAATCACAACTGTCCTCTATCTTCTCTCTACATAAAATAATAGTTGTTAGCTCTGATACCACCTGACACAGAGCCCCTACCTCAACAAAGTCTGTTGACCTCCCGGTATATGGATCTTCCTCTATTCCCAAGCTGAAGCAGCTCTCCAGTTCCTTTCTGGAACCTCGACAACAACAAATCAATAGGTCCTTTTTACGAAACTACACCCACGCGAATCAACACTAGGAGTAAGTTTCCTCTCCACGTGGCCACTGGCGGTGACCGTGGGCCTAACCAAAAAGGTGCTTCGTGACTTCACGACCTACGATATTCTATTGTGAGTCTCCCTGACTCTTCTAATCACTGAAATTTGAATTAGAGTTTAGTGAATGCTATATCCTCCCTTTATCCTCTGACGATGTTCCCTCCAGCTATGACTTGGGTCCCAACACCCCAAATACTTCGGGACTTCGCACTTCACAAATGACGAAAGCTAGCTCACCTCCTTTATTCTGAACCCCGAACCCCGAGTTCTACTCGTGCTAGATAGACTGTCCATTATCTCTCATGATCCAATGATCCAGATCTAGTCTCCACAAATCGAGACTTCGCGTTCCCTGATGTTGGAATGTGGCTCTCTCCTTCGAACCTCCGACTCCCAACTCCCCGATTTTCGAAACCTGTTTCCCACAAAATAAATCAATGGTTCGATCTTCCCTTAGATTGATGACTCGCTATACCTCCCAATATTGATTCCTCAAGGTGAATTCGACCTTCATCCTCCTTTGAACATCCCTGAGTCTCTATCCTTCCTGAGCTTGAATTCTCACTGTAAAATCCTAGATTCTAAGGAATCCTGCGCACACTCCTTGCGACTTCCACAACAACCTCTTGTTATTCAAACACTCCAACCTTGTGCACTCCTTGCGACATAAGTTCTTCAACCACTCACTTGGTTTGGATAAGTCTAAGAATCTCCTCAGCCTGCATACACCCTGCATGGCTCGGTGCTCTACATGCACTTCTACTGGTGTAAGTTAACGCTATCTCTCCTGATATTGTCTGAGGTAAAACTCATAAATTCATCTTGCACTCCTTGCAGACTTCCACTACACTCCTTGAAGAAACAATTTAAACTCATACTCCCCTCATAGATTTCATACATTCAAAATGAAATCACACATATATGGAATTGAAACAAATGCACAACAGAGAATATAAGTAAGCTGTAAACATACCATTCAATAGATACACACATCATTTATAATACACCATGAAATTGGATCAAAGAATTCTTATATTGATTCAAGTGCTTATGTAAATGGTTCAATAGCAACAACTATCTTCTCATACAACTTCTACAGTTTCTGTTCTTCTCTACTCTCTTCTTCTCTCTTGCTCTATTGCTCTATTTTTGTTTTGTTTGTTAATTTGCGATTAACCTGTGGCTTGAGAAACCGTGACTCAGGGGCATCTAAGCCGTCAAAATAACCCAGGGATCGCACCYGGCCTGAGCCACACCAACCCTTAACATGGTTGGATTTTTTGTCCCCGCAGGTTTCGAACCGGTGACTTTAACATTACGG
The DNA here is from genome assembly GCA_000966675.3 of Picea glauca. Lineage (NCBI taxonomy): Eukaryota > Viridiplantae > Streptophyta > Pinopsida > Pinales > Pinaceae > Picea > Picea glauca. The sequence goes on from JZKD02S0895762.1 coordinate 70,479, forward strand.
AGTGGCTTAACAACACACTCCGTCATCGACTGTCCTACACCTCGGGGACTTGCTCTATTGCTCTATTACTCATACAATGAGAATGATAATACAATACATCTACGAGGGAGAATTCTTGAGTTTTCCCTCCTACAACCTTAATCTATCTTATCAAAATTAAAGACTATCATCTACTTTACATTTATTACAATAAATGTCCACAACCGACAGATGAGAGTGAATGATCAAGATCTGTATTACAATCCCCAAATCATTAAAAGCAATTACTTCCTTCCAGCTATTACATTAATTTTTTTTCTTTCAAAATTTCAAAATGTCTTCAAAATGCGCGCTGGTGTATATCCAACTGTCCTCCACTCATGCTTGTTGGCGATGCTCCCGAATCACTTTACGATACTAAAATCTATGCATAAATGGTGTTTGTACATACTTGGGGTGCGTGCCATTAAATAAGCACCCCTCTTAATAAATCCCTAAATCCGTGGCATGCTTTTAATATAGATTAATTTGTTTTATAACCAAATTCAAAATTCTAGGCATGCCTTAACTATTATTAAAATTATAGTTATAACCAACTAAAAATAAATGATAGCTAGTTAGCAGAAAATTGTTAAGTTGTTGCATGGTTGTTGGGTCATGGGTTCCATTTCCACCGATTGCAACCTTTTACCATATATATAATGTAACCACTCGAAACTTTAATATGTAGTTACAACTCCACGTGATTTATGGAACGATTCATAACATCGTAATATATGGTTTAATCTTCCATCAAAATTTTTGTGTATTCCCCATGCTATGTGATATGTTTATGTGTGATGTATAAAGACCAAGGTCCAAGGATAAGGGTTGAGGGCTTAATCCCTCAACACTTAAGAACTCATATACGAAAGTTATACCATGTTATATATTTAAAATTCCATATGTTTATCAAAGCTCATGTGGTGGCGCATTGGTGTGGAGGTTAATGTGAATACCTTTGTTGGCTTTGGAGGTGATGGGGTCGAACCCTATTGAATCCATAATATTTCATACAACCAAACAAATATTTTCCATTGAAGGGTCGCCACGTGGCGACCTCTCATTGGCTTTTTCAATGCCACATGTCAAACTATGATTGGAGCCACTTGTCATCATGCGATTGAACCACTTGCCAACCTGTAGTTGGATTGTACCTTTTCCTAGTCATATTCTAATTAGGTGCCACGTATCACCCTTGTAGTGGTGACACATGTCACTTCTTTATTTTCCTTGTACTTTGACATTTGATTGACTGGAAATTTGACCGCTGATAATGTTTTCATACGAGCTCCATTTGATGAGATATTTGCACCATTGGAAAGATGAAGACGAGCTCTACGCATTGATGGAGTTTTTGGGATGATTTGAAGGATTTGAATTTTGAGAATTTATGAACTATTTTGTACCTCTATGGATGTTCTGGATCTTTCTAGACCTTTGTGATCATTCTTGGATCCTCCTAGATCATTTAGGGACAAATAAGACGTAAGGGCTTAATAATGAAAGTGTTTTGAAGCATAGAGCAGTGGTTAGAGAACCAAGATGGAGGTGCAAGGGTTGTGGGGCCTTAAACGAGAATTATATTCATAGTCCACTTAGGGCTCATGCGTGGAGGGGGTTAAGGGTCAGGCATAGGTTATGCCTAGGATTAGGCAGAGCTAGGGGGGTCTAGGTTATGGTCTTGGTATAGGTCTAGGTCATGGTCATCGTATAAGTCTAGGTCACGGTCACGGTCTAGCTCTAGGTCATGGTTTAGGTCTAGGTCATGGTCATGGTCATCATATAGGTCTAGTTCATGATCTAGGTCATGTTCATGGCATAGTTCATGGTCATTGTATAGGTCTGGGTCATGGTCTAGGTCATGGTCATGGTCATCGTATAGGTCTAGTTCATGGTCTAAGTCTATCTCTAATTGTTTCCATGCCTTTCCATGTCTAGGTATTTCCATGTATAGTTCAAGGCCATGTCTTTCCTTGCAATGTACCAAACTTTCCAGAGTGTGTGAGAGTCTGAGAGGGAGAGAGAGGAATACATAGCATGAGGTCTTCACTCAGCGAACCTGTGACATAGCACCTCCATTCACGGGATATTAAAAATACCCTTAATTTCACTAGATATTGATATATACCATCCAAAATCCTTTTATTGAACCCCCCTCCCAATATGTCTTTCCAATAAAATAAACCCCTATCTTAAATACATGCCTCTTCTTATGCCCCCTAATACCTATAAACCCCTTGATACTACACATCCCCCCAATACCTACAATATATTGACATTATTTTTCACAATTAATAAACCCCCTTTATGAATGAACGTGATAAGATATTGGTCAATAGAGTGAAACCCCTATGAAACACACACACACACACACACACACACACACAAAGAGAGAGAGAGAGAGAG
>JZKD02S0895762.1:122423-137773 GCA_000966675.3 Picea glauca
TCACTATTTAAAATTCTTATCATTTTCTCCTAGACTTGGTGAAAGTAATGATTCAATTCCATAGTTAAATTCCTATCATTTTCTCCTAGACTTGGTGAAAGTAATGATTCAATTCCATAGTTCTCTTTACTTGGATGACGTTATTACATTTGGTCAGTGGTTTTTCAAAATCGACCATGTTGATAGGGAGATATTGATAATCAAATTTCCTTGTGCACCACTCTTAGAAGACCCTTGCCTCCATTTCTTACTTTCCTAGATCAACTAGTTCTCATAGCTCACTCATTTACTTCAGTCCATGACAATTTCCATCACAATGGACCAAAATGAATCCCCATTCAAGCACTTCCACTTGATGTACTTCATGGATTTGAGTGGAGACAGATCAATAGTGCTAGTTACAAACTTCTTCAAATACCTTGATCAACCTTAATATACATGAGAGAATACTTTAGGCTTAGATGTGTTTTTCTGAGACTGACTCTCCCACTGAACACTACTAGAATGATCACCTCCTCCTTGATGCTTCTTAAAGGAAAAAAGAAGAAGGAAAATTTAACTTCTATTAAGACCTGTACCAAGACAATGCAAGGGATGCACCCTCCCTCCACTTAGGAAATCCTTACAACATTTTCATTTGATCAAGAACTCCCACCAACACTGTCATTTGATCAACAACTCCCACCCACACCCCCCTTAGTTGTAGAAAAGGGGATGGAGTCATTAAGAGATTTACAAAAAACTCAATGTTGATGAAGTCCATGTAATATATTTTTTCCAAATTTAACTTTGAGTGGAGATAGATCAATACTGCTAGTTACAAACTTCTTCAAATACCTAGATCAACCTTAATATACATGAGAGAATAATTTAGGATTAGATGTGTTTTTCTGAGACTGCCTCCCCCATTGAGCACTACTAGAATGATCACCTCCTCCTTGGTGCTTCTTAAAGGAAATACGAAGAAGGAAAATTTAAATTCCATTTAGACTTGTACCAAGACAATGCAAGGGATGCACCCTCCCTCCACTTAGGAAATCCTCACAACACCACCATTTGATCAACAAATCCCACCCATAAGTCCCCCCTCAGTTGTGGCAAGGGGGATGGAGTCATTACCGTCATTTGATCAACAAATCCCACCTCAGGTCCCCCCTTGGTTGTGGCAAGGGGATGGAGTCATTAGGCACCAAATTAAAACATTGAGTTGGGTTTGATATCCATAACAATAATATCTCACTTGGATGTTAAACATACTAATATTGTTTAGCTCAAATAGATCTCTTATAAGAGTTTATTTCACATTCCTATCATGCATTTATACTATTGTACCTAGCAGTCCCATGTTTGACCTATTCATGGTCACTAGCTGGTTTATCTGATCTTAATTTAATATGGATATTTACAAAAAACTCAATGTTGATGAAGTCTGTGTAATATAATTTTTCCAAATTTAACTTTGAGTGGAGATAGATCAATAGTGCTAGTTACAAACTTCTTCAAATACCTTGATCAACCTTAATATACATGAGATAATACTTTAGGCTTAGATGCTTTTTTCTGAGACTGCCTCCCCCACTGAACACTACTAGAATGATCACCTCCTCCCCAATGCTTCTTAAAGGAAATATGAAGCAGGAAAATTTAACTTCTATTTAGACTTGTACCAAGCCAATGAAAGGGATGCAACCTCCCTCCACTTAGGAAATCCTCACAACATCATCATTTGATCAAAAAATCCCACCCACAACCCCCTCAGTTGTGGCAAGGGGGATGGAGTCATTAGGCACCAAATTCAAACATTGAGTTGGGTTTGTTGTCCATAACAGTAATATCTCACTTGGATGTTAAACATACTCAGATGATTTAGCTCAAATCAATTTCTTATAAGAGTTTATTTCAAACTCTTATCGTCCATTTATACTATTATACCTAACAGTCCCATGTTTGACCTATTCATGGTCACTAACTGGTTTATCTCATCTTAATTTAATATGGCGATTTACAAAAAAATCAATGTTGATGAATTCTCTGGAATAGAATATTTTGAAAGTTAACGAAATGCGTGTTACATTCTTACAAGTGTGAATAAAGAAGTTGGGGTCAGGCACTTGAAGAATACATTGATAAGGATACATTGATGTATTCCCAACTGTCGATGGTGAGAGAAATTTCCACTAATGACTGCAAGCCTCAAGGTACCCATAGGACTCTAGATCTCGTTTCTAGAATAGATTATTTGAATTCGATGGAAGGAGACCCACTGAAGGGAGATAATTAAGGCATATCTCATCATTCGGCATGAGGTACAAAGTAGGAGATTCATGATTTGGAGGAAATCATATGAAGAACATGTTCACGAACAAAATACCCTAGGCATCTTTTGTGTGTGCCAAGTGCAAGCAGTACATGAAAAAAACCCATTGAATAGAAGCCAATGAGGAAAACTACTGACAAAGGTGAGGATAATGTCATCCAAGACACTGCACAAATCCCAACATGTCAATATATGTCTTGTTGTCTAACACAAGGGAAACCACCTAGCCAACAACCAATGAAGAAATGTCAACTGCTAGGTTCAAGGTTAACTACCAACGAGGAAAGTAGGACTAGGGTGCATGATAGGACTACATCATCATGTGATTCTGAGACAAACTGAGGGTATGGCTGACATGAAAAGTCAAGAGTTCTGAGGAATGGCTGACACGGGTTGATAGAATTCCTTTGAACAAGAGCATGAGGCATATGGAAGACTCTGACAACATAGAATTAATGATGAAACCATGATATGCAGGAGGAATCAATCAAGTTCTCCATATGGACTGGAAGAGTAACTACTCGGGGGAGAAGACTCTTTGTAATGAGCTCAGCTTCCTAAGGCCATGATAAACCCAAAATTATGATGACAAGTGGAGTCGATAACTTTGTGCTTTGTTCAAAGGAGACATGACTACTGCCAATATAAGATAATACTCCCTTCTCGCCCGTCATTTTTTGTTTTTTCATATTCAAATGAATGCTATGATACATAGGAGGAAATGAGTGTCATAAGTAAGAAAAAATAGTTCCAGCAGTGGAACATACCTATTCTCAATGCAAGGAGATGCATGCGGGAGATGGACACTTGGGGGAATGTTCCCTCATGGGTATAGGGTGTCAAATTGTGAAGGATATAAACGAGGCTCTACTTGGTTGAGGATGAAAAACTGCTGAGGAAAACAATTTATAACATAAAGCGAGAACTGACTATAGGCTCAATACTGCAAGTGAGGGCAAGAAATGAAATCACAACTCAAGGACAAAAAATGTCCTTTCTCATAATCGTAGTCTACCTGGTTTGGGGGATAAAATTGTACCAAATAGGCATCCTTTCAAATCCAATTTACTAGTGTGAAAGAGACAAGTTCACTCATCAATCTTTTCTCTTTTTGAAAACAAGTAGTAAAGAGATTAAATTAAACTCGGTTGGGAGTCCTCTAGGTATAGGGAAGCATGTTTATGAATGAGAAATGAGGCTCAGCATAAATTCATGTATTAGCTATAAGGGACTCCCAGTCCTATGGAAAAAATTCTGGCATGGGCCCCAAATGGAGTAGATGATCTAACTAGGGTACCCATGTTTGGTAAGTCTCTACCACTTGATAACGACATATCTTATAGTAGATAGAAGGCTGTGTGTCACAACAAATGGGTTCAGACCTAAGGCATATAAGTGGTAGTTATAGGACAATGCAAATGTGCATGATGGAATGGCTACCTATCCTATATGTTGGGTAGAAAAAGTAATTTCCTATAGTTATGAATGGTCAACATAACGCTAAAATCCGCAAGAATCCCTAGTTAAAACTACAAAAACCAAATCATTCCATTGTTGTATTAGTCCATTAGGCAAAAAAATGATTTGAAACTATAGAAAGTGGGTAAAAAACTACTATAAATAGTAACAAAACCAAAATTTATTATGTCATTTTGACTTTTTACCCAAATAGTGAAAATTGGACCAAATTACCTCCAATGTTCAACTAGTGATTGTGGGAGCATCAGGTGATGAAACTAGAGACCATCTGGACCAGGTAATTCCTATTCCCCTCTTGTTCCTTTCTAGTGGATTACATTTTTAATTTAGGTTTCAAAATTTGAGTTAATTAAGGCATTAATTAGTTATTTCGATGTACACAGGCTACCAATCATCAGAACGCGTATACACGAGGTTATATGTGACTTTGTAAAATAACTATCGCTTCTACTTATCCCTATACATGAATGTGAATGCTGAAATCCACGTGCAAGTTCGTAAAAAAGGTTTTTGATGGATGCTAACTCAAAAATTGATGTTTCTTTGGCAGGATGGTGCTAGAATGGAGGGAAAGGGAACACAAGGAGGTAGATGTTTCCGTGGAAAGAGATCCGGGGGTCAAAATGGCCTTGAAATGATGCATGTTGTATAAATTTTGGGCACTCAAAGGGATGAGGGCCCAGGTCAGGTTGCTACAGTTTCTCATGGATTACTGTGATCTTGACAGTGAGAGCTTCAACCTCGATGGGAAACCATTGAGGGTTGAAGTCGAGGATATTTATTTCTTAACTGGGTTATCGCACAGGGGTGAGGTGGTGAACCTCAAATCTTGGGGATCTGGAAGCGGTATGAAGATAGAAGATTACATAGATGCTCACTGTGTAGTAGGGACCAAGAAGTTCAGGAGTCTACTCCCCATCCGAGCCATAAACAATCTCAGCCTCAAGGTTGTTGTCCTTGTTTTGAACAGGATGATAGGGTCGGCTTCATTGCACCAAGAATTGAGGCTGCTCATGCTCTATTCTATAGAGTTCTTGAGACCCACGGTGTATGATTGGTGCACCTCACTACTGGCTAACATGAAGAGCTAGTTTACAGGGTGCAAACGGGGTGACAAGAGGAAATTTAGTTTTCCTTTATCTTGTGTATATTTTTATTCGAACGGGTTCTAGGTTTGGGACCTAGAGTCAAGATCATTCCTAGAGGATCTTGTGATTGAGCCATGACACGATGGATTGAGGTAATGAGGCTGAAGGGGGGAGGTAGGGTGACCACACCCTACAACGATGATTTGGTTTACTGGTGGAGGCGATAGTTCATTGCTCTAGATGACTACATCTATGCAGGGATAGACTTTAGAGGGGAACCTAACATGACACTACCACCATGGACAACCTACAGGGACATAGGTATGTCAATTTTTTTAAATATTTCATTTTTATTTATTTTTGTATAGTAAAACAAAAAAAAAATTGGATGATGATTAAGAACTAACTAGACATTTCTGTGACACAGATGTAGGTCTACGACAACCAAATGAGATTCCATGACTTCATTGGAGGCACCAGGGAGATGAGGCGGTGGGAGGGGAAGATGAGAGAATCCTTCAAAACGTGCAGGGAAACTGGTCTCATTTGACACATAGGATTTTGATGGTTCAGGTAGAGGATTTTTCGGAGGCCATGTAATGGCAAGTAGTTGGTGTGCTCGGAGCTTGGGTAAGACTCTTTCAGAGTCTTGCAAATGTCGTATTTTTTTTTCATGACACACATCTAGCGCCATGGGCATAGATGTCATCGATCTTGTATTATCGGTTGTATATGTGTATTGAGGGAGTTGGCCCCAATTTTGTACTATAAACACCATATTTTTTGAGATATATATAAAACAGGGATCTTCAGATTTACTTATATTATAATGTGTACATTGATGAGATGGTTTTCTTTGCTTTAGTTATATGACAAATGGAAATCTAAAATGAAATTAGCATAAGAATTGGATACATAATTAGAACTCCTAGGTATGTGAGGATAAGCAATAAAATCAAACTGTTGCTCAAAAAGTCATACTTGTAGGAATCCTCGGAGTAAAGTAGGACCATGCACATTGTAACTTTCATTCAATTGACATGCTACTAACTGGGAATCCATCGAACCTCTAAAGAGTGAATACCATGTAAAATAGCATCGCACAAAAGTTCTATAATGATGTTAAATTTGACCAAATTATTCGTGGATGGCCCTAGGCATACACCACCTGAAGACACCAGTAGACCCTCATGTGAGTAAAACACCCAAGCGGTGGAAGCCAAGTTCCATGTATGATGACTGGCTCCATTTRCGAATCCTAAGTAGACCAAAGACTCTGTTGATATATTCCAACCAAGGGAAAACTTGATAAGCAAGTTGAAGACAAAAAGTAAAGGGAAAAGATATATACACTAAATTAAATTAGTATACAAAGAGTTATGTCCAAGTTTGGGGCTCAAGCATARTATATTTTCAGGTAGATCCCAATCCTAGGCTTGGCCAATATATTCCCTTCATAATATTATAACTCATAAGCTCCTTTTTCTAAGGCATATTACATAATATAAGGACCGTGCCACATGGGTTTGAACTTGCTTGTCCCAATCGATTCTTTGGCTTGATCATATAAAATGACCTAGTCACCCTCAACATACAACCGAGGATAGATAGACTTATCATACTAGACCTTGACATGTTTTTTGTTCACGTCGATATCCATAGAGGCATCTCGACGCTGCTTGTCAAGACTCTCTAGGTGTACAAGGCATCGCTCAAGATCGAAGTGTCAGGGAGGAGCGCAACTGACAACTTAAGAGAATAGATTTCACATTCAATAGGTAATATTGACTCTATACTTTGTACTAACTGGAAAGGAGAAAACCTGGTGGCAGTCTTAACCAAGGTTCGGTATGCCCAGAGTGTGAGATATAGCATAATGTGCGAGCAGATTTACTCTAGCTGACAGTTTTTTGCAAAATGGTCTTGAGAGACTTATTGAAGGCCTCTACCTGTCCATTTTCCTGGGGGTAGTAAAGGGAAGAATGAACATTCTTAAACCCCATCTTGGATGCTGGCTCTTCCATTATTTCGTTGTAAAAGTGACTTCCATGATCAATGAAAATATCACTTGGGATGTCGAACTTGACGATAATTTGACTGAATGCGAAGAAGGCAGAAGTTTTCCCATCTTATTTAACTGTAGGCATGGCCTCAACCCACTTAGTAAAGTAGTGGAAAACCATGATAATGTATCAATTCCCCCGAACCGAAGTTGAGTTTCAATCCATGAAGTCCACCCCCCCTTTGGTGAAGGGACCGACAATAATGATTAGGTGAAGAGGGGATGGATGTGAGCGCATTTTATGAGTGAAAACCTGGTAGGGGTGACACTTTTTAACCGCTTCAATGCAATATTTAAATATAGAAGGCCATAAATAACTGGATCATAAAAAATTTTGGGTTGTCGCAAGCCTTGATAGATGACCACCACAAGCCCCACTATGGAAATAATTTAGAATTGACTCAGATTCTTCATGAGTTAAAAAAAGATGCAGTATATTGTCTATTCCTCGATGATACAAAGTTTCGCTGACGATAATATAATTCTTGGCTTGGTATCGTACACATCATAGGTAATTGCGTGAGAGATGTTGAGAGAACTTAAAAGTTTGAAGATGGAGAATAATGTCTTCATACTAGGGGTCAGATGATGAGACAAGGAAAATCTGTTCATCCGCAAATGAATTATTGGTTCAAATTTCGATATTAACTCCGCAAAGACTAGTGATTTCTTGGATTTCACAAAAGCGAAATCGAGATAAATTATTGTAAAATGAAAATCCATTTATTATATTCCCCCCTATGATAGTCCTAGTAAGGTCATATTGAAATTTATTGACATCGAAAACCATAGTAGTCTTTCAAAGCAATATATAATGGCGTAAATGTCCAACTGCGTGAATGAAAACTAAAGCTATCTTTTCAATGTTTGAATAATTTAGCTCAGGACCGACTAAGTTTCGACTAAGATAGTAGATGATGTTCTCATGGAGCTAATCATCCTCCTGAACCAAATCCATACCAATCGTCTCTTCGGAAGCAAAAACATAAAACAAGTAATATCTATTGTAGTCACGAAACTTCAGAAGAGGCATCGATACCAAGGATTTCTTCAAAGAATCGAAGGATTCCTGGGCTCCCTCATCCTAGATAAAAAGGGCGTCCTTATTCAAAAGACGCATGAAACACTTAGTGATATTGGCATAGTTTACTGTAAACCGACATAAAAGTTATCTTTCCCATGTAAACCTTGAATTTTCTGAATAGTGCACGAGGGAGGCAATCAAAGTATTTCCTCAACCTTTAATGGATCTACAATGATCCCGGTCTCAGAAACTAGAAATCCTAAAATACCACTAGACCTAACGTAAAAGATGCACTTATGAGGGTTCAATCGGATTGTATAATGATGACATCTTTCAAAAACTATCCAAAGGTGCTTAGAGTGATCCACTCTCTTATGAGACTGAGCAACAAGATCGTCAAGATAAGCTTCGACTATATCCTTAAGATCATGGAATGTGAAGGTCATAGCATGCTAGAAGGTTGCTCTAGTGATTTTAAGGCTGAAAGGCATCTTCTGGTATGCTAAAGTAAGATAACGACAAATACATGCCATATTTTTTTGATCCTCAGGTTTAATTTGAATTTGGTTATACCCTGAGAATATGTCCATGAAAAAAAACACTTTGCTTCCCGCACACTTGTCGATAATCTGATCGATGAAAGGTGTCGAGAAGTTGTCTTTAGGATAGGATTTGTTCAGGTCACAAAATTCCATGCATACACGAATGGTTCCTTGCTTCTTATTCATAGGAACGCGGTTTGATACCCATTCATTCAAGGGAATCGGGTGCATAAAGCCAACATTAAGTAGTTTCTCTACCTTTTCCTTAATAATAGGGGCCTTCTGAGGATTGAAAAATCTAAGATGATGTCGAAAAGGCTTAGCATCTAGGTAAGTTCTAATATCATGATAGAAAATATGAGGGGCAATTCCTGGAATATATTCATATGACCATGCAAATACATCTTAGAATTCCTTGAAGAGTTCGATGTAGATCAGGATTTCTTCTAGCGAAAAATTCGCACCGATATGTATGTTTTCAATCTTGCCATGGGTACGAGAGATATCGATCGGGACCATAGGAGAGATACTCACCATATTCCTTCTGAATAAATGTCATGCATATCAAGTGGAACTACGACATGATCGACTCTCTCACTTAAAGTAGATCGAAATTCATCTTGTTCGATTCTAGCAAGCTCTGGAGAAAATAAGAGTGATGATGCATATCATCCCAAGGTTTGTTAGAACCATTCATGACTTCGATGATGTATTTATCTAAGGGAAAAGTCTCATCGAGGAAGTCATGTGAACAAGAAATCGAAGTGGACCACACAGGCTTAATAACAGGATCCTCCTCGTCCGTCGACGAGGTAATAGGATCGGGATCGGCGTAAGAGTCAAGAAAAACTTGATACACAATCTCTGTTGCTGATAGTGGCATGGCCATTCCAGCATGAGAATGAACTTCACAAGATGAAGTCGAGGAAGGTAGGGTCCAAGGATTGTTAAAATAGGAAGTGCGGAAAGGAAGGGACCTCTCTGATGAAACAAGCCTACTAGACATGGCATAAACGTGGTCAATCGACTCCATGAAGTTGAAGGTTCCAGAAAGGGATGAATACATTCTGAAACCGATATTCTCAGTTGTCGACTGAGAATTTTCGACCATAGGGATCAACGGTCCAATAGATGCATTGTGGCTAGAATATGAAAAGGATAACTAGTCGATTGTCACGATCTTCCCATCGTGAGGAAACAAAAATTATGGAAGACGGATGATACGACAACAGTATTAGAATAAGTCTAATTTCATCCTAGTAACAAGTTATAATAGAGGGGCGCATCAACCACCTCGACATCCACCTCTATCGTCTTCCCACCTAGCTGGACCAGAAAGGCAGGAAGAATATCGTGAGGGTGGAAGGAACAACCATCAAAAGAAGTCAACATGGTCGAAAATTGAGAGAGAGTTGGAGAGTAGAGAGCTTTCCAACATATCAGGGACATCACACACGTAGCAACACCTTCATCAACAACCATACGTTTGATGGTATACTTTGAGTATCCCACATGGATTTGGAATGCCACATGGTAAGGAAAGAAAGGCTTCACATATGTGACATAAAACTTGATAACTTTCAAGCCACTGGGGTCTAGAGCTCCTAACGCAAATATCAAGGCATTCCTCTATGAAGGACATGCCTGGAGTAACTCCAGAGACAACATCACAGAAGGGGCTTGACCTAGATTCTCAACAATAGAGTAATTCTGGGTGGCACTATCATTTGGATTGTGGGTAGAGTGCTTGAGTACTCCATTCAGAATACGAGGCGGTGGCTCTAGTTTTTTGATCTGAAAGTGCGTCTCTGGAGGAGTAGGAAGATATTCTAGACCAGGAACAGTCTATGAGGAACTAAAATCATGAGACCAGGTTGTTGGTTACCATTTGGGTCTGTCGGCAATTGCACATAACTTACATCCATCGACTGAGTGGGATTGGAAGACACAACCAAATTTGGTCCACATGGACACTGGTTTAGAAACAACTCTTTCAAATGGCTTGTCACTGAGTCTATGGATTTCACATTGGTGGAGCCTACAATGTCACCAACATGAAGTCCAAAATTTTTACTAGGGTCATAGGTTGACCTCGGTGTATCCTAAATAATGTGGTATAACATCCCAGACTGAGCGTATATAATATCTAACTGTTGGGCTTTGATGATTGCTTCTTCCTCAGATGTGACCCTGGATGTAGCAACATCCTTTGAGATAGGAGGCTGCAAGGACTTAACAAACCACTCTAAAAGAAAGTTCTGGGGTATGTAGGTATTAATCAACCTCTTCTGTCTACACCACTCCTGGATGTGATCCGAGATATGAGTGGCTGGGTCCTGGGATAAAGTTGATAGAAGTTCAAGGCCAACATTGTAACAAAACAACAATTGGAAGTGGTTAAGGAAGACTAGCACCATCTGACTAAAGGTCCCATATGCCCCCCTAGGTAGCTCAATATACAATTTTTCTGCAACCTCAATGAGGGTGCGTTTAAATAATCTTAACCGAATGAAATTTTCATTAAGTGAATTCGAAGAGAACCATAGGTGAAAAGTGGTAATGTGATCACCAGGATCCTTGCCATTCTTACCTTATAATTGTGGAATATCCAAAGGAATATTGGTGGGGAAGGAGGGCCCTGTAGGATCATCACACATAGGGTCATTCATCAACTGAGACAAGTCTCACATATTAAGTGTGGCCAAAAAAGGGAGACGGGGTTGCGGCATTTGGCCCCAAGATCCCTGGAAATATTGTGTTTGGGGAACTGCAACCCATCTAGAGTTTTGGTAAGAACCATGGACCTGTCCGAGATTATAAGAACCTCCTCTAGGATGATTCATAAGAGGTTGGTTGGGAATCATTCTAGTAGGAATGTTCTAATGGGGGTTATAAAAATTGCCCCTAGTAGGAGTGGCTCTGGGTTGGGGGTTTCCTAAGGTGTGAAACTGACCCCCTCTAGGTGTGAATCCAGAGGATAGAGGTGGATTCGTCATGCCAAACACGTTGGTCGGAATCGACACTAAGTAGGTGAGGGTATAGGAAAAAACTTGAGTAGAAGCTTGTCCGCCATGTTGGTTTCTCCACCCAAAAGCAAGAGGATTAGACCCAAGTTTAAAATACAGAATGTCTCCCATAGTATGAGTCATTTGAGGGATTTGAGAAACACCAAACGAAAATGGAGTATAAGGAAGGGATGTGCCGCCAAGTCCAATTCTAGCATTAGGGCCAATAGTCGGGATGGAGTTTGAATGGAATGAACATTATATCCCGGTGAGTGACCAAGAGACCCAAATGGGTTCGTGGAAATAGGTTGAATATTCACTATAGGACGAGAAGCAGTGATGATAGGTACCTCCGACACTACAACCATTCTGGTAGCAGGAGTTGAAGGGGTGACATTAATTATAGTAGGTGTGGGAGTCGAAGGGATCCCAATATTCTGATGACTCAATTCAATACTCATCCTTGTAGAACTACAAGTATGAAAAGTGGAGGTGTGTGTACCACGTCTAATAACTCTACGCCTTTTAGAAGGAAAAGACTCAAAATCTGGCGGTAACTGTAACAAGTGTCGAGACCAGTGGGGAGGCTGGTCTGACTCCATGATAAATTAAGAATCAATATATAAAAATAAATCCTAAGGACAAATGGTAATCAAAGAGCACACCAAAAATAATCAAATGGCCAATATGCACAGAAATGGGGTAAAGTGGCTGAAAGGGACCTCCCTCCCTAAAGTAGGTATGCCTTGCCCAAGAGGGGCCTAAGACTTCTTGCTAAATATAGAATGTAAAATAATCTATTATAAGGGTCCTTATGGGCTTAAAAACCATTTGGTCATATCCCCCTGGAGAGGTAATCCTCCATAAAGGTTGAGTGTTGTTCGACCCTTATCTGACCGAGGGTACCTACAGAATAACCCCTGCAAGTAACCTATGTGGCACCTAAGTCAAGAAACTAATCAACCACTATATAACTAATGCACAGGTGAGCAGTCGTAAGTCAGGTCCATCGTATGGGAAGGGTAGAAAAGATCGAAGCCTTGAAAGCACTGCCTCTCATGGAGGTAAGGGACTAACAAGATCCCCATATATGAATAGATCCCCAGAAATATCTCTAGCACTAAGAAGGTGTCGGGGGGATATCTCTTCAACCGACCTCACATGACCTTGTTATTAAATCTGGTGTGAGCGGAGCCTCCTAATATTACCGATTATACAATGGATTTATCCATCCTTTAATCATACACATACGCTGATTTAATAGCCTTGGAGAAGTTTACTCACAAAATCCTATTCCAAGGCGCTAAATCCTAATCTAGTTTGTGCACCCTAGAAAATAAAATCATTACTAATCAATTTTAAATTATAGCGTTAATTTTAATGGTCGTGCTTACTCAAAAGTTATGGTGGTGAAACTAGTGATGTTATTAATCAGCAAGTAAAGTAAATATGAATACAATGCAAAGTCCTAACTTCAATTTTCAATGAATGATACGATTCTTAAAACAATGCAATTTTCAATTTCAAATCCTGCAATTCTGAATAAAAATGCAATGTTTCTTTACATGCACTAAGATAAATGACAAAGACTCAAAAAATCAAAATTTCAAGCAATGTAAAAAACCTATTATTTTTGTATTTTCAATATAAGAAAAATGAAAATGCATGGATTGAACAAAAACTTGATATATAAATACTCTACTATGTATAGAAAGATACAACTCAAGTAGGATACCAAGGAACAAAACACCCAACCCAATGTACAAGGACAATCAAAATGAAAAGATGACGAGAAAGGCTCTGCCAAAAAATTCAACCGAAGACAGGTTTCCTCTCACCCTACAAACACTTAACAGTCACTACAAAGACCCAAGAAGACTCAACAATCATCAAAACCTACCCAGTAACCACCAAACCCAACAAACAAACAAAAGAGGTTGATGTATGCAACTGTTCAAGAGAAAAGCACATACATATGCAACTTGCAGAAGGACAACACACGTATATACGCGACTGTCAAGCAAAAACCTGCATATATGTGTCATAGACACAACTAGGCAAAGGAGAAGAATGAAAGACTTAGACCCAGAGTGAACAGAGGCTGTCAAGTAATCATACAAAAAGAAACACATTATAAACGAGAGCAATCTAAGGAGAAAAACACTCCAAACCCTAAGAAAGGAGATTTAATCCCCAGTATGGTCGCTAATTCTATTATGAGGAAAATCTCTCTATGGCTAGGGAAAAACCACAAAAGATGGAAATGACTGCAGAAATCAACTCTATTCTCAAGTATGCTATATAAAAAAATATGTTAGCAAGAAAATATAAAGGGCCTACCTTGTCCAGACATTCGATGAATTCCACCATTGATCACTTGAACCAAAGCAATATACCTTCAACTAGTCCTCAACAACCAAGCAAAACAATCATATGATGATAATATATGATGTTAGCACATTTAATATCATAATCCATTAACATACATAACAAATATGCCCATGGAATAATAGTTAAAATATTTGCAAGATATCAATTGGACGAGAAAAGAGTATTTCTATTAATATATGATCAACAAAAGTGAATAAGTTATAGACTTCCGTGTCAGCACGGTTCAAAAGTGAGAAACTAAGTTCCTTCTAGCTGAGACTCCACCACTTCAATTCTCCACCAAAGGCAAGCTCGTGTAAGAGAGACAATGGATTTCTCACTCAATAAGGGAATATCTTGGGGGTTGAACATTGTGTTAAGACTTAAAGGATAAAGGGATGTAGACTCCATATGAAGTGAATAATTCCTCCAGAGTAACTTTTCTCTCAAAGTTTAATTCTTTCTCCCCTTTTCCATAGCTCGAAATCGACACATTTACATCCTTCAAATGGAAATGAAGGGTCGAGTCAGAATGTTTCTAGTATATGGAAGGCCAAGGATCATTGATCTCCTGTTGTGACATGGAAACCTGACACCATTTTTCATTTTTGGGCACCTTTCCCAATGTACATGGGTTGTAGTGGTGCAACCTGTGTATATGGATGTTGTATAGTAGGCAAGGTGAGTATATGTGGAAAAAATGTATTTTTAGCTCTCGGATTTGCGAAAATGGATGAAAATTATGCACATGGAAATGAAAAAAAACCCTATGTGTAAGATTGCATAGGGTGAGGAAAATATTGCGATAAAAAACTTATGAAATGAGGATAGAACAAGAGAACTTGGTCATGAAGGAAACAATGTTCAAAGAATCCAATAAGAAAAAGAAGCAAAAAAAATAAAATTCAAAACAAGATTATAGCTGCAGTGATGATTCATAGGAAGATGATGAAGAAGATCCTAAAAAGAAAAAAAAAATTCAAAAAGGAGACAAGAGAGGGAACAAAAAGAAATTATTCAAGAAAATTTTCTACTCAAAGGAAGACAACTCCTCATCAGACGAGGATGATGATAGTGACAACGATTCATAAAGAGTAATGTTCATGGAAGTAGATGATGATGAAGAATATTATGAATAAGAAGGAGAAGTTGATCTCATAGCATAACTAATAAGTGCCTTAGAATAACTGAGAAAAGAAAGAAAGGAAAGAAAGTCACATAAGTCATAGTTAAAAAAAAAGAACAAAGCTCACAATTTCAACTCTTAGGAAGTCGAGAAGATAATCACAAAGTTAAAAATCCAAGTAGAAGAAAACATAAGGATTAAAGAAACACTCAGAAGTCAGGTAATGTAATGACCCTTTACTTATTAATATGAATAATTTCATAAATAATCCTAAAGATTAGCTAAATTATAATTAATTATTATATAACCTTAATTAATTATATGTTATTAATTAATT
>JZKD02S0895762.1:169658-190412 GCA_000966675.3 Picea glauca
ACACCTTAATTATTTTCTCTATTTGATTCTCAACAAGAGCCTTAAACTCTTTAAACCTGTCAAAGACTTTAGATTTCTTCCTGAGGAAATATATCCAAGTATTCCTCGAGAAGTCTTCTATAAATGAGACATAGTACATAGATTTTTTGAATGATGGGGCCGATAGAGGTCCAAAAGCATCACTGCAAACTAGCTATAAAATTTCTTCTACCCTCGATGCACCACAAGGGAATCTTACCGGATTTTGCTTCCCATATATACAATGTTCACAGAAATCAAAATCCAGAGAGCATTTAGACATACCTTCAACCATACCTTTACCGTGTAGTAGTCGAAGACCCCTCCTTCCTCCTTTGAGGGATTTTCTTTTGTAGAAGGAGATTCTTCATATCCCTTCTTTTTCTCAACTTTGGGTTTACATTTCTTCTTGTAGTGCCCTTATTTTCCACATCTCCAACATAACTTTACAAACTTTCTAGGAGATTTACATTTACCCTTAGACTTAGATCTCCCACTTGATAACTTAGATCTATTTCTTTCTTGGACAAGTCCTCTTGAAAATAATGTGTTTGTTCTCTGTCCTTCCATATTCTTCCATCTCATCTCCTCTGACAACAAGGATGAGACCACTTCATCAAACTTCAAGGTCGTTGTATTACTACCTATGGCCACAACCATACTATTCCACGAGTTTGGTAAATAACACAGTAAACTGATACACTTATCTTCATCTGCAATTTTAATCTCAATAGATACTAACTAACTTACCACATTATTGAAGGCATTCAAATGCTTTGCCACTGAGTCTCCATCTCTCATCCTTAGGTTATAAATATTATTTCTCAGGAATAATTTATTTGCTAGGGACTTAGACTGATACAACTTCCCCAACTTATCCCACAAATCCTTGGTTTTAGCTTCCTCTCACACATTCAGTAATATTGAATCTGAGAGACACGGTCGGATTCTGCACTTCGCCTTTCGATCCAACTTTTTCCAATCATTTGTTGAAGGTCATGTAGGTGTAGTACCTAGATCTACCACGATCCACTGATCTCTGTCCACCAATAGATCTTCCATTTTGAACTTCCATAGCTCAAAACTTTTCCCATTAAACTTCTCGATCTCCATTTTCGAATCGCTTGCCATTTATTTTCACCTGAAAAATCAATACCAAAGATCTCTGATTGTAACAAGGCTTATAATAGTCCCAAGCTAAACCCTTGACCACAAAGGCATCCCCTTGAAGCCAACAAATCTCTGATACCAAATGTATATTTTAACCTTGTACAATATTTACTACAAACAAATTTTCAGTAAAAGAACATAAAAAATACAGTGGAAAATACAAACATTACAGAGGGATTTTTCCCCTGGAAACTCAAACCAAGAAAACCAACATATTCTATATCCATTCATAGTGATACATTATTTAGAATACAATATACATATAGGAGCCAATGACATCCAAAACCCTAACCCAATGGCCTAGATTAGTAAAAAACCCTAATTCCTTAACTGGAAATAGAAAATCATCAACAAAAACCATGTGCAGAAAACCGCCAAACAATGGACATGAAAATCGAGGCAACATGAAAAATGAGGAAAAAATGCAACATGTTTCCCGAGGAAAAAAAATTTCCAACCCCTCAAACCCCCCTCTGTGCTCGATGCAACGAAGACACTACTACTTGTGCAAAGAATATAACACATACCCAACAAACATGAGTTTGTGCAAGTAGGTTGTTGGTGAAGCATAAACCTGATTCATGGCGGTGACCAAGGAAGTCTTCGTCCAAGTGTGTTGATTTTGTTTGAGGTAGTGTAGACAGAATTCAACACTTGCACAAATCCTATGAAGGAGGAGTTGGCATACTTGATCACAACTCGTGGAGGTGACGATATGCATGAGTGCCTTTGACACATTGTTGAAGTCATTAGGTGACTTGACCATTGCAACAAAGATCCAAATGATAATTTTTTTTGGTAGTGGAAAGACGATTCATTCCAAGAGGTGAACGAAGGAAGCGAGGTGTCAACCAAGGAGACTATTAGCACAATACTGAGATGGGATAAAATGCAGACTAAGTAGAGTGGCTGATGCACTCTTGCTCATGATATGGGACATGGGATATGCAAGGAATTCTCAATATGCTTATGGATGAAAATGGGATGGCTCAGAGATCCACAGATCATTGGTTGGAGTTAACAAAGGAATTGGATCGAACATGTTTTAGCATGGAAGTCTTTAGGTGATGCATTCCACTTGGGACTGTTTGGACATAATGATGAGATACATGTGAAGGATTTTGTGGAATTATATAGATCGAAGGATCGCACAAGAAGGATGAAATGAATCACAAAGGATAACTAGTGTGAAGGTGATTGTTGGATGTGAGATACTTGTGCATTTAGAACGTTTCATGGATAGGTAATGAGGAATATGAGAGCATGGTGGGGAAAGGAAGATTCTTTGATGAGATTTGCATGGATGAGTCAAGTTGTGAGGAGGATGATATCAATTTGAATTGGAGGTGTGCCTTCGTGCAAGTGATCATACGATTGTACTGGATATACAACCTATCCGACACTTGGATGAGCTAGTGCACATTGACATGGTGAAGGGGTCCTACTTCGGGAAAAAAATGATTCATTTGTGCAGTACTTGGTTGTTATGGAGGAAATTCATGATGAAATTGGAAAACAATGAAGGGGAAAGTGCTAACTAGCCTAGTTTTTTTGGGTTGAACATGTGGTGATTTATGGGAAGAAATGAGTATGCATAACGTGAGGAAGTACACTTTCACCAATTAGGTGCAAAGTTGGATTGAACACCCAACTTGATCAAGAAGTGGATACATGCGGTGTGTAGAAACATGTTGAGATGGTTGGATTATGGGTTGAACAGTTCAACATGGCTTCAAAACTTAGAAACTTTTGTGGCAATCAATGGAGACAAGTTGCATAGAAGCAGTGCAAAAATTGTATTGAATGAGTATTTGCGAAGACTGTGTTGTTTTATGGAGATTTGGAGTTTCCAACAATGAAGTGAATTGGAAATTTCCAAAGGGAGGAAACAATTTCGATTGGGGGATTATGTCACAACCTCAACGATGTGTGTGTGTCACATGCTCTTTCCTGAGTTAAAGGAATATCTTGGGGTTCCAAGAGGAACACACTCGGTTCTTATATCGGCTATTCGATGGGTCAAAAAATGGCACAAGTCACCTTGGATGAGCTTGGTGGGTTACTTGCTTCATGGACAAGGTAGGGCGAGCTAGACAAACGATGAAGGAAGGTTAGGCTTGCGCTGGCACAAGGCATCACGAGTCAACTAGACTCACCAAGTGGACTCCAACACCCAAGTCATCAATGGATTTGATGTAGTATGGGAGCACATCATGACTTAGTGTGGGGAGCCTAGAGATGGGTGTGCCTATTGAAAACAAGTTTATGGAGTGAGTGGAACATCTTGACTTGGTAAGGGGCTCCCACACCCAAATGAGTCATTTGGGAGTTAGTTCCCAATGCATCCAAATGACTTAGAGAAACGAAGAATATGAAGGTCGGACAAGTATGGGTAGAGCACGAATTAATAGAGGTGTCCCCGTGGGAGAGGTAATCTTGGAAATATGAATGGTTGTGTCCTATTTTGGATAAAGGGAGTTCCCGTTGGGTTCCCATATAAGGCTAAGCAAGAGAACTATTCGAGAAAAAAGGAAATCAACGGAGGTTACACCAATACTTGGACATAAAAGTGGTCTGCAATTCGGTTCGTCAAGGAGGAGGGAGAGCTCCTCCCCAAGGGGATGAGTCACACTAAGGTGGTTCATGCTCCCTTAAGGAATTTTGTCGAAATATGAAGAGAGGGGCGAGTTCATTTTCTGAGACGAGTTGGCCAAGGGGGGACTTGGTTGTTTTAGAGATGTTGGACTAAGGATGTGGTGATGGATAACAATGAGCACTCCGTAGGTATTGAAAGACTAATAAAGATGGTTGAGGCAGAATTGGGGCACTTACGAAACAAAAGATCCATGAAGTCTTGGTGGTGACATTCGATGGCCGCTATCTGGTGGAGTCTAGACAGAAGTCAATCAAAGTGCATGAGGAGCACTGAGACCTAGAAAAGGGTGTGGACGACTGTAAGGGAGTAGAGAAGGTTGTGAATGAAAGACAAACAAGTGGGAAGATTTTTTGGCACGATGGAAATATCTCGAAGATATGAGTGAAGGAGTAGAATCGAAGAGTTGAAGTATTGCTAAGCCATGTGATCCATGTTTATTCTTTGTTGTAACGAGCTACAACTCGGTTCTTTGCAAGTTAATGAAGAAATGGTTGTTAGGCTAGTTTGGCCACCCAACTATACATGTTGAGTTATTTTTCTTTGTGTACTTGTTGAAAACATGCTAAATGTAATAAACAAGATAATGTTTATAATTGTTGTAAACGAAGATGTAACAAATTCATGCGTAGTACAAATTAAGTAAGTTGGTATGTTTTTTTCTACCAAATGAACAATCGCGGTGTTGACAGGGAGTGTCGGGTGATTCTGCCACCAGAATGCAGGCTCACCGGGCCTATTAAAGAGAAGCTCTTGTAGCAAGACGGAAGAAACAGTCTCGGAATATCACTATCAATGAAAATTTTTAGGTAGCACTTGTCCCAAAGTTTAAGATAAAGGGTATAAAATAGAGAGAATATAATGATGAAGATAAATATTTTGAGTCAGGGAAAAGAAAAAAATCTATTAAATTCTTTAAGAAGAGTTTATAGGAAGTGGTTATGGGATCAAATTTATAACCAAGAGAATTTTTTTGATGATCAATATGGAAAGAAAAATGATATTGTGGTTGTACAAGAGGAACATTTTTTGGTTTTCATGGCTAGAAACAAGGATTCGTGGGAATATAGACATTTTTACTAACATTATTGATTGGTATGTTGATTTTGTGGAGGAAAAATCTTAGTCTGATTCTATTGTCTTGAGTAGTAGAGAAGAATATAGGTTTAGAGGAAAGTGAAATATATTGCTCCACCAAAGTGGTAAAAGGGTAATAATTAAAGATGTCTATTATATTCATTGTTTGGAGAAAAGTATACTTTTGATAAGTAGTATAATGAAGCAATGCATATAGTTACATATAAATTTCAGCGATGATAAGTGTTTTATTATTAATAAAAACATAAAAAAATATGGTTGATTTGGATGTGGGGGAACATCGATTATTGCTACAATTTGAGAATGGAGGATTGATTTAACAAAAAAATGGTTGTAATGTCATTAAAACTTCAACCATAATTCCTAGGTAAGAGAGGTGTTAGGTAAGACAAAGATGAAGAGATGAAGCCCCAGATGATGTTGTTGCTAAAGAAAGTCAAAATCAACAAAAAAAGAAAGAGAAGTAAATCAATAAGTATGTTATGCATTGTCTTTTGTAATTGATAAGAAGAATACCCTTAGGGAGGGTGAAGATGAAGTGATAAAGAAGAAGACCCTCATGGAGAGTGATGATGATAGTTCTTGTTTACAAAAACAAAAAAAAAATCTTGACATGATGGACTGCGAATATGTGGAAGAGGCGAGTTGAGTAAACAAGTCAAATTCTATGTAATTTGTGGAAAGGTTGACTATTCAACCAATGTTGGCTCTCATCTGATTATTGACTCAATGGTGAAACAAAATAATGGTGACCTAAATTGTACTTCATCAACCTTATCGAATCCAACCATCATTTTAAATATCTTCTCTTGTCGACTGCAAACATTTTACTTGTCCAAAGCCTTTTTTTGTAGCTTGAACAAACATGTAAATTGACCATTTTGAAAGGGTAGAGATAATGATCATATTTAAAAATTATTAATTAAGTGAATAATAAATGATCACTAACAAAGTGATGTAATAATGAACCATTTAATATAATCATTAATTTATAATGAAGTGGTTAATAGTTAGATATTTGGGAGTTACATTAGGTACTCCTCTCCCTCTTACTATGTATTGATTCACTACATCCTTTAATGAATAAATTTATCCACCATTCTTTCTTATTCTTATCTATTATTCTTATCCCCACTTGTATGTGTAAAATCACACATAAATTCTAGAGTAGTTGCTTGTTGTCTATGTCTTTTCATGTTTGTTTAATTCCAATAGGTATTAGGTCTTTTGTTTGCTTGATTTGTTTTAATTCCAAATGGCCATTAAGACTTTTGTTTCTTTGATTTCTTTTAAACTATTGGACTCTTTTTTAACCTTACAAACTTCAAACCCTAATAGAGTTATGGTTTGATTTGTTAATGTGGTAATATACCATTGCTCTTATCAATAAGAGTCTAGGTCTTGTAAGCCATGCACAATGTGCTACAGTGACATTTCTTAGAGACAGAGATTGAGATTTATATAAATTATTAATATAAATATAATTCTTAAATATTATAAAATAAAATATTATTTATATTAATTTAATAATATTTGATTGTGTAAGTAATTATGAAACTTTATGAAAATTTAAATGCCGAATGTATTAATCATACCTACTATAAATAACATCAATTATATATATATGTGTGTGTGTGTGTGCGCACGCATGCCATTTACTTATATATAAATAATTAATAATAAATATTTTGTTTTTTTATTAAATAATAAAAATTCATTTGGTTATTGAAAACATTATGTCACATTACAATGTTATATGGTGGTTGGATTCAATATTATGTGACATTATAAAGTGAAGAATTTAATTTCAATACTATATCATATTGATAGATTGAGAGGCTAAAAATGAAACTTCGTTAAATTGGGTGACGAGGACTGTTAGGGAGGATGATGGCCTATTAGCCTAAAAAAGTCATTTGTATATCCCAAATTGTGATGAATTGAAGAGGTTCATCATGGATGAACTACATAAATGACCATACATTAGCTATCCTAGTTATCATAAAATGATCACAACCACTAAGAAACTGTTTTATTGGCTAGGAATGAAAAAGGACATAGATAATTACTTAGATAAATGTTTATAATCTTAGTGGGTTAAAGTGGAGCACAGGCACCCAACAGGGTTGTTGCAGCCCCTACCAATTCCAGAATGGAAATGGGAAACAATCTACATGGATTTTATCACTGGATTTCTAAAATCATTGACAAAAATAAATGATGTCTGTTGGCACAGGGGCAGACCTAGGGTTCAATGCTTCAACAACATGCCAATAAAACCCTAACTTTTATCCCTTTCAGCAACACCTGTGAAGCAGATGAAGTCTCACCCGAGGTAGAGGCAGGGGTGGTTGCAAGACTCAAGTGTTTGCAACCTTAGCTGGGACACAGATCTGTGATTCTAACACTTAGCAAACACTTTAGCATAGATCATTCATATGTATTTAACCCTCAAGGCACTCCGTAGATGGCGTAGAGCATCACAACATTCACTTAGAACTACGTTAAGTTAGCACTTAGCAACAACAAAATAGGTCTATCACTCAACACTTTCATATATGTCATATCTACACCCATACATCTAAGAAGCACAGAGCAAAGTAGATCTATCTAAGTATATCATAACAAAGCACATAGCATAATCATATCAAAGAACAACACATGGGAAGAGACAAACACATTAGGTCAAGGCACCGATCACAACACACAAGTTTACCGTGGTTCACCCCCACCCTAGGGATACATCCACAAAGTCCTCTTCTTCTTTATTAGCTTTGGTCAATCTGGTTACAACACAGAGCTCAAACTTGTACTCTACATAGGNTTAGCACTTAGCAACAACAAAATAGGTCTAGCACTCAACACTTTCATATATGTCAGATCTACACCCATACATCTAAGAAGCACAAAGAAAAGTAGATCTATCTAAGTATATCATAACAAAGCACATAGCATAATCATATCAAAGAACAACACATGGGAAGAGACAAACACATTAGGTCAAGGAACCGATCACAACACACAAGTTTACCGTGGTTCACCCCCACCCTAGGGATACATCCACAAAGTCCTCCTCTTCTTTATTAGCTTTGGTCAATCTGGTTACAACACATAGCTCAAACTTGTACTCTACATAGGACAGGAGATCTGTGCACACCTCGCCAGATCCTCCTTCCCTAAGTAGATCTAGCATAGATCCCTCTTACAATCAGTGCACTCAACACTTACAACACTTGCACTCATCTCTACAAGTCGGTCACATAGTATACACAAAGAATTTTCTAGAACTTAGCTTATTGCCTTATCTTACATTGCCTAGCTACTTATTTATACTTTACAAAATAGGCCTAAACATTGGTAAACCCATGGGCCAACATCCCATACCCATTACATTATCCCAAAAAACCCAAAAAGGACCCATGAAATGGGTCTAGCTTCCACGATATCCACTTCTCATTGCGCTCCATCTTTGACAAGTTGTCGAAGTCCAAAAATATTCAAATATGACCAAGTGTTCCTCAAAACTTGGCCAAGGGCCAACAAGAGCCCAAAACTCACCTGTGACTCATCCCAAGTCACTCTAGTCTAATCAATTCTACCTCAAATGCCTCGATCTTGGCTCGAGCTACTTTGACCTGTTGTAGTGCGACAACCTCTTGCTCAATGAACTCCTAGATCATTGCGTCATTTATTGGCACTTCTAGGCGTTGTTCTGCGGTGATGACAACCTGTTCAAGCTCGGTTCCCTGGATTTCAACTTTAGTGAAAAGTTGGCATGCCTTTTCTTGGATTGGTTGAAGTCATTGGGAGACTTCCATCACTTTAATTTGTAATGTGTGTACCTCTTGTTGGGCGGTGCGTTGTTCTGAAAACCTCTTCATTATTTCGACTCGGGTCAAGGCCTTCAGCTGCGCCTATAGCATATCTCCGTGCTTCTTTGCTTCTTGGAGATGTGCCTCCAATTCCTGCAAATCTGGATTCTTTGTGAGGTTCTAATAAGTCTGGGCACTTCTAGCACTCAGCTTATTTCATTCCAAGACAAAGGTTTTTAATTGGCCAATTGCGCTACGGGCAGTTGCCTCCCTTAGATCTCTTATTTCTTGAGGAGTCTTGGGCACAATATGAAGTTCCAGATCTGTGATGTGCTATTCAAGTTGTTGTATTAATTATTCAAGTTGTGCCACCTACTGTGGGACACATTCTTCAATCTTCACTTCTATGACCGTCACAAAGTGAAGTGCTTTGTGAACCCTTTATTGTACTTAAAGTTGCTCTGCTAGCAACTGGTCCTTGCTCTATTGTAACTTTGCTTTTTCCTCATCCCACTTCGCTTGTAGGGAAATATTTTCCCATTCTTCCTTACTCTGTTTTTCTACAAGTGTACTCTATACTTGTGTCAAATCCTGGGTGGCTTGCGCTGTGTCTTATTGAGCTCGTCGAAGGAGAGCTTCGACTTTCTCGATGATCTGGTGTAATTGGGTGGTTTCATCGCTTGTTCCTATTGTTCCAATTGTCAAGGGTGCAGTATAAATTTCTTAGTTGGACTGGAGTGCATGCTGCACTTATTGAATTTTCCCCTTGATTCGGCTGAATACCTCGACCTACTTCGCTTCTTTCTTTTCTATGATCTCTAGTGAAGCATCATTCAACGTAGCGATTAAGAAGTCAAAGTCGTCCGGCGTGAGGGTAGTCTTAAACGTAGTCCGGGTGGCCTTAGTTTTCTTTCGAGATGAGGGATTTGGTGGGGTAATCTTCCTTTTCTTAGTGGTATCCTCCTCCTCTCTAGGTGGAGTAACCTCGCCTTTGTTTTTCTCAACTTCTGTGCCACCTAGTTCTTCACCATCACCTCCCTGTGCAGGTGAGATCGAAGTAGTCTTCGTGTATGTGCTATGGAAATCTTGAACTTCATCATCCTTCTTAGTCTTTCTTGGTCCAGGTGTATTTGACATAGCTTCAGGACTTTCCACGTTGGACATTTATGCGGGGTTTGCTGCAACAAGGGGGTCCACCGACCATTCCTTGGTAATTTTCTCCAAGTCTTCTTCTGTCAACTTGTAGTATGACAGGAGTTGTTGTTTGTGTTCATCAATGTGCACTATGATATAGGTGAAGTGGCGGTCCGTGCTGAATTTTATCAAAGGTATAAACCTATGAAGTGTGTTTGGGGGGAGGCACAGTGTAGACTGGATTGCATTCTTCAATTGGTTGTAATAGGCATGGAAGAAGACATTGGACTGCCATTGCTTCTTCATGTCGCTGGAGTACCACAACATACAGAACTTCGCGGCCAGTGGTTTGAAGGGTATGATATCTAGAAAAGTGGCACCTTATGGTAGATCCCAGGCGATGAAAGCGATTAGTATGAGCAACCAACTAAAGTGGAACTCGTACCCTTGGTCTTTCACTTCTTTGCAATCAAGCTCTAGCTAGTTTACAAGGTACTTCACCTAGTTCATGTGTAGTCCTTCAACGCACTTCCATGCAAGGTCGACTACAAATCTAGTTACTTGTGTTTCTCTGTTCTTGCGAACTAGCTTTCCTGTGATCAACTGAAAGGAAAGGCACATTGTGCCACTCTGGATAGAGGCTACCTTGTAGCCTCGCATGCCTTTCTCAACATCACCATAAGTTTCTTTTATCCTCTGCGCTAGTGCTCAGTTTGAGGTCTTTCCAGGTTAAAACTCCTGTGGGTCAGGGCCTTGCATACTAAGGCCTATGATTCGATTGATCAAGTTCAGATCCACAGTGATGTGGCAGTCCAACCATAAGTATCCTCCATGGTAGCAGGATGACAACAACTTGATGCATGCGTTGACTTCCTAGTGTCTGCCGAAGTGTGGGATCTTCATTACATTAAGAAGTATGTACTACGCAAGGTTTTGGGTCCATGACTGTGGGACAATCTTAGAATTCTTTCCTTTGGTCCTAGTTAAGTACTTATGTGGGGCTAACATGCTATAAACTTTATGATCTCCAAGGTTAAAATCACTAAATTTTAGTGTTGTGAGCTTATCCTAGTCAACACAAACTACGCGCACCTCTTTTGAAAGGTACGCAGTCATCAAAGTGTACTCGAAGTCGCGAGGTACACTGTCATGGTTGATGGCACCACTTAGAGGTGGTAATTAAGTAGGTAGAATGCGTGGGACAAGCTTGGCATTTGCGATGTCATACCTGTGCTTGGTCCATTTCTCATCGGTCGACTGGGATGGACTACGTGAGAAGTCGAAGGGGAGGCCTGCGGTCCTCTAGTTGACGATGCTTGGACTCCTGTAGATAATCCTCGCTCCGACATGACTCTTTCAGTCATTAAGTCAATCAAAACTTCTTAAACTACTTTCTNTTAGCACTTAGCAACAACAAAATAGGTCTAGCACTCAACACTTTCATATATGTCAGATCTACACCCATACATCTAAGAAGCACAAAGAAAAGTAGATCTATCTAAGTATATCATAACAAAGCACATAGCATAATCATATCAAAGAACAACACATGGGAAGAGACAAACACATTAGGTCAAGGAACCGATCACAACACACAAGTTTACCGTGGTTCACCCCCACCCTAGGGATACATCCACAAAGTCCTCCTCTTCTTTATTAGCTTTGGTCAATCTGGTTACAACACATAGCTCAAACTTGTACTCTACATAGGACAGGAGATCTGTGCACACCTCGCCAGATCCTCCTTCCCTAAGTAGATCTAGCATAGATCCCTCTTACAATCAGTGCACTCAACACTTACAACACTTGCACTCATCTCTACAAGTCGGTCACATAGTATACACAAAGAATTTTCTAGAACTTAGCTTATTGCCTTATCTTACATTGCCTAGCTACTTATTTATACTTTACAAAATAGGCCTAAACATTGGTAAACCCATGGGCCAACATCCCATACCCATTACATTATCCCAAAAAACCCAAAAAGGACCCATGAAATGGGTCTAGCTTCCACGATATCCACTTCTCATTGCGCTCCATCTTTGACAAGTTGTCGAAGTCCAAAAATATTCAAATATGACCAAGTGTTCCTCAAAACTTGGCCAAGGGCCAACAAGAGCCCAAAACTCACCTGTGACTCATCCCAAGTCACTCTAGTCTAATCAATTCTACCTCAAATGCCTCGATCTTGGCTCGAGCTACTTTGACCTGTTGTAGTGCGACAACCTCTTGCTCAATGAACTCCTAGATCATTGCGTCATTTATTGGCACTTCTAGGCGTTGTTCTGCGGTGATGACAACCTGTTCAAGCTCGGTTCCCTGGATTTCAACTTTAGTGAAAAGTTGGCATGCCTTTTCTTGGATTGGTTGAAGTCATTGGGAGACTTCCATCACTTTAATTTGTAATGTGTGTACCTCTTGTTGGGCGGTGCGTTGTTCTGAAAACCTCTTCATTATTTCGACTCGGGTCAAGGCCTTCAGCTGCGCCTATAGCATATCTCCGTGCTTCTTTGCTTCTTGGAGATGTGCCTCCAATTCCTGCAAATCTGGATTCTTTGTGAGGTTCTAATAAGTCTGGGCACTTCTAGCACTCAGCTTATTTCATTCCAAGACAAAGGTTTTTAATTGGCCAATTGCGCTACGGGCAGTTGCCTCCCTTAGATCTCTTATTTCTTGAGGAGTCTTGGGCACAATATGAAGTTCCAGATCTGTGATGTGCTATTCAAGTTGTTGTATTAATTATTCAAGTTGTGCCACCTACTGTGGGACACATTCTTCAATCTTCACTTCTATGACCGTCACAAAGTGAAGTGCTTTGTGAACCCTTTATTGTACTTAAAGTTGCTCTGCTAGCAACTGGTCCTTGCTCTATTGTAACTTTGCTTTTTCCTCATCCCACTTCGCTTGTAGGGAAATATTTTCCCATTCTTCCTTACTCTGTTTTTCTACAAGTGTACTCTATACTTGTGTCAAATCCTGGGTGGCTTGCGCTGTGTCTTATTGAGCTCGTCGAAGGAGAGCTTCGACTTTCTCGATGATCTGGTGTAATTGGGTGGTTTCATCGCTTGTTCCTATTGTTCCAATTGTCAAGGGTGCAGTATAAATTTCTTAGTTGGACTGGAGTGCATGCTGCACTTATTGAATTTTCCCCTTGATTCGGCTGAATACCTCGACCTACTTCGCTTCTTTCTTTTCTGTGATCTCTAGTGAAGCATCATTCAATGTAGCGATTAAGAAGTCAAAGTCGTCCGGCGTGAGGGTAGTCTTAAACGTAGTCCGGGTGGCCTTATTTTTCTTTAGAGATGAGGGATTTGGTGGGGTAATCTTCCTTTTCTTAGTGGTATCCTCCTCCTCTCTAGGTCGAGTAACCTTTCCTTTGTTTTTCTCAACTTCTGTGCCACCTAGTTCTTCACCATCACCTCCCTGCGCAGGTGAGATCGAAGTAGTCTTCGTGTATGTGCTATGGAAATATTGAACTTCATCATCCTTCTTAGTCTTTCTTGGTCCAGGTGTATTTGACATAGCTTCAGGACTTTCCACGTCGGACATTTATGCAGGGTTTGTTGCAACAAGGGGGTCCACCGACCATTCCTTGGTAATTTTCTCCAAGTCTTCTTCTGTCAACTTGTAGTATGACAGGAGTTGTTGTTTGTGTTCATCAATGCGCACTATGATATTGGTGAAGTGGCGGTCCGCACTGAATTTTATCAAAGGTATAAACCTATGAAGTGTGTTTGGGGTGAGGCGCAGTGTAGACTGGATTGCTTTCTTCAATTGGTTGTAATAGGCATGGAAGAAGACATTGGACTGCCACTGCTTCTTCATGTCGCTGGAGTACCACAACATACAGAACTTCGCGGCCAGTGGTTTGAAGGGTATGATCTCCAGAAAAGTGGCACCTTATGGTAGATCCCAGGCGATGAAAGCGATTAGTATGAGCAACCAACTAAAGTGGAACTCGTACCCTTGGTCTTTCACTTCTTTGCAATCAAGCTCTAGCTAGTTTACAAGGTACTGCACCTAGTTCATGTGTAGTCCTTCAACGCACTTCCATGCAAGGTCGACTACGAATCTAGTTACTTGTGTTTCTCTGTTCTTGCGAACTAGCTTTCCTATGATCAACTGAAAGGAAAGGCACATTGTGCCACTCTGGATAGAGGCTACCTTGTAGCCTCGCATGCCTTTCTCAACATCACCATAAGTTTCTTTTATCCTCTACGCTAGTGCTCATTCTGAGGTCTTTCCAGGTTAAAACTCCTGTGGGTCAGGGCCTTGCATACTAAGGCCTGTGATTCGATTGATCAAGTTCAGATCCACAGTGATGTGGCAGTCCAACCATAAGTATCCTCCATGGTAGCAGGACGACAACAACTTGACGCATGCGTTGACTTCCTAGTGTCTGTCGAAGTGTGGGATATTCATTACATTAAGCAATATGTACTACGCGAGGTTTTGGGTCCATGACTGTGGGACAATCTTAGAATTCTTTCCTTTGGTCCTAGTTAAGTACTTATGTGGGGCTAACATGCTATAAACTTTACGATCTCCAAGGTTAAAATCACTAAATTTTAGTGTTGTGAGCTTATCCTAGTCAACACAAACTACACGCACCCCTTTTGAAAGGTACGCGGTCATCAAAGTGTACTCGAAGTCGCGAGGTACACTGTCATGGTTGATGGCACCACTTAGAGGTGGTAATTAAGTAGGTAGAATGTGTGGGACAAGCTTGGCATTTGCGATGTCATACCTATGCTTGGTCCATTTCTCATCGGTCGACTGGGATGGACCACGTGAGAAGTGGAAGGGGAGGCCTGGGGTCCTCTAGTTGAGGATGCTTGGACTCCTGTAGATAATCCTCGCTCCGACATGACTCTTTCAGTCATTAAGTCAATCAAAACTTCTTAAACTACTTTCTCAGCAGCGCTAAGCTCGTCCGACATACAAGCTTGGGTCAACTAGCTCGGGTGTGAAATGAATTCAGAGACTACAGTGAATAGTATGGGAACAAGGTAATGATCACAGGGTGAAGTAATCTCAGGTTTTGGGCTCAAATTCTCACTTAGAAAAAAGTATTCTCGGTGCTTGTTGCGACGAACTAAGTAGGGAAACTTAACAACGGTCTGCTTGCAACGAGTATGAGGTTGCATGAACTTATGTTCTGTCCATTATGGCGCGATCTAATGGTTTAGTGGTGAACCATAAATTCTTTCAGACCCGTTCAGAGTGGCAATCGAATGGTTATATTGGCTTCCAACGGCTATATTACTTCACCTCGGCGAAGTGGCATATGTCGCTATTCTGATATCCCGATGAAGCTCCAATTCTGCAAAGTGTCTTGCTACAAGGTACCCTCTGGGATCATATTTAATTTTTCAATATTAGCCTTCTTCTTACTTAGCTTTATAGCCTTATTTCTAGTGAGCTTCATCTCAGTAATTCTCTTCTCATTTTGATTCTTATTTTCCTTGGACATAGTCACTTCCCGCTAGTGAGATTCTCTCCTAGGGTTTAGGTATATCACTTCTTCTTTGTCTGGGGTAGAAATTTCATCCTTTTGTGTAGCTTTGGCCTTGACATCTGGGATTATAGTGTCATATGGCTTCAAGTGGTTCCCCTGTTCTTTTATTAACTATGCGATCCTTTTAGTCATGAAATATTTTAACTCTTGTCTCTATGGTTCTAAAACCTCTTATTCTTCCTTCTTTCTGTCTTGATCTCTTTCAATCCAAGGTTTTCCGAGTAGCATAGAAAACGGGGCGTTGTCCTCAATGAATTTTGTAATCTCAAAGTATTCTTTTGTCGAAGTTCCATTGATTGTCATAGGTATATGAGCGATTTTTCCACATAACATCATCAATTTTCCTCTGAATAGTCCTATTCCTCTCAATGAAGGAATCATGACAGTCTTCCCTATAGCTTCCCAATTTCTTTCTGGAATAATGTTCACTTGTGTTTCTTCATCGAGAATACAGTCAATGTCGAAGTCCCCTATTCTTGCTTCGACTTGCTCCTTTTCTTTGAAGATCTCTAGTAATCAGACATCTTTATGTTTCTTTAGTGTTTTTTTCATATGTATTAATACTTTCTCTGATTCTTGTTGGGGTTCTTCTATAATGTTAGTCTCTTGGTATCCTTTAGGGTTTTCTTGCTCCATATTCATCTTTTCAAGTCTATCAATCATTCTAGGGAAATCCAATACTTCATGGTCCATAGCCTTACAACAGAGGCAACTAGGTTTTCTCCCATGACATTCCTTAGCAAGATGTCCTGGTCTTCTGCAACTGTAGAAAATATTTAATCCTCTCTTTCTCTTCAATGATCCCCAACTCTTCTTATACTACATGCTAGGATCATAATGGCTAGCCTACAAAATTTTATTTTTAGGATACTGCATCCATTTGTTAGTCTAGACATTCTTTCTATGCATAGGTATAACATATCTATCATTATACTTATCAGATATATTCATATCAAACTTTCTTTCAGCTATTAATGCCCTAGTTTTTAAGCTAGGACAAAATCTATCAAACATACATAGATCCACGCTCTAGAAACAAAAAAACAAAAATTCACTTATCTCACTTCTACAGAGCACAAATCTTCTAGATCTAAGAACTTTTGACTATTCTTACCTTTATTAGAGCACAGAGCTTACAAATCTTACCTCTTTTCTGCAGATATGACCTCTTTCTTTCAGAAATTTCCACTTTTACTTTTCTTAGAGCATAGAGCATTCAGATATCGCTTCTTTTCTTTGGATCTAATATTCCTTTCTTCAAATCTGACCTTACTCCTAGCACAAAGCTTCACAGGTCGAGTAAAAATATGTGCACTAGGGCAACAAATCTACGCACAGAGCTTCCTTTTGCACAAAGTTTATTCTTCCTTGGTTCCTTAAAATCACAGTTTCAGGTCCTGACAACAGAACCATTTGTTGGCACAGGGGCAGACCTAGGGTTCAATGCTTCAACAACGCATCAAAAAAACCCTAACTACCGACCCTTTCGGCAACTCCTGCAAAGCAGATGAAGTCTCACCCAAGGTAGAGACAGTGGTGGTTGCAAGACTCAGGTGTCTGTAATATTTGTTGGGACACAGATCTGTGATTCTAACACTTAGCAAACACTTTTGCATAGATCATTCATCTATATTTAACCCTCAAGGCACTCCGCAGATGGCGCAGATCATGTTAGGAACCAAATATCAATATAGCATAGAAAAACCTCAGAAAAAGTACTCAACGCCTTGAAAAAGAGACAATTTCAAAGAATAAGCCTTTTTGAGGGGGCAACCTCCTTTTACCCCACTTAAATGTTCAAGTACAAGATGATTCAAAATGAAAATGTCTCCTTGGTATATATAGGAGACTAGGAGGTATAATTANTATGGTAGATCCCAGGCGATGAAAGCGATTAGTATGAGCAACCAACTAAAGTGGAACTCGTACCCTTGGTCTTTCACTTCTTTGCAATCAAGCTCTAGCTAGTTTACAAGGTACTGCACCTAGTTCATGTGTAGTCCTTCAACGCACTTCCATGCAAGGTCGACTACGAATCTAGTTACTTGTGTTTCTCTGTTCTTGCGAACTAGCTTTCCTATGATCAACTGAAAGGAAAGGCACATTGTGCCACTCTGGATAGAGGCTACCTTGTAGCCTCGCATGCCTTTCTCAACATCACCATAAGTTTCTTTTATCCTCTACGCTAGTGCTCATTCTGAGGTCTTTCCAGGTTAAAACTCCTGTGGGTCAGGGCCTTGCATACTAAGGCCTGTGATTCGATTGATCAAGTTCAGATCCACAGTGATGTGGCAGTCCAACCATAAGTATCCTCCATGGTAGCAGGACGACAACAACTTGACGCATGCGTTGACTTCCTAGTGTCTGTCGAAGTGTGGGATATTCATTACATTAAGCAATATGTACTACGCGAGGTTTTGGGTCCATGACTGTGGGACAATCTTAGAATTCTTTCCTTTGGTCCTAGTTAAGTACTTATGTGGGGCTAACATGCTATAAACTTTACGATCTCCAAGGTTAAAATCACTAAATTTTAGTGTTGTGAGCTTATCCTAGTCAACACAAACTACACGCACCCCTTTTGAAAGGTACGCGGTCATCAAAGTGTACTCGAAGTCGCGAGGTACACTGTCATGGTTGATGGCACCACTTAGAGGTGGTAATTAAGTAGGTAGAATGTGTGGGACAAGCTTGGCATTTGCGATGTCATACCTATGCTTGGTCCATTTCTCATCGGTCGACTGGGATGGACCACGTGAGAAGTGGAAGGGGAGGCCTGGGGTCCTCTAGTTGAGGATGCTTGGACTCCTGTAGATAATCCTCGCTCCGACATGACTCTTTCAGTCATTAAGTCAATCAAAACTTCTTAAACTACTTTCTCAGCAGCGCTAAGCTCGTCCGACATACAAGCTTGGGTCAACTAGCTCGGGTGTGAAATGAATTCAGAGACTACAGTGAATAGTATGGGAACAAGGTAATGATCACAGGGTGAAGTAATCTCAGGTTTTGGGCTCAAATTCTCACTTAGAAAAAAGTATTCTCGGTGCTTGTTGCGACGAACTAAGTAGGGAAACTTAACAACGGTCTGCTTGCAACGAGTATGAGGTTGCATGAACTTATGTTCTGTCCATTATGGCGCGATCTAATGGTTTAGTGGTGAACCATAAATTCTTTCAGACCCGTTCAGAGTGGCAATCGAATGGTTATATTGGCTTCCAACGGCTATATTACTTCACCTCGGCGAAGTGGCATATGTCGCTATTCTGATATCCCGATGAAGCTCCAATTCTGCAAAGTGTCTTGCTACAAGGTACCCTCTGGGATCATATTTAATTTTTCAATATTAGCCTTCTTCTTACTTAGCTTTATAGCCTTATTTCTAGTGAGCTTCATCTCAGTAATTCTCTTCTCATTTTGATTCTTATTTTCCTTGGACATAGTCACTTCCCGCTAGTGAGATTCTCTCCTAGGGTTTAGGTATATCACTTCTTCTTTGTCTGGGGTAGAAATTTCATCCTTTTGTGTAGCTTTGGCCTTGACATCTGGGATTATAGTGTCATATGGCTTCAAGTGGTTCCCCTGTTCTTTTATTAACTATGCGATCCTTTTAGTCATGAAATATTTTAACTCTTGTCTCTATGGTTCTAAAACCTCTTATTCTTCCTTCTTTCTGTCTTGATCTCTTTCAATCCAAGGTTTTCCGAGTAGCATAGAAAACGGGGCGTTGTCCTCAATGAATTTTGTAATCTCAAAGTATTCTTTTGTCGAAGTTCCATTGATTGTCATAGGTATATGAGCGATTTTTCCACATAACATCATCAATTTTCCTCTGAATAGTCCTATTCCTCTCAATGAAGGAATCATGACAGTCTTCCCTATAGCTTCCCAATTTCTTTCTGGAATAATGTTCACTTGTGTTTCTTCATCGAGAATACAGTCAATGTCGAAGTCCCCTATTCTTGCTTCGACTTGCTCCTTTTCTTTGAAGATCTCTAGTAATCAGACATCTTTATGTTTCTTTAGTGTTTTTTTCATATGTATTAATACTTTCTCTGATTCTTGTTGGGGTTCTTCTATAATGTTAGTCTCTTGGTATCCTTTAGGGTTTTCTTGCTCCATATTCATCTTTTCAAGTCTATCAATCATTCTAGGGAAATCCAATACTTCATGGTCCATAGCCTTACAACAGAGGCAACTAGGTTTTCTCCCATGACATTCCTTAGCAAGATGTCCTGGTCTTCTGCAACTGTAGAAAATATTTAATCCTCTCTTTCTCTTCAATGATCCCCAACTCTTCTTATACTACATGCTAGGATCATAATGGCTAGCCTACAAAATTTTATTTTTAGGATACTGCATCCATTTGTTAGTCTAGACATTCTTTCTATGCATAGGTATAACATATCTATCATTATACTTATCAGATATATTCATATCAAACTTTCTTTCAGCTATTAATGCCCTAGTTTTTAAGCTAGGACAAAATCTATCAAACATACATAGATCCACGCTCTAGAAACAAAAAAACAAAAATTCACTTATCTCACTTCTACAGAGCACAAATCTTCTAGATCTAAGAACTTTTGACTATTCTTACCTTTATTAGAGCACAGAGCTTACAAATCTTACCTCTTTTCTGCAGATATGACCTCTTTCTTTCAGAAATTTCCACTTTTACTTTTCTTAGAGCATAGAGCATTCAGATATCGCTTCTTTTCTTCGGATCTAATATTCCTTTCTTCAAATATGACCTTACTCCTAGCACAAAGCTTCACAGGTCGAGTAAAAATCTGTGCACTAGGGCAACATATCTACGCACAGAGCTTCCTTTTGCACAAAGTTTATTCTTCCTTTGTTCCTTAAAATCACAGTTTCATGTCCTGACAACAGAACCATTTGTTGGCACAGGGGCAGACCTAGGGTTCAATTCTTCAACAATGCATCAAAAAAACCCTAACTACCGACCCTTTCGACAACTCCTGCAAAGCAGATGAAGTCTCACCCAAGGTAGAGACAGTGGTGGTTGCAAGACTCAGGTGTCTGCAACCTTTGCTGGGACACAGATCTGTGATTCTAACACTTAGCAAACACTTTTGCATATATCATTCATCTATATTTAACCCTCAAGGCACTCCGCAGATGGCGCAGAGCATGTTAGGAACCAAATATCAATATAGCATAGAAAAACCTCAGAAAAAGTACTCAACGCCTTGAAAAAGAGACAATTTCAGAGAACAAGCCTCTTCGAGGGGGCAACCTCCTTTTACCCCACTTAAATGTTCAAGTACAAGATGATTCAAAATGAAAATGTGTCCTTGGTATATATAGGAGACTAGGAGGTATAATTACAA